>OX411558.1:33755349-34275349 GCA_948146395.1 Fragum whitleyi
AATCAGATCAAGTAAAGTTTTCGAGTTTTACGGTATATATTGCACTGATTAGTTAGCGCATTTACCACAAAGAGTACTTACGCACGCTATAAGGGTCGTTAAAAAGGTCGATTATAACAACCACTGTTCCCGTATTTCTAAGGCTCAGAGGTTGAATTGCATTTGTTAAAGAACGGACAATTTTAACGCTCTAAGTTAAAGTTTTTTATGTTTTGGCGGACGAGTAATGACAATGCATACAAACATCAGGTATTTGAACCAAGTGCCGAATCTTTCATTAGCAATGACCATAGAGTTACGCTATATAAGCAAGTCAATATCTTTGTCCATTTATCACCTATCATTACGGATTTGATTCGAACACAGTTTGCGAAATTTAAAGGTCACCATTGTCACCGACCTGATGAAAATCGAACAGATCTTCAAAGAGATTGCAATAAGAGTCTGGAAAACAGCACGAATACGGTTGTTATTCCAGATTCATGTAGTATGCAGACCATATGGAAAGCCATGTTGCGAGTCCCTCTTGATAATGTACCGAAATTAACAACTTACGCGATAATCTAGGTCAATATCGCACAGAAACTCGCCCGTTATTGACCTATCCTGAAAGTTGAGAAGCGAGACAGATTGCAGAATTCTGATTGGGGAGGGGCCTGTCCCGTCTCTGTAGGACAGTTACTTTAACATATGCGGTGTCCTCATGTTGCTACAAATCAATAATTACTTTACAATTATTTTGGTATTAATATTTTTTTAATCTTCAGGTTCATAAATAGGGTATATCCAAAACAAGAGGACCTTGATGGTCCTAGATCGCTCATCTGAGTCTCTTTGACCCCTGGGACATCACATCAATCAAATATGCAGATGTCAAAAAGGAGATAGTTTCTACATAAGATCAATACCATGGAATATTTTCAGCCAAGAGCAAGACAGATATGCCCGTTTGCTCTTTGATTCTATGTAAAAGGGATGCACCTGGGTGGTGCCCAAATGTGACCACATGGTCTTGATATGAACAAACTTGGTAGAGGTCCATTAGATGATGCTACATACTACATATGAAAGCTATCTGCCTTCTGGTTTCAGAGAAGAAGATTTTTGAAGGGTCCCTATTTTCACCCATAGTGCTCAGACGAGCGAAAAGGGGTGCACCCAGGTGGATCCCAAATATGACCGCAGGGTCTTGATATGAACAAGCTTGGTAGGGAACCACTAAATAATGCTACATACCAAATATGAAAGCTGTGTGCCCTCTGGTTTCGGAAAAGAAGACTTTAAAAGATTTTCGCTATTTGCTTCTATATTAAAAGGGTTGCGCCCGGGTGGAGCCCATTTATGATCCTAGGGTCTTGATATGAACAAAATTGGTAGAGGTCCACTTGATGATGCTACATACCAAATATGGAAGCTATGGAAATCCATCTTTTGGACAAATCAACATTAAATTGCTTTAAAAAGAATTAAACTATACCATTGGCATAAAGTTAAGCATGTCGTTTTTAGAGTAACCAAAGGAATGTGTGGGACTATACAAAGGAAGCGAATTATATGTGACCAAATTTTAATTACTATTTATTTTAAGACCAGACGAGTGACCATTTAATGAGTAAACAAATTGACACTTTCACTTACATATGCACTGAGTGTGCGTATTTGAAAGTCAACCTTTAATTGCGACATTCGCAGAAAATAATCTTGGTGGCCAAGCGTTTCTAATCTCTTGAAGTTACACCACTCCAGTAATGAAATCTTCAAACTCTATTCATCTTGGTCAATATGTGCGAAATTATAAATTGCAGCCTGTGGCTACTTTCAACTTCCAGCAAGCACTGTGTTAAGCCATCCCTCTTTTGAATGATAACTCATCACCCTTATATCATCAAAGACACATTATTCGTGTGTCCTAAACATTGGAGTATTGAATATCTTCCCCTACAGCTAACGAAGTTATCCAAGATTCTAAATAACTGGTGAAAAAATATGCTTAACTTTTGAGTCAATAGTAGGAAATTTAGAAGCCTACTTTAGTCGAGTGAAATAAGTTGAAGTCACATGCCAAAAAAACTAAAAACATTATTAAGAACCGCTTGTAATATCGAGGGGAATTTTTGCCAGGAAATGAACTATCGGAGTTTTTGTTTTGATGCTGAAAAAAAGTACATTTGACCATAATTTTGTGCTAAAACAACAATGGATTGACAAACTATTCAAGCAGAACAGTGTTTTGAACTTGGTATTAGGGCAATAAGGGATAAATTATGCGTTTAGGAACTAGAAAGCCATGAATGGCTTGAGTCGCTCCACAGGCTTGAAATTCTTGTAAAAGCAAATAAATGTTTTGACTAGATTTTTAGATATTTGGGGTTCTACTGATGTTGAAAATGATTTTCAAAGTTTCAACTATATAACAGATAGAGAAATGACCTCCGCTCTTAAAAGGCATATTTTTCATCCAATCAAAATAATTTTTGGCTGCATCATGTGCATGATAATGGGTCATCCAAAGATCATACCAAAAAAGTTTGATTGATACCCATCAGTTACATTCTGAGAAAATGATTTTCATAGTTTCCACTATTTAACATTTTGAGGAATGACCTCCACCCATAAAATGCATATTTTTCATCCAATCAAAATAATTTTGGTACACTGATAAAGGGTCACTGAAGGATAATACTAGTGAAATTTGGTTGATATCCAAAAATTGGTTTCTGAGAAAATGCTTTGCAAATTTTCCACTATACAATATATAGAGAAATGACCTCTGCCCATACAATGCATATTTTTCATCCGATCATAATGATTTTTTGTAGACTGATAAAGGGTCACCCAAGGATCATTCCAGTGAAATTTGGTTGATATCCATTAATTACATTCTGAGAATATGATTTTCAAAGTTTCCACTATATAACATATAGAGAAATGACCTCCACCCATAAAATGCATATTTTATTGCCGATCACAATGAATTTTTGTAGACTGATAAAGGGTCACTCAGGGATCATTCCAGTGAAATTTGGTTGATATTCATCAATTACATTCTGAGAAAATGATTTTCAAAGTTTCCACTATATAACATATAGAGAAATAATCTCCGCCTATAAAATGCATATGATTAGAATCTGAGAAAACTCACCTTTTACCATATTTGGAAATTAGCCACGCCCATTAAATCCATGTTTTTCATTTGATCAAAATTTCTTGAACAACTTTGAAAGAGGGTCACCCAAGGATCATTCCTGTGAAGTTTGGTAGAAATCCATCCAGTAGTTTCTGAGGAGAAGATTTTTAAAGAAAAGTTTACGACTGGATGCATGCATGGACGGACGCACGACAGACACAACGCCATGACAATAGCCCCAGTGGCTTTCAGCCAGTGGAGCTAAAAATCATGGAATCTGACTTGATTTGGTCATACAATCGCTTGTGTTGTTTAGTCTATTGGATTTAAGATCATTTTAAGCTTCTGATACTTATAAAAGCCTTCTGGTGCTATCAAAATAAGATTTGAACCGACTGATTGTTGCGAGGTCTTCATGCATTTCCATTTCCTGAAGTATTTTGACAGGGCTTGAGTTAAAGATCATTTCTGAGAAATTTGTTTGAAAAATTATGATTGGTTTGTTATTTATAAAATTCAAAAATTTGTTTTCAAATTCAAATTTTATGAATGGAGTTGTTAACTTACCATACGAAATATACATTAGGATTGACTTCCCTTGACAACGCAGAAACACGTAAACAAAACAATGAGCGTCTAGATGATCATGATCATCCAAACTACTCCATGTATCTAGACGCTCTATCCGGCAGTTAAATACAAAGGCGACATTGCAGTCCCTTCTGAAAATGCCGGGGAGGAGGGAGGGAATTGTATGGAAAGTTAACAACTCCATTCATAAAATTTGAATTTGAAAACAAATTTTTGAATTTCATTTCATTCCGTTGTCAACTTACCATACGAAATATACATTAGGATAGATTTTAAAGCTTACCTCCAAGTGGAAGGTGGGTGCATTTTCTATGAATCCTCTGTGGAATATCCTCTTCATATACAAATCATCATCATTGTCATTAAAACACAAACAGTTCCATACCATGTTTATCCCTCTATATACAACATGAAAATGGTTCATACCACTATATACATAATATCACATACAGTACTTAAAATCACTTTAAAACACTATTTTCAACATTACGGAAATAAAACTTTGTGAATGTTGATTCTGTTTTCCAATCTGCTGCTTCAATAATTGAAGACATACTGGCTCCCTTGAAAAGAGCCCACGACGGTCCAATAGCCCTTGTGGAATGAGCATTTACTCTGATCTCATTGTCATATGCAAATTTTATGGTATTCACAATCCATTTGCCTATGGTTTGAGATGATACCGGCTTATGTGGATTGATAAAAGATAAGAAAAGTTTCAACTCATCTGAATTCTTTTTCCTACGGAATATTTCAGTTCTCTTCAAATATATAGCTAGAGCTCTCTTAGGATCCAGGCATTTATTCTCTGGAAATGCTGGAACCCAAATTCTACTTCCGTAATGTGACTGCCTATCCTGCTTGGATAATCCTTGGCGAAGAAAAAGTATACCCCCACTATGTACAGATATATTGCCTTCACCAATCTTTAACGATTGTAGGTCCGAGCATCTTCGAAACGTCGTGATGGCTACAAGAAAAACAGTTTTAAATGTTACATACTTCAAACATGTTTTGTGTAATGGTTCAAATGGGTATTTCTGTAATACATTTAAAACCTTATCTAAGTCCCATTCAGGACACAATTTTGTTGTGGGAGGTCTTAAATTAAAGACACCTTTTATTAACCTAATTATATATGGGTGCTGACCAACTTGATAATTGTCAATGGGTGGTAATACAGCAGATAGCATTGACCTATATCCTGAAATTGTCCTATACTGCAAACTCTCATGAAATAAATGGGTTAAAAAGTCCGTACAGTCAATTAAAGAGACTGTATAGGGATCTTTTTGCCTTTCACAACACCAGCTATTGAACTTTGCAAATTTACTGATATAGTCCTTCTGAGTTCCCTTTCTCCAAGAGGCTGTGAGCAGTTTTCTAACCCGTTTAGAAAAACCTCTTGTTTCAAAATTTCTGTTGAGAGCAGCCAAGCCGTTAGTTTGAATACCCCTGGGTCTGGGTGAAATATCTTTGTTTTTGGTTGGACCAACATTTCTGGGATTACTGGTAACATTATTGGTACTGCTATTAACATTTGCAGAAGAGTTGTGTACCAATGGCGTCTTGGCCAATGAGGTGCTATCAACAATATTTGGCATTGAAATTGGGCCATGTGTTGCAGAACCCTCGGAATAAGGCATATTGGAGAAAATGCATAGGCTATCATTCCCTCCCATGAGATTGACAGAGCATCTACTGCTAGTGCATTCTTGTGTGGTAACCAAGTGCAAAAAATTGGTGTTTTGTAATTGTCTGCCGATGCAAAAAGATCTATCATGGGTTGGCCAAAGAGATTGAACAGCGACTGAACTATTCTGTCGTTCAGGGTTCATTCTGACGGGCGAATTTTCACCCTGGACAATTGGTCCGCGAGTATGTTCTTTTTCCCCGCAATGAATGCGGCCTTTATTCCCATATTGTTCTTGATTACACATTGCCATAGGTCCCATGTTAGGTAACACAACCTGGCAGATTTGGTTCCCCCCTGTTTGTTTATGAATTGCACCACTGTGGTGTTGTCTGATCTGATTAAAACATTTTTGTTCCTCAGAAAAGGGAGGAAATGCACTACTGCTCTCAATACTGCATCTAGTTCTAACAAATTGATGTGCCTTTTTGACTCTTCTTTTGACCAAGTCCCTTGAAAATTTTTCTGACCCTCCAAATGACCCCCGTACCCTGTCTTGGAGGAATCTGTCGTTATTGTCACTGACGTAGACCATGGTTGAAGGGATCTGCCCTTTAGCGTATTTGCTCGAACTAACCACCATTTCAGATGACCTATCAAATGATCTGAAATAGGAACTTTTGCAAGCATGTCCCTTGACATTGGTCTCCAAAAGGCACGAAGATGTATTTGAATAGGACGCATGTGTAATCGAGCATACGGAACTATTTCTATGCATGATGCCATGAGCCCCAGGACATGGAGAAATTGAAAAGCGGTACTTTCCCCTGATATAAGGTTCTGAATTGCCATTTCTAACTTCTCTATTCTCTCCAATGTAGGGAAAACAAGTCCCAAATGAAGTTTGAACAGACTGCCTAGATATGTTAAAGTTGGACTTGGGGTCAAAGATGACTTCTCCACATTTATTATGAATCCTAGTTTCAGTAATATGTCTAGAGTCATCTCACGATCTGCCAGAGCTCCCTGTATTTCCGAATTTGCTACACACCAATCGTCCAGGTAGGACGCGAGACGAACATTGTGAATTCGCAAGAAAGCTGCCACTACTGTGACAATCTTTGTGAAAACCCTTGGAGCCTGAGTTGGACCAAAACACATTGCTTTGAATTGGTAACACTTGTTGTTTACACAAAACCGAAGATACTTTCTGTGTGATTTGTGCATCGGAATATGAAGATAAGCATCCTTCAGATCGAGAGATATCGCATAATCGCCCTTTTTCAGAAGATTTATGACTTTTGCTAAAGTGTCCATCTTGAAATGTTTCTTTACCATGTAATTGTTCAAAGGTTTAAAGTTTATCACTGGGCGTAATTCCCCGTTTTTCTTTGGAACCAAGAAAAATGTGCTGTAGAAACCTTCCATTGCTTTTTGCCGTGGAACTTCTTCTATTGCACCTTTTTCTAAAAGCTTTTCTACCTCTGACACAATGAGTGCTAATCGGTCTGGTGGAGCTTTTGTTTTCTTTATTCCATTGAACTTTGGTATTGTTAAAAATTCTAACAGAAGACCATTTTTTATTGTCGATAAAACCCATTTGTCCTGAGTAATTTTCTCCCAATTTGAAAGAAAATGTTTCAGTCTGCCCCCTACTGGGACTTCTGGTAAAAGCATCATGACCTTGTTGTCATCTCTTATCTGGTGTAAATTTGTTGTTGCGAAAAGAACTCACCTTATTTCTTTGTCCTTGTCTAAAGGAATTTCTAGGTATTCTGTAGTTACTCAAGCCTGAATAACCAGAATTCTGTCGAGACTGACCCTGAGGCTTGTCCTCGTATCTTCCCTTCTTTGACGTGCTCTCAGAAGAACCTGGAAATTTTCTCTTAAAGCCACCTGTAGAAGGAAGAGATTTTGGTTTAAGGAACATGGAATCAGGAATGACCTCAGAAATCTGCTTATTTCTCTCCTGCTTTTCCTTCAATTTGTTATCAAAGTCAGAGCCAAACACTCCTTCTGCCGTTAAAGGTAAAGTATTCACAGTCGCAGCATAATCCTTAAGTTCACTAAGACCTGTATCGTATAATGCTGCTTTTCTACGGATCAAATGAGAAAAGGCCCCAGTTCTGGCCATTTGATCTAATAATTTTGTTGAAATAGCAAATCCAAATTGCAATCTTTTTGCTGTAAACATTCCAACAAAGATCCAAGTACTTGTTGAGAATAGCAAGAAAGAATCATTCCCATTCTTGCAGCCATCTGACTTTGAAATCCCAGTCTTTCAATAGAACGCAATGGTCTGCTAAATAAAGTAGGAGCATTTCCAAAAGCTGCCCTATGGCCATATCGTTTAATCAAAAGTGATTCAACAGTATCGTCTAATTTTGGCACTTGAAACAATTTTTCACATGATTCATGTACCGGAAAATCATTTCTGTAACTGTCCTTATAACAAGAAAGTTTGTCTGGTTTTTCACATCGAAATGACTCTGATATAATGTTCCTCTGTGCATCATCTAAAATAATGCCAACACTAGATTTTTGAGATTTTGTCTGGGCATCTTCTCCAAACATGTTTAACAAAGATTTATTTCTGATGTCCTCACTAACTGACATGTATTTACTAAATCGTGTGTCACCCACATTGTCATTTTGCCCAGAAGACAAAGAATGGATCTCTGAATCCTCATAGAACCCACAATTTCGTCTTTCTGTTTCAGACACTTGTATCGAGACTCCATCATCCCTATTTGTGAAATTTCTGTCCAAACCATAGTCTCTATTAAGACTATTTTCCATGGATATCAAAGGTCTGCGAGCAGCACTAAATGCCTCGTCTGTGACCTGACATGTAGAAACGGGTACTGACTCGGCCAAATTCCGAGAATTGTCAACCCGGGAAACTGGTTCCTCGCTTACCTTACTTGTAAGAATAGAAGATGGTTTCTCCAATTGCTCCGACAAACCCGAGAAACGTTCCTCGAACTTCTTATTCAGTCTGTCTTCCATAATTTCCAAAGACTCCCGGTCGTCTTTCTTAGTTTTCGTGGTCGAATTCGAAGTCTTCGTAGAGCTTTTTCCCGACGTTTTCTTCTTCGAAGCTGTCTTAGAAATATCAGACTCGTTGTCCGATTTGCGTTCCATAATTATGGCTGCCTCCGCCATTCAAAAATTAAAGCCAAAAGTCGCCAACTCGAAAATAAAAACGAGCTGTCAAAAACACGTGTGACTGCAATGGCGCAGAAAATTTAACTGCCGGATAGAGCGTCTAGATACATGGAGTAGTTTGGATGATCATGATCATCTAGACGCTCATTGTTTTGTTTACGTGTTTCTGCGTTGTCAAGGGAAGTCAATCCTAATGTATATTTCGTATGGTAAGTTAACAACGGAATGAAATGAAATTGTGTGCTGACAGATTAACAATAAGACAGAAAGACAACAGACATTAATCCATCATGATAACTGAATGGAGCATTTTGTGTACAGGTGAGCTCATATAACAACTGTATTCTTTCATTTGAAATATTAATCTGATTTTTAATTGATCGCTATTAAAGGTTACAGAATCATTTTTAAATAATAAGAAACATTGGGAATTAACAAGAGGCATTAAGCAAGGAATAAGACAAGAATTATAATATTTTTTTTAAGTTAATGAAAATCATACTCAATAATGTTTATTATCTATCAAGGCTGCACATTCAAGGGCCTTTAAATGTAAAATGCAAAATCATATGTTAACAAATAAATGACCTGGGCTATAAAAAACCCTATTTGTTAGATTTCAGACCATGTTTGGAAGCTCCAGCTACTATCTTCACCTATATTTTCATACCTTCAACAATCTCGTGTTGCTGTACAGTACAGCCTACATTAGTTTAAAAAATTACTGAACTGTAAAGCTAGGTTTAATTTCTATTGGGATGATCAATTGTCTTAGTGTAGGTTTGGATATACATGTGTACCAGGTATGTGTATTTTGAAGGATTCGAACCATTATTAACTCAGTTTCATTGAATTTCCTTTGTTACAAAAACAAGTAAGTTTTAAAGATATTTCAAGGGATCAGTGAAAATTATTGAAAGCTCCTACATATCTATAAACCCATACATATCTACACACTCTTGCATATCTATACGCCCTTACATATCATAACACCCTAATATATCTTTACACCCTTATATATATGCACCCTTACTTATCTTTACGCCCTAACATATTTTTACAACCTTACATATCTTTACACCCCAACATATCTTTACACCTTTTCAATAGTTTTCAACTGATCTCTGAATTACTTTAACTCCAGGAAGTTTCAAATGACAAAGTTATGGGCAATACCAAGCTATTTAAAGTTGATAG
The DNA here is from genome assembly GCA_948146395.1 of Fragum whitleyi. Lineage (NCBI taxonomy): Eukaryota > Metazoa > Mollusca > Bivalvia > Cardiida > Cardiidae > Fragum > Fragum whitleyi. The sequence continues at coordinate 33,765,066 of OX411558.1, forward strand.
AAATGTTTAAATTAATTGTAAATAGACATACAAGCACTTTATAGAGTAGAATAGATAAAAAAAATATGGGATATTGTTTGTAATAGCAGTGGTCCTTTTTCTACAAAAACATGTTCTTATTATTGATACTGTTTATCAGAGATATTAACCTATCCTAAAATAACCTTTTCATCAAACATTAAGAAAAAGATTTATTGCAAGCATTTTCCACAATGATTTCTTCCCAAAAGACAAAATATTAAAAAAAAATAATTGTGAGAATATTATATTTCAAATATTTTTAAAATTAAACTAGTCTAAATTTGTTTTGTCTGTTAATGGGTTTAAGTATAACCCTACGAAAAGTAACTAAGTAAATTTTCTAATGCAATTGGCATTTACATGATCTTGTAACAAGCAAATTTCTTCTTTTTTTGACAAATACCTTCAGGAGAATTAAAATGATGACTTATTTTGAAGAAGGTCTGTAAAGATCAATTTGTCTCGAGAGAGATCTTGATATCTTTCAATAGCATGCTACCTATCACCATTTTTTCACAATTCACTGTAAGTTTAACCATCTCATCTCTAACATTAACTGTTATCAATACAGATAAGCCTGATGCTAGCGAGTTCCCTGCAAATCGGAACACCTTTTCCTCACTAGATGGCACTTGAAGCACATTGGCAGCTTTTAGAACACAAGTAACGATGAATTTCATGTCTCTCTTTTCTTCATCAAGTTTTAATTTGGCTGTATTTTCATGCATACCTGAGAGTTTTCCTGAAAACAAATATTCATGGAAAAGGGTTTGTATCACAGATTTTAAGATCTAGAGGTTTTAAAAGAAAAAAAAAGATAGCGAAAATTGAAATAGAAATCAACAACAATATTTCTTAGTTATAGAGATTCTAAAACTATTTGATGCAATCACTTTTTGAAACAACCCCTTAGTTTTGAAGAGACAATTATAATTGGTTTAAGAGGGGAATTCTGAAAGAATTTTAATGAGAAAATCATGGCCGCCCTACCAAGCCCTTTTTTATTGGCCATCCAAAATTTTATGAACTATTTCAGTTAAGGGTTTACCCAAGAAACATTCATGGCAAGTTAAGCTGAAATAAGACAATATGGTAGAAGAGCACTTTTAGAAATTTTGATATAAAATGTAGACCACCCCTACCATATTAAATTTGGGCCAATCAAAATGTCTTGTATAATTTGAATTAAATGTCACCAACAGAAGATCATGTCAGGTTTAATTGAAGTCGGTCCACTATTTCAGGAATAAGTTCTTTTTGATTTTTTCAAAAATTCAAAATTTTTCAAAGCAAAAAATGGCCTTGCTTTAGCATGCCCTTATTTTGGGCCAATAAAATTGAAATAAAGTAAAAACTGACATAGGGAACAAAGGTGATATTACTCACCAAATTGTTTGGGAAAATAAGATGTTTAAAGACAAAATTTAGGCACACTAACCTTGTTCTTTCATAAACTCCTTCTCATGGATGTTAAATGGTTGTAGTAATTCTCCTACTGGGGCTGTAATACTAACATTATATTTTCTGTCCTCTGTACATATATCAAAGTTGGCAGGCTGTGTTGTATCGTTAAAGTTAACAGCCATTAATACAGATGTTGAATTGCCTGTTGCTAGGGCAGCTGTAATAAAGAAAAGAATTTATTTTAATGTTCACTTGTTGTTCATGAAATATAAATCAATCTGAAAGTCTTATGGTAAAACATGGTATAAAACTAATTCAAAGAAATCAAATATACTAGGATGACTTATTATAAATAGAGGATAATAGTTTGGGGTTTTTTTGTTGTTGTTATCTTTCAGAGCCACAAGTATTGATATAGCTTTTGTTACTCACTACATGCAAAATTATAAACCTTCCTGGTGCAAAAATGAGACAAAATGATAACAAGAGAGTCAGATTAGCCCTAAATCTCTCAAATAACTTATATGAATGTAAAGATTTTATGAAGGTTGCCATCATACATATATGAATTTTGAAGATTTCAATGTGAAAATTAGCAACTTTCATATCTATTTTTTACCAAAGTGACACAAAGTACACTACTACCAAATTCTGTTCAATTGGTCAATTTTTGATGCTTCTGAAGAAACTAGATGAAAAAATTGGACCTGATATGTATTGTCCATGGTCTAGAAGTAGATCGTCAGCCTCTTGACCCAAAGGTCCTGAGTTTGATTCCTGGCAGTGGCTATCAATCTTGGTTCTTTTATTGGCCCATACATTCTGCATGAGTACTGGTGAATTTTGGAAGGAAGCAGAATCGAGAAGGATCAATCTAAGTTGTCATGACAACAGCCTGCTTGCTTTGAATTAACAATGCTAAAAATTCACTAAATAGTCAAAATTCATTTGAAATTCCTACCAATTTCTGGAAAATCTTGCATCTCCACGCCTTGAGGGATTTTCTGTAAAGTAAACAAAATCAACAGCGTAATGTAAGTGGGGTGTACATGTGTTATAAGCACTTGTGAGTGAATGAGTTTGAAAGATAGATTTGCAATACAAAATACTAATGGATCATAATATAAAGCCACAATTGAAAGTAAGAAATCTTTATATTTTGTTTTTGGCTTTTTATGACATACTATGAAAGCATTCACCTCTATAAGTTTAATGAGTTAAAACATACCTCCATGTAGAGCCAAAGTTTGTCTCATTTTATCAATAAAATATCATGATGAGTAAAAGTTACAGTTCTTGAGTACTGCACTTCTCAACAATGATATCTTCCTACCTTGTAGTTCCATGATTCTAGCTAAAATACTTTTTAAGATATGCTTTGACACAAATCAAGCTATAAATCTAACAAAGGGCAATAACTCAATATAATGTGTAGAGTGACAGTTCTTGGGCACTGCACTTCTCAACAAAGATATCTTCCTACCTTGTAGTTCCATGATTCTAGCTAACATACTTTTTAAGATATGCTCCGGACACAAATCAAGTTATAAATCAAACAAAGGGCAATAACTCAATAAAATATGTAAAGTTATGGTTCTTGTGCACTGCACTTCTCAACATTGAGATCTATATACCTGTGAAGTTTCATAAATCTATCTTGCATAGATTGAGATATGCTGTGGACAAATCAAAGGCAAGAAAGGCCTAAAATGCATTAAGGACTGAACATCATTTTTCCAAGCCACTGTTAGTGTGACTTTCAAAATATTGTGCCACTTTCATGCCACTAGAGCCAAGTCCTTTGGTTCAATGCCATAACAATGTGAGACAATTTACGAAATTATATATATATATAAACCCAATCACAATGCTGCAATTTTACACAAACAAAAGGACCATGATGGTCCTATATCGCTCACCTTCGTCTCTTTGACTTCTCCCTTAGCAAAATTAAATGCTTGAAAGATCATTAAATGATCATTAAATTTTTCAAAGAAAACAAAACTATATTTCTATGATTGCTGCATAAATTTCTAGCCTTTTCTAAACAAGTTTCATGTAACCTGGCCAACATTCTGACCAAGTTTCATAAAGATTGGGACACATTTGTGGCCTCCAGAGTGGATCTTTCCAATTTTAAATAGGGTTCATCCTTATGACCTAGCCATTATTCTGACCATGTTTCATGAAAATTGAATTATATTTGTGGCTTCTAGAGCGTAATAGAAAATTATCATTAAGGCCCCTTTTCCCTTGATATGGCATGGATCTTTCCCATTTTCAATGGGGGTAATCTTTGTGACCTGGCAAACATTCTGATCAAGTTTCATGAAGATTGGGCCATATTTATGGTCTCTAGAGTGTAAACAAGAAAATTGTCATTAAGGCCCCTGTTCCTGTGATATGGCACGGATCCTTCCCATTTTCAATAGGAATCATCCTTGTGGCTTGGCTAACCTTCTGACCAAATTTCATAAAGATTGGGCCATATTTGTGGCCTCTAGAGTCTTAACAAAAGAATTTTCATTAAGGCCACTTTTCCCATGATATAGCATGGATCCTTCTAATTTTCAAAAGGGCTCATCCTTCCGACCATTCCAACATTCCGACTAAGTTTCATGAAGATTGGGACATATTTATGGCCTCTAGACTGTAAACAAGAAAATTGACTTTCAGGCCCCTTTTCCCGTGATATGGCATGGATCATTCCCACTTTCAATAGGGTTCATCCTTGTGATCTGTCCAACATTCTGACTAAGTTTCATGAAGATTGGGCCATATTTATGGCCTCTAGACTAAAAACAAGAAATTTGTCTTTAAGGCCCCTTTTCCCGTGATATGGCACAGATCCTTCCCATTTTCAATAGGCTTCATCCTTGTGACCTGGTCAACATTCTGACTAAGTTTCATGAAAATTGGTCCATATTTGTGGCCTCTAGAGTGTAAACACTAAGATTGTTGATGCCGGACGACGGATGACGGACGACAGACGACGCACGACGGACATTCAATGATGACAAAAGCTCACATTGAGCACGATGTGTGCTCAGGTGAGCTAAAAAGCCCAAAAATTCAGAAATTGTAACTGCAATCTTTCACCTTCTTACCTTAGTCTACAAGCAAAAAGATATTGTTTAATTTCAAATTCTACTGTGAAAGAGTCCATATAAATATGTATGATCACCTCATGGAATGATAAAGGTATCTTACAATGCCAGAATGTATTTGAAAACCCATCACCAAGAGTTCTGAGTACTTGTTTTCATTTTTTTTGTGAATTATAATTCAGCTTGGGAGCTAACTTTTCATTCAAAATCATATTCAACAACCTAAAGATAGTTTACAGTGATAAATGAAGTGTACTAATACCCCCAAACAGCACTTGTCCATAAAGATTTTAAGCATATAAGTGTAATGATCGTCTATAAAAATTATTAAAATTTTGGTGTTGCAAGCAGAACAACTGACATTTTCATTAAAGGGCCATAATTCTGTCCATTAGTTTCTGAGAACTTGAGCAGATGCAATAAACAAGAGGGCCATAGTGGCCCTGATTTGAACACCTGAATTAACAATCTAAAAAAAATTAAGGTTTTTCTAGGATTTGACCCTGTGAACTAGTTTTTGACCCCACCTATCAATTTCCAACTTGTCCAAGATTTCATCAAGATAATCAATCTGTCCAAGTTTCTGGTTGATTGGGCTAAAAATATGGCCTCCAGGGTGTCTACAAGGTTTTTCTAGGATTTGACCCCACTTGGCCCAATTTCAAAATTGTTCGAGATTTTATCAGCATAACCATTCTGACCAATTTTAAAGTTGATTGGGCTAAAAATATGGTATCTAGAGTGTCAACAAGGTTTTTCTAAGATTCGACCCTGTGACCTAGTCTTTGACCCCACTTGACCCATTTTTTAACTTGTCCGAGATTTGATCAAGATAATCATTCTGACCTATTTTCAGGTTGATTGGGCTATGGCATCTAGAGTGTCCACAAGGTTTTTCTAAGATTTGACCCTATGACCTAGTTTTTGACCCCACTTGACCCAATTTCAAACTTGTCAGAGATTTCATCAAGATAATCATTCTGACCTATTTTCAGTTTGATAGGGCTAAAAATATGGCCTCTAGAGTGTCCACAAGGTAAATGTCGATGACGGACGATGCACAACAGCATCAACTAACCCCAAAAGCTAACCTTCAGCGCTTTGTGCTCAGGTGAGCTAAAAAAGGTTCAGATGGATAGACAGATGGACCACAATCTTTTGTGGGTCTAATAATCAAATGCACATTCAAATATTAATTTTGCTATTTGTTCCCATCCCTAGTATGGATTGATCTTATGATTGGGAACAAAACATTTCCAAGTTTCAAGTCCATATCTTCAGTAGTTACAAAGTTGGGATCAAGGTTATATACATATGTAGTTTGTCAGACTAATAACATCAATACTGCAGAAAACAAGAGGATGATAATGGCTTGATGCTTTGTTCCAAAACAGATTGTTACAAGTAATTTATTTTCACAATATTTTCTCATTTACAAAATTCTGGACCAATACAGGAAAAATGTCTCTGATCTCTTCATACTTACTTTATCGCCTACTTTAATTGCTGAAATTGTTTTTTCACTTCCATTTGTAAACGATAATTCAATGGACACCATTTTGGGGGAAAAAATGGAAATGGTGCGTGTGAATTTATATGAGATGCTCAAACCATTCCCCTTCATTCGATTTAACAATTCATAAGACTTTCCTTCCACAGAAATTGGGGCATACTGAAATATACAAGATCCACAATATTAATATCATTACAGGAGAGAGAGAAAGTCACCAGCATTCAGAAGGAATTCTGTTTGTTCCAAATTGGTACTGCTTAGCAAGCTATCAGAAGTGAAGTCATATAACTAATATGTAAAACTACATGGAAGAAAACAATTAAGATATAAACAAGAGGGCCAGAATGGCCCTAAACCACACACGTGAAATTTATTGGTTCAGTGGATCTCATCCAAGTAACTTTTTGGCAAAGTTTCATTCACATTTGCCTAATTGTTGAAGAGAAGATGCTATTGCAAGAATTTAGATTAATAAAAGACTATACCTACCCATTCATTACTGAGGAGGCTCAAGAATAACCCTGCCCTGCCCTGAAAAGGGCTTCTTAGTAATATTCTGGTAAAGTTTCATTGAAAGCAGCCCAGTGGTTCAGGAGGAGATGTTGTTCAAAGATTTTGGGCTCAAGATTAACCCCACCCTGCCATGCCCATATCTATAGGCCAATCAAAATTTGGTGAACAATTTTCGAAAAGGGTCACCCAAGGAACATTCTGGTTAAGTTTCATTGAAATCAGCCCAGTGGTTAAGGAGGAGATACCCTTCAAAGATTAAGGGCTAAAAGTAAGCCCCACCCTGCCGAGCCCATATATAAATTTAATCTAAATTTTAGAACAAATTTAGAAGAAGGTCACGGAAGGAACATTTCTGCCAAGTTTCGTCAAAATCCACCAATTACTTTAGGAGAAGAAGATGTTCAAAGAAAAGTTTACACACAGACGATTGCACACACGGCCGACTCTCCGCCATGACAATAGCTTGCTGGCCTTTGGCTAATGGAGCTACAAATTGTTTAACATTAAATATTTTGTGATCTATAGAGAGATCTTACCCTTTGTGTCTCTACAGTGACCATGTGTCAAATTTGTGACCTTGCTTATGATGTCTAATAAGTGATATTTTCCTTTATTTTTCCACAGTGATCTTACCCTTTATAATGAATAAATGTCCCTTGTCCTTTTTGTCTTAAAATGTTCATACTAATATACATTTCACATAAAAGTATCCATTTTTTAACAAGACAGATATCCTCTAGTCAAGTAATTTTATTATAAGACCTTTCGAAAAAGACCTTCCTCATATCAGACCCAATTTTGGCTGGACACTAGTAATTTCTAGTCAAGGGCAAATGCAGGAGGGAGGCCTAAATATATATATACATTTACATTTTCAGTAAAGCACTCTAAACAATAGATGTTTGTAAGACATTTATGCCCCCTATCAGAGCAGGTCATTGGCCTATTCTTTGTTAATAAACAAAGGGCAATAACTCAAAATGAGTAGAGTTATTGTTCTTGTGCACTGCATGTGCATTGCACCTCTACTCAATAAGATCTATCCTGTGAAGTTTCATAACTCTAGCTTATGACTTTTTGACAAAAAAAAGGTCTACCAACGAACCTACAATTGCAAAGCAATATAACCCCTCTTCTGTGAAGGGGGGCATAATTATCTATCCTTTCCAAAAGATGTTCAATATCTTGCCATGAAAACAGACAAACCTACCATAGGTGTTGAGGCTGGACTAGAACTTCGTTTAGAATCAGAATCTCCCATACTTAGAGCTGACATTGGTGTTAAAATATCACCCGCAGTATTACCTTGTGGTCCTGGGGTTGAACTGGTAACTAGAAAGAAAATCAAAGTTTTGAAACCACTGATTGGGAGAGCAAATTTGACTCCTGTCAAAGCCTTCCAAAGGCTCAAAATATTCATACAAGAGGACCATGATGGTCCTAGATTGCTCACCTGAGTCTCTTTTATCCATGGGACATCACAGGTTGCACCTGGGAGGAGCCCAATTATGATCCTAGGGTCTAGATATGAACATACCAAATATGAAAGCTGTCTGCCTTCTGGTTTCAGATAAAAAGATTTTTGAAGATTTTTCAATTTCTACCTAAAAAGAGATGCTCTCTGGTGGAGCCCAAATAAGATCGCAAGGTCTTGATATGAACAAACTGAGAAGAGGTCCATTAGCTGATGCTACATACAAAATAGGAAAGTTGTCTGCCTTTCTGGTTTCAGAGAAGAATATTTTTGAAGTATTTCGCTTTTTGATTCTACGTAAAAAGGGTTGCACTTGGGTGGAGCCTAAATATGACCCAAAGAGTCTTGATATGAACAAACTTGGTAGAGGTCCATTAGATGATGCTACATACCAAATATGAAAGCTGTCTGCCTTCTGGTTTCAGAGAAGAAAATTTTTGAAGATTTTTCAATTTTTGATTTTAACTCAAAAGGGATGTTCCCTGGTGGAGCCCAAATATGACCCTATGGTCTTGATATAGACAAACTTTGAAGAGGTCCATTAGCTGATGCTACATACAAAATAGGAAATTTGTCTGCCTTTCTATATCAGAGAAGAAGATTTTGCTTTTTGATTCTATATAAAAAGGATTACACCTAGGTGGAGCCAAAATATGACCCCAAAGTCTTGATATGAACACACTTGGAAGAGGTCTACTAGATGATGCTTCAAACAAAATAGGAAAGCTGTCTGCCTTCTCATGTCAGAGAAGAATATTTTTGAAGTATTTCACTTTTTCTTCTATGTAAAATGGTTGCGCCCGGATGGAGCCAAAATATGTCCCCCAGGGTCTTGATGTGAGCAAACTTGGTAGAGGTCCACTAGATGATGCTACATACCAAATATGAAAGCTGTCTGCCTCGTCTGTCTCGTTTCAGAGAAGAAGATTTTTTAAATTTTTTGTTCTTTGATTTTTGTCAAAAAGGTTGAGCCTGAGTGGAGCCCAAATATGACCCCCAGGGTCTTGATACAAACGTGGTAGAGGTCCATTAGATTATTCAAATATGAAAGCTGTTTGCCTTTTGGTTTCACAGAAGAAGATTTTTCTCTTTTTGATTCTATGTAAAAAGGGTTGTGCCCGCATGGATCCCAAATATAACCCTAGGGTTATGAACAAACTTGGTAGAGGCCAACAAGATGATGCTATATACCAAATATGAAAGCTGTTTGCCTTCTGGTTTAAGAGAAGATCTTTGAAGATTAACCTATTTTCACCCTTTTTGTCAAATAAAAAGGGAGAGTCAAGGGTGGATTTCATTTATTTGAACAAGTTTTGTAGAGCTTTATCCAAACTAGAAAGCCATGAATGGCTTGAGTCGCTCCACAGGCTTGAAATTCTTGTAATAGCAAATATAAGTTTTGACTAGATTTTTAAATATTTTTCTTTCTACTGATGTTGAAATTTTTCAAAGTTTCAACCATATAACATAAAGAGAAATGACCTCCTCCCATAAAATACATATTTTTCATCCAATGACAATAATTTTTGGCTGCATGATAATGGATCACCCAAGGATCATACTAATGAAGTTTGATTGATATCCATTAGTTACATTCTGAGAAAATGATTTTCAAAGTTACAACTATATTACATATAGAGAAATGACCTCCTCCCATTAAAAAACAAATTTTTCATCTAATCACAATAATTTTTTGTAGTCTGATCAAGGGTCACCCAAGAATCATTCATGTAAAATTTGGTTGATATCCATCAGTTAGATTCTCAGAAAATGATTTTCAAAGTTTCCACTGTATAACATTTAGAGAAATGACCTCCGCCCATAAAATACATAATTTTCATCCGATCACAATAATTTTTTGTAGACTGATCAAGGGTCAATCAAGGATCATTTATGTAAAATTTAGTTGATATCCATCAGTTAGTTTCGAGAAAATGATTTTCAAAGATTCCACTGTATAACATATCGAGAAATGACCTACGCCCATAAAATACATATTTTTCATCTGATCACAATAATTTTTTGTAGTCTGATCAAGGGTCACTCAAGGATCATTCCAGTGAAATTTGGTTGATATCCATCAGTTACATTCTGAGAAAATGATTTTCAAAGTTTCCACTATATAACATTTAGAGAAATGACCTCTGCCCATAAAATACATATTTTTCAACCGATCACAATAATTTTTTGTAGACTGATAAAGGGTCACCCAAGGATCATTCATGTAAAATTTAATTAGTATCCATCAATTAGAACCTGAGAAAAGTCACTTTTTACCATATTTGGAAATTAGCCACGCCCATTAAATCCATGTTTTTCATTGGATCAAAATTTCTTGAACAACTTTGAAAGAGGGTCACCCAAGGGTCATTCCTGTGAAGTTTGGTTGAAATTCATCCAGTAGTTTCTGAGGAGAAGATTTTTAAAGAAAAAGTTTACGACCGGACGCATGGACGCACGACAGACACAACGCCATGACAATAGCCCCAGTGGCTTTCAGCCAGTGGAGCTAAAAACATCCCTTCCAAGTTTCAACAAGATTGGCCCACTGGTGGAGAAGATGTTAAAAGAAATTGTGTTGGTGAAGGATGATGGACAACAGGCACTGGACGATCACAATAGCTCACTTTGAATATGTGGGATTTGACTACTCCAATGTGAAGAGTGTGATCTATCACTACACCACAACATGATTCAACTTACACTTTATTTGATATACAATGAAAAAAATTCAGTTGCTCTCCCTTCAAATTCATTGGAGAATCTCAACAAAACAATGTACATAAAGGTTTCATTTAGGGTAAAAAGAAAGAGCTTGAGTACCAACCTATCAAAAGGTGGACAGACTGAACATTGTCAAGCTTACTCTTAAAGAAACAGATATTTTGAGAGTAATGATATTTGTTCATTATAGACCTCCTTGTTGAATCGAAAGGTGAGGTTACTGCATTTCATTCACAAAACGAGGAATATAACAAAACATTCATGTACTTGTTAAATCCCCCCGTCACTCTTCTATATCCCTTATTGGTTAAGAAATTGTACAACTCACCATCCCCAAAATCCAACAATAAATCTAAATCATTTGAAGGCTTTGTCTGTTTTCCTTTCGGAGATGTCTTCTTTTTCTCTGGAGGCTGTGTATGGAACAAAAAGAGCCTTAAAGGATACAAGGGGTCCACAAGAGCCTGAGAAATTTTACTGGTTTGAAAAATGTTTAACATGCAAGGTAGAGTAATTCACCATTTGGAAAGTTGACCTTTTAGGTGACTTTTTTTTTAACTTTGTGGTCGAAAAATTATCATGGGGGATTACCAGTAGTTATAAATTAATGCAATACAAAAAGTGTGCAAGCACAATGCAGCCACAATTACTGTATATAAAGGTTTAAAAAACCGAAAGCTAAAAATCTCAAGGGCCTTAAAACTATTTGGAATTTGACAGTCTCACAGCAAAAATAACAATATCTCCCACTAAAGATAAAAGATTTTTATCATTTACTGATTTTTGACACATTTTGTAAGATTTCCAACATGAAAATATAAAAGAGTTGATCATAGCTACCTTTGAAACCTTTTTCTTGACTTCCGGTTCACTTTCACTACTATCATCATTGTCAGAATCTTCATCATCATCAGAATCATCACTTGAATCATCATCATCATCATCATCATCATCATGGTTGACAATGGCTTTTTTATTTTCCACTATCTTTTCTTTCTTGACATTTATTTTCTGTGGTGTTCCTTCATCCTCACTTGAATCCTCATCATTGTCGTCATCCGAAGTATCAGGTTCTGAATCCTCGGCATCGCTGGCCTCACTATCCACATCATCATCATCTTCACTGTCATCTTCCGAGTCATTTTCCTCTGAACTGTCCTCATCTAAAAACATATGTCTAGCATATAGAGAAAAAGTATATCTCATTCTTAAAAAGATGCATTATCCCACAAGTAGATGCTTTGTCATTATTATTTCCTGAAATGGTAGAAGACAGTCATGGCCTATATTTGACCTAACAACTTATTGCTGATTTATGATCATCATCTTGGTATACTGTACAAAAACCTATATCTAAGTGGTCAATTATCAAATGTTTTTATTCAAAAACTCACTAAAACAAAACACCACCTTGGACCCTCTTATCATTAAGTAAAAAGCTTTGGAAATCTTTGTAGAACAAAGAGACATTTCTTTATTATCCACAATATTTTATTTCCCCCAAAAAATTCACCCATAAAATTGTTGTTAATGATTTATTTGAAATTGGACTAGTCTAAAACTTTGTCATCTACTAATTGGCTGTTAATCAATTAGTATCATGCAGGTATCTTACCTACAGAACTTGATTCAGTGTCACTATAAAAAGATTTCTCTGGTTTCTGTTTCTTCTTTGATGACAGAAGGTTTGTCTTCTCCGTCCATGGCATCACCACTTCCACATTTCTTACACCTGGATCTGGCGCCACCTCCGGCCATTCTGGTAACTGCTGGTACCCTGTAGCTTTCATGTTGATAATGTGGGACAGGGTACCCAGCTGATACTGGTCCCGATCTGAATAATGAGGATCAAACACTTGAATAATACATATATATATACATATATGTACATATGTTTTTAAAGCTTTATTGTTTTTTTCAGCCTTGTCATCTTCCAAAAAAGATATGAGTCTGGCATTACCCCCTCATATCTGTACCTCTGAACTTTACAGACATCTTCAAGCATTCAACACCAGAGCATCTCACACCTGTAGTTTGTGCTCTGGAATTTTTGTTTCTTTGTTTGTTTGTATGGAGTGCAACGCCACTTTCAACAATCTTTCAGTTATATCACAGTGGCTGGAGCACCTCACAATGAATTTCTGGTATTTCTCACATCAGAGCTACTATAACACACTTTCAAAGCCTCCGGCCACTATCCCACATGGTCTATAATTATCATACCAATGGTGGAAGACAAATAGTCCTGAATCAAATCCAGGACCTTTAGAATGATAGTCTGACACATTGCTACTGCGCTATGACAGCGGTGTGCTCTGGAATTATAGTGTAATTAATTAATCTACCATTCTTATAGACAGCATATAACACATATTTGGAAGGCAATTAAGCTTTAGTTATTGCTATAATGAAATATCTTTCCTGCCTTTGAAAATTCAGCTTTAGAAGTTCCTTGATTGTTGCTGGTGATTAATTTTATATTATTAATTCCTTCCCATATTAATTATTTTTTTAAATGTCATACTTCCATGACGACAAAACTATCTCTTCCTCTCAAAAATGGTTTATTACATACCTTTAAATTTAGACTCCAGTACTGGAGCTGGCTTGGTAGTAAGGAATATTTTCTTAGCATATTTTGCAAGCATTCCTTTTTCACCAGATGGCATGACTAGTTGACGTAGAAATCGTGATCTATCTCGTATATCGTAATTCTGATCATACTTGGCAAGATTGAACACATACTGACAGAGGAGTTTTGTTTGTTTACTGTTTGTAATCATCAGTTTAGCTGCTAGGTTGAGGATCTGTAGTTTTACAATGTCCTCCTGCCAAAAATAGTATAAAGCCTTATTATTTCAACCCTTGAACAAGGGCAAAACAGATGTAGGCTGCATCGTTTCTGGTAATTATGGGTTATTTGGCATCTTGAATCGGATATCTTAAAACCATTGGCTGTGTAAGGTTAAGAGTAAATGTTAATGATATTGGTAGCAAGGAATAAGGAAGTTAGCCATTCTAAAGTCCATATCAACAAATTAATATTTACACTGATCATCAGTGGTGTGACAAACTGCCCTTTACCACTACCAATATTTTTTTTTAAAAAAATAATAATATACACAAGCATTATGTGTATTAGGATTGTTAGTTAAAGTAACACACTGTATTAGGGAATATTTGAGAGATTACCTAAGTTTTATTTACCAAGATGGTATATCATTTGCCATCCTTTTTTTAAACAGTTACTCATACCTCTTGCATAAAGGTCTTTGCCATTTTCCAAGAACATCAGAAGCTGTTTTGGGTACCCTATTCCTATATTCTACAAGAACCATAAAATGCCATTGGTACAGTTACACATACCTCCTGTATAAAAGTTTTTGCCATCTTCCTCAGGACATCGGGAGCTATTTTAGGTACCCTATCACTATATTCTCCAATCAGCCACAAGATACTAGCCCTGGCCATGGGTACAGTGATGTTTTCTACCATTCTGGCCATGTGAATAATTATGTCCTTGTGGTCTGAACTCTGTTAAGACAGAGAGAAGGGAAATTAGTAGCTGTTAGTTAGCTGAACTTGGTAAACAGCTTTTGCTATTGTGTTTATCCAAAATCTGACTATAAGTTATCAAAAGTTTGTATTTTGTACTTTGTGATGTCTTTTTCAACACATGACATGTAAGTAGAGTAAGATTTAATTTTTTTGATTATTTGAAACTGAATATTCATAAAAAAAATGTTGATAAAACACACATACACTCTACTAACTCTTTGAAAAAGCCTATAAAGGGATAGTTCTGTACAAGAAACTATCATGTATAAATATAAAATAGATTTATCAAGGTAAAGAGGCCTCTTTAAAGTTGAGGTATAATTTTAGAGTTGAAGTTTCTATCAATTTTGTTGTTACAGAGGCATTTGAACTGTGAATAATAGGTATAGTCTGTTTGATTTCTTTATGGACCAATCTTTACATCATTTAAATAAAATTGCACTTGAATGAAGGACTTCTAAATGGTAAAATATTGATTTCAGCTTAATACCATTTCAAAAATATTTTGGGGAAACAAATTGATTTTAAAATAATGATTTTGCCTATCTAGTTAATTATAATACTCTTGAAGGCGAGGGGTGGTGAAGGTTTTTCGTTGTAAGAAAATGTAAACAAATCATATAAACACATGGATTTTATACTAAACATTTGACAGAAGAAAAGTCCATTATTCCATACTTGGACAAATTAATTAGCATATCAACTGTTAGGACATCTTAAACTTAAATATCAAGTGATTTGTACCATTATTACATGCCTGCTTATCTAGTTTCCTGATGAAAATCCCAACAACTTCTTAAAATAATCCTTTTTGATTGGTCTAAAAAAGGGAATATGGGGTTCATCTCAGAATGGATAAAAAAAAAAAAATCAATTATCTGGTCAAACTGTTTTTGAACAAATACAGAATACACTAAGATTTGATATCCTAAGGATGTAAAAAATTCAACGAAATTAATTTTATAAAAATAGTTGAATTTATACTAAAATAACTTGCTAAAAATCATACACTTTTGACTCTGCCCCTATGCAAATCAGAGCTATTTTGGAGTGAAAATTTGCTGTTCTATTTATTACAGACACGAATAATGATAAACAGAAAGAAAACATGTAGATAGACAGACAAACTCATTATTTCTTCTTCAAAAATTCTGAAAGCACAATTCTCCATGGTATTAGATGGAAAATATGATATGACAACAACAAAGAACTGTTCATTAATTTGATTCTGAGAAAAATGATGGTCCATATAGAAGTCAAACAGACTATTACTTGTTTGGACCTTGTCATGACCCTACTTTTTTCCAACAATCTAAGGTTTGCCAAATGGTTTGAAAAACTTAAATTCTGATGATATTGATGTGAAACTCCATACAAACTAGAAGCAAATATATTACCTGCATTTGTAGAAGTTTTTTGATAACCACCACACTTTCTGCAACCACACTCTCTGAAACATAGAAATAACATTATTGATATAATCCCTTAAGTTTCAATAGGCTTTCTCCAGGTCAATTATATCACATATTGAGTAACATTACAAGTTGAACATTTCTCATGGTGCTCAATACTCATTCATGCAGAACACAAACCTTTGGCAGACATTTAACCCTAAAATTGCATTGCCTAGATGTGCAGTCTGATCTTAGTCTACACCAATACCTGCCCTCTACTTACTTATTGTTAGGTAAATTTGAACCATATCTGGTAGAAATGTTCCGACAATTGAAATTTTTTTTAAACAAAATTAAATTCATCAAGATAAGGGTCAGAAATGCTTTGCCTGAGGACATATTCATTTAACAAGTTTTAGGTTAAATGGCTGCCACCCTAACCTCTATTAACGCCATATTGAGGTTGATATGTTATCTTGGAGTTTTGTTCAGATAGAGGACTTTTTAAACAAGTGATTTCTCCCTTTTCCCACCACATTTTCTTGCATGTTGGTGGTGTTATTTCAGGTTGCATCCCTTTTATTGTTGTCTGTAGCCTCCAACAATTCAGAACAGTGAGAATTGAAAACACCATCAAGCGCTTGAATTAAGTAAGCTTTGTATCATCAGTCAAAATTTACTTAAAACAGTTTACCATGACATCTTTTGTATGTAGGTAATAATAGCATATGCTGAAGGGTTTCCAGGGTTGTGGAGTTAAAATTAAGAACATTTTCATTTAAGTTGCCAACTTTTTCAAAGACAGAAATGGCAATCACCTGTCAGTTGGAATTTGACCTTGACAAAAAGCCTTGTCTAAGTTATATACTAAACGTTTTTGTCACAAGTAATAAACTCATGAAATTTGAAGGTTATATCTCTTACCGTTTCAATATTATGGCAAATTTAAAGTTTCAATATTACAACTTTGACCTCCAGAAAAGATCTTGATCTTGACTGATAATCCTGAACTTGGTACTTACCACAAGCAATGCATGTGTGAAATGTGAAGGTTAAATCTCAATCCAATCAAAAGTTATGGCCATTTCAGAGTTTTTATGATGGAAATCATTCATTTTGACAATTTGACCTTGAATTTGACCGAAAGCCTTGGCTGAATAATCTACTGAAAGGTCTTGTAAAAAATAATAAACATATGAAATATGTAGGTTATATTACTAACCATTGCAAAATTAAGGCCAATTTTAAAGTTTTTATTTTCCATTTTTTTACCTTGAGAAATGACCTTGAAATTGATGACCTTAAATTTGGTAGCAACAAAAACAGATCTTTTCATTAGCAAAAAACATGTCAAATATAAAGGTTGAATCTCAATCCAATTAAAAGTTATGGCCAATTTAAAGTTTTATAGTTGAAATTATTGACCTTGACAATTTGACCTTGGCCTTGACCAAAAACCTTGTCTTAGATATCCACTGAAAGACCTCGACCTTGACTGATAAACTTGAACTTTGTACCAACAGAAAGGTCTTATCATAAGCAAAGCTCATGTGAATTATGGTGACTCTATCTCATTCCAATTCAAAGTTATGACCAACTTGAGTTTTTATGATGGAAATTTTTGACCATGACAATTTGACCTTGATGTTAGGCGAGATCCTTGCCTTAGTTTTCTGATAAAAGGTTTTGTCACAAGTAATAAACATTTGAAAAATGAAGACTATATCACTTACCATTGCAAAATTATGGTCAATTTTGAATTTTTAATTTTCTAAATTCTGACCTTAACTGATGACCTAGATCTTAATACCAACAAAAAGAGTTTGTCACAAGCAATGCACATGTGAAATATGAAGACTTTTTCTGTAACCAATCAAAAGTCATGGCTAATATAAGTTATTGCAGGATAAAAAGAGAGCTTACATAAAGCTAATAACATTAAGGCCCCTTTTCCAACATTACATTTATTTAAAACATCCATTTTTGATAGTTTTAAGGTCAAGAGGATCTGATTTGCTACTCTAATAAGAAATTTCATGAAATTTTGACCATTGGACTAGGAGAAATTGGGAAAAAAAACTAATGTTTACATTAAGGCCCCTTTTTTGATGACACAGCCTTGAATTGAGAAAGTCAAAATAAGGTGTATTGGAAATTTCTAGGAAGATTTTATATGAAGTTTCATCCAATTAGGCCGGGGGATTCCGGAGATATGACATTGGACAGACAGATGAACAGAAGAATGGATGGACGGATGCATACATTAGCAGGCAACTATATGCCTCCTCAGAAAATTTTCGGGGAGCATGAAGACTTCTTTCAGATAGCACATCTGCTCATGAATAATTGTGCTTAGTTAATTTGTAAAGCATCTGCAATTGTAGGAGTAATTGTCTTAACAAAATCAGACATACAATCTGAAAGAGAGACAGGCCCACAAATGCAACCACACTGAGCTGTCATCGTGACAACTATTTTCAGGCTCCCCACTTGTTGGCTTGACAAAAAGGAGTGCAAAATTACATCTACAGTCAAACCTGTTTTAAGAAGGCACCTTAAGACCAATTAAAAAGTGCTTGCTTCAGACAGGTGCTTGCCTTATACAGGTTAATTCAAGTGCAATTGCTCTATATGGGGAACTCAGTGGTTGCTTGCTTAATACCGGTTACTTGTTGAATACAGGTGGCTGCTAAGACAAGTTTGACTGTAGTTATCCCACTTGATAATATGGGTTGCTCTTTTGATACCAAATATTAAGGATGGGACCATTACCTGATTAATTGGGTACTCCATCGAACATCCAGGTATGGATTACCAATTTCACTAATCGAGTAATCGAAGAGAAAAAGGAAAATCATAAGAAAATTATTACAAAACTTTTTAAAAAAATCCTCAAAATATCGATCTTTCTTTTTTCAATGTTCTGCAAGGGTGAAATATGCAGGAACTGATCGTCTGTTGATTATCTTTTCCGTTCAAAACTTTCCATATTTACAATCAAGTGCCATCAGTTATTGTTCTCGCTGTCAACCAATGTCATGATTTTTCGCACCTTGGATGTTTGATACCCTGATTAGGAGTGATGGGTTTTAGCTAAACATACACTATATTACCCTTTGAGTTGAATTATCAAACTACCTTCAAATCAACGGAACTTCTGCCTTCATGTCAAACCTTATTACTCTGGCTTATCAATGTTGTAGTTTCTTGGTTTTTGCCTACTGAAGACAGTTTATCAATACGTCAAATAGCACCGATGAATATCACCAAGAAAGCCACTCTCTAAGCATATGTTTCACAATTTAAGGTTTAAGGTTGTGTTTGTGAAACACTAATGCCCCCGTCACAGCATTTTTTTTCAAAGTTTGACCTTGACAGATGACCTTGACCTTGTCACATGACCTTGACTTTGGTATCAGCAGATGCGGATCATTGAGATCTATCATCGTGCCAAATATGAGCCTTGTATCTTGAATAGGCTTGAAGATATTGGCAAAGGTTAAGTTTTGTTAAGTTTTCAGACAGACGGACGGACAGACAGACAGACAGACAGACAGACAGACAGACAGACAGACAGACGGACATGAGTAAAACAATATGCCCCGATCTCTCGATACGGGGGCATAAAAAGGGAACAAATGTCACCTCAACTTTCATTTCGACCGAAGATATGCCCCAAATACCATATACCAATATTATGTTTTAAACACAATAATCAAACATCGTCAATTCTATACAAGTACTCGATCAGAAAGGTTACCAGGTAATTGCTTAGTAAAATTGGTAGTCTTTACCATCACTACTAAATATTGATTAAAAATTTCAAATGTTTCTGAGCTGAAATGGGTTAAAGGAAAAGAAAAGCATGACCTACCATCCCTGTTGGACATTAGTAGAACCAGGCCATTTAGACATGTATCTGTCACTTCAGCTATATTACTGGCACATCGTCCTATAGCCTGAATGGTGGCTGCAGCAAACTCTTTATCTGAACTCGTTACATATGTCTGGAATTGTAATGAACATTTGTACAAGAAATTACCTGTTCAGAACTACAGATAAGGGCCAGTTTCAAACCTTCATTTCTCAATAAAAACCCAATGTAATGGATACTTAGCTCTTGTGATGGTGAACCCACTAATATGACCAAGGTTAAAGTTTGTCTCACCAATGGCAACAACAACCCAAACAACGCTAAGGTGATTGGTATACCTTGAGTTTTGTGGGGTTTTTTTTAAAAAAAAAAAGGCCAAGTTAACAAGCAAATTCGTTGAATTGATATCCCCCGCCGAACAAATTTTCATTGTCAATGAAGTTAATATCAAACTTAGGTACAGGTTATCTTTTATCTACATCAACCTATAGTTTTCAAGAAATAGCGCGGAAACGAATATCACAATGTATGTATATGGCTTAAACAGTCAGGGGGCAGTAACTCTAAATTCGGCGGTCGAACCGGGTATCCCTGACAATATGCACATGTCATCTTTGTAGTGAAGCTGTATGCCAAGTTTCATTTAAATCCAGTCTACAGTTTTCAAGAAATAGCGCAGAAAGGAATATCACTCTGTATGTATATGGCTTAAACAGTCAGGGGGCAGTAACTCTAAAATTCAGAGTCGAACCAGGTAACCCTAACGATATGCGCATGTCCTCATTGTAGTGAAGCTGTGTGCCAAGTTTCATTAAAATCCAGTCTAAAGTTTTCAAGGAATAGCGTGGAAACGAATATCACTATGTATGTATATGGCTTAAACAGTTAGGGGCATTAACTCTTTATTTGAGGGTCAAACCGGTTAAACCCGACGATATGCGCATGTCCTCATTGTAGTGAAGCTGTGTGCCAAGTTTCATTGAAATCAGGTCTATAGTTTTCAAGAAATAGCGCGGAAACGAATATCACTATGTCTGTATATGGCTTAAACAGTCAGGGGCAGTAACTCTAAATTCGGCGGTTGAACTGGGTAATCCCGACGATATGGGCATGTCCTCATTGTAGTGAAGCTGTGTGCCAAGTTTCATTGAAATCGGGTCTATAGTTTTCAAGAAACTGTAAACGAATATCACTATGTATGTATATGGCTTAAACAGTCAGGGGCAGTAACTCTAAATTCCACCGTCGAACTGGGTAACCCCGACGATATGCGCATGTCCTGATTGTAGTGAAGCTGTGTGCCAAGTTTCATTGAAATCGGGTCTATAGTTTTCAAGAAATAGCGCGGAAACGAATATCACTATGTATGTATATGGCTTAAACAGTCAGGGGCAGTAACTCTAAATTCGGCAGTCGAACCGGGTAACCCCGACGATATGCGCATGTCCTGATTGTAGTGAAGCTGTGTGCCAAGTTTCATTGAAATCGGGTCTATAGTTTTCAAGAAATAGCGCGGAAACGAATATCACTATGTATGTATATGGCTTAAACAGTCAGGGGCAGTAACTCTTAATTCGGCAGTCGAACCGGGTAACCCCGATGATATGCACATGTCCTCATTGTAGTGAAGCTGTGTGCCAAGTTTCATTGAAATCGGGTCTATAGTTTTCAAGAAATAGCGCGGAAACGAATATCACTATGTATGTATATGGCTTAAACAGTCAGGGGCAGTAACTCTTAATTCGACCGTCAAACCGGGTAACCCTGACGATATGCGCATGTCCACATTGTAGTGAAGCTGTGTGCCAAGTTTCATTGAAATCGGGTCTATAGTTTTCAAGAAATAGCGCAGAAACGAATATCACTATGTATGTATATGGCTTAAACAGTCAGGGGCAGTAACTCTAAATTCGACCGTCGAACCGGGTAACCCCGACAATATGCGCATGTCCTGATTGTAGTGAAGCTGTGTGCCAAGTTTCATTGAAATCGGGTCTATAGTTTTCAAGAAATAGCGCGGAATCGAATGTCGGACGGACGGACGGACGGAAGGAAGGACGGACGGACGGAAGGACGGACAGAAGGACAGACGGACAGACGGACATGGCAAAAACAATATCCCCCCCCGAAAAATTTTTTCGGCGGGGGATAAAAATTCAAAGAAATATATCATTTTAGAGGCAGTGCATTCAGTGCTTTAAGCTCTTTGAATTTAAGCAATTTTGACAAGGTAATTATTCAGCATGACAGGGGTTAATATCTAACCTGTAACTCCCTCAGTATGGTAGATATATTTGTCTCTGTGGCAAGTGTTGTCAAGATCTCCAACTTGAGTAATTTGACATGGGTCGGGTCATTTGACATGATGTAGAAACTCTTCAAAAATGGTTCAAACATGCCCTTCTGTCGGATTGACATTGTGGCTATGTTACTAAGCACAACATACTGTACTTCTCTGAAATAAAGAAAACAAGATATAGAAAAAAACAATTTCCCATTTTTCTGTTTTATAACATTGACACTTGGCCTTGAGCTTATCATATGACCTTGACCTTGGTACAAAAAGTTGCTAATCAGTAAGAAATATGAAAGCGAAATATGAGCATAATTATTATATAGATTTGATGATTGACAATGATATGGCCCCTTTCGTTGTTGTTGTTGTCGTTTGTTTTGATTTGTGAAAGCATTAATTATACAAATATGTATAACCTTGCCCTAATCAAATGACTTTGAAAATGCTACTGAAAGTGCATATCAATGAGATCTATCATCATAGACATTGTCTCGTCATTTCAGAGAGATTGACAAACATATGGACAAGAGTAAAACATAATGCATCCAATCTCTTCCAGGGCTTACCCTGGGTCAAAATTTCTTTTAGCCAACCTTTAGTCAATTTGAAAATACTTTGGCCAAATTTTGCTTACATTGAAGCCATCTTATTTTCCCATGTTGAAAAATATTTTGCAATGTTCTTTTTTGTAATATTTTTTCACAAACCATTAACTTGATCAATTACTGGTACATTTGAATCAAAAACATTTTCAATGATCATCTACTGTTACAAAATGTATAAAAAAACAAGATGTGTTTGTGAAACACGAATGCCCCCGAAACGGCTTTTTTTTTTTCAAAGTTTGACCTTGACAGATGACCTTGACCTTGTCACATGACCTTGACTTTGGTACCAGTAGATGCGGATCATTGAGATCTATCATCATGCCAAATATTAGCTTTGTATCTTGACTAAGCTTGAAGATATTGGCAAGGTTAAGTTTTCTGGTTAAGTTTTTGGACAGACGGACGGACGGACAGACAGATGGACAGACAGACAGACGGACATGAGTAAAACAATATGCCCCAGATCTCTCGATACGGGGGCATAAAAATAACAAGATGTGTTTGTGAAACACAAATGCCCCCGTAACAGCATTTTTTTTCAATATGGTGACCTTGACAGATGACCTTGACCTTTAAACATGACCTTGACCTTGATATCTACAAGTGTACATCACTGAGATCTTTTATCATGCCAATTATGAGACAAGGTATCTATAATATGCTTAAATAATCTGAACAATGAAAGATTTTTGGTTATGTAATTAAGAAGTTTGACCTTGAAAGATGACCTTGACCTTGTCACATGACCTTGACTTTGGAACATGCAGATGTTGATCATTGAGATCTATCATCATGCCAAGTATGAGCCTTGTATCTTGAATAGGCTTGAAGATATTGGCAATTTTAAGTTTTTTGAGTTATCTGACCTTGACAGATGACCTTGACCTTATCACATGACCTTGTCTTTGGTACCAGAAGATGCAGATCATTGTGATCTATCATCATGCCAAATATGAGCATTGTACCTTGAATAGACTTGAAGTTATTGGCAGTGTTAAGTTTTTTGGTTAAGTTTTTGAGTTATTTGACCTTGAGAAATGACCTTGACCTTGTCACATGACCTTGACTTTGGTATCACCAGATGTGGATCATTGAGATCTTTCATCATGCCAAATATGAGCCTTGTATCTTGAATAGGCTTGAAGATTTTGGCAATGTTAAGTTTTTTGGTTAAGTTTTTGAGTTATTTGACCTCGAGAAATGACCTTGACCTTATCACATGACTTTGACTCTGGTATCAGCAGATGCGTATCATTAAGATCTATCATCATGCCAAATATGAGCCTTGTATCTTGAATAGGCTTGAAGATATTGGCAATGTTAAGTTTTTTTGGTTAAGTTTTGCAGACAGACAGACAGACAGACAGACAGACGGACAGACAGACAGACGGACAGACGGACGACGGTAAAACAATATGCCCCCGATCTTTCGATACGGGGGCATAAAAAGCTTTGGGCAGTTGAAAAAAAGAATGTCAAAATGTTCTCCTATCACTTGGCAAACAAGAGCTGTCACTGTAAGATGACAATGCCCCCGACACCGCTTTGATAGTAATAAGGAAGTTATGGCCAATGTTAAAGTTTTTGGACGGAATGACGGACGGACGGACGGACAGACGGACGGACAGACGGACGGACGGACAAGTCAAATTTATTATGCCTCCCTATCGGGGGGCATAAAAAAAAGACAGGGGTGTCATCATACCTATTTAGACAACAACAACTAAAGCCAATTATTTTGCAGATTCAAATGATCTCTGTTCATTTCAAAGCCATGACTTGATAGAAGAATATCAGTAGAATATTGAAATTTTAAGACTTTTATGCATTAAACCTGGACATTACAGCCTTTAGAGAGCATCAATTAAAAGTATGCATGGTTTAATGGATTAGTAACCTGCTATCTTTTAGCTGTCAACAGGTCAATCAATTGTGTGAAGAAATTGTGTGAAGATTACCTCTCATATCAATTTGTTAATTGTTCTACCCATGATCTTAACACTTTTGATTTATTTTTTCTGTAGAATTATGGACTTTACAAAATGATACCCACCCTTAGCCAGCATTTTATAGCCAATTTAATTATTTTGTAGCCAATTCTTCAGAATTTTAGCCAATGGCTAAATTGGCTAAGGGCAGGGTAAGCCCTGTCTCAATTTGGGGGTAATAATCTTTATAAAGAAGGGAAGAATTATGTAAAGTATATGACAATAACTTGACCTTTGACTACAAAAATTCAGATTGGTCCAAATGTTGTTAAAACTTTAGAATAAAATATATTGGCAGAAGGAAAACCTGAAAACACAGGCGCCCTCGGCCAGACAAGTTGTTTGGCGGCGCGATTGAAGTTGAGTCATTCTCTAAGAAATTTAGAGAGTGTTATCATATTGAAAATGAGTAAGACAAGAAAGCTTATGATTTTCTTGTGTCTTAATTACTAGAATATTTTAATTAGAACTATAATTTTAAATTTGAAGTAAGTAATTTTTGCTATGGAATGACTTAATAACATTAGTTTGTTTCAAACACAAAATTCCAATGCAAGAGTTATCATTATCTAAGATAAAATGAAAAAAAAAAGGTGTTTTGGAAATTTCTAGGAAGATTATATATGAAGTTTCATCATTCAGGAAAAGCTGGGCGCTGTGAAATCTGTTTTCTGAATAATCACTGACAACACTCAATTAAATAAAGAAAATGCAAAGCAAGTCTAATCATTCAAATTACGCAATAAAATAAAAATTACAAATCGGGTTTAAGGTGCAATCAACAACTTGACATGTTGAAACATCGATGTATACTTTCAGAATTGTGGCTTCACCCAAAAATCAATGTCGAAACTTGTTTATTTGTGTTTTAAAATATTTTTGTCCCAATGTTACCTCTGATTATTTCTTATATCCGATGAAAAAGGGTCACGCCAAAAAAAAATTGTTTCCATTATTCGAGAGTTTCTATTATAAGAGTTCTGATTAACCCACAAATTTTACTTAAGGTAAAGAAGAAATGGTTTTGTGCTGGAGGAAAAGTTGCTAATAACCAAAAATCCCTAAACAGAGATACTAATTAAAAGATCTACTGTAGCAACAAATGTCACTTATTCAAGAGCTCTTTGTGAATGAAGGTCATTATTCTAGAAGTGTTCAAGAGGTCCTGCAGTGATGGATTATGCTAAATACCACAGTGTTGACCCTGGGTTTGGAGGCAGGAAGGGTCTTTAATTGACATAGTTGACTGATGATGGGATACCAAACAGACAGGTACTGTCTTACTTCATTCTCAGATTGATCAATAATCCTTACTTGTGACTCCTAAGCAGTCTGATGAGTGACTTTGCTACAATACCCACTTCTCCCCTTGGTGCTAGATGATGGTACAACTGGGCAACAGCCATGACAACCTGTAATATAGGGTAGATACCATGTCTATAAGCTAGCCATGACCCTGAAACTATTATATGGTAGACCTTCCCAGATATTTGTCTTAAAATATATAGTCATGAACATAAAACATATTGATGGGTGACTTAAATGTCTAAACTATAGCTGCTTGGATAAGCTAATGGATGTCTTCCATTCATAAGTGACAGATCTCATGCTGATGTGAGCTTACCACTCTGTTAACGAGCCAAACAAGCTGATAACATATATTACCAAAAACATTATTAATGGCTAGCAATCTATCATTGATATTTAAGTCTTTAGTCATTTGCATCAAGTGAAGACATCACTTTAGACATCAGACAACTGTTATGACTAAAGCTTTTTGTTTACAATACTGTAATGATTAGCACTCTAATAAAAATAAACATTTGCCATAGAAAATCAAAGAAATTAATTAGCTATAAGACAAATCTATATCTAATATGATCCTTTTTTTAAGTGATAGGCCTTAGAAATGATGCAAGAAAGTTAGATTTTTGTACAGTCATGTAAGATGGATAAACCTTTCATTTATTTAACAGATTACCCAAAATGCTAAGTGACAAAAATGTGGCTTCCTAAAATAAAAGAATTTCCTTTGGACAATTTGACAACCGTACTTGCTGAAAAACAGACTAAAGTTATAATGTTGTGTAACTTACAGAAGCATTTCGACTATTCAGTAAAGGTTTACATTGTCTCAACAACATTCTATGATCTGAGTCCATCACATATGGTTTTGGTTTAGATTTGGTCTCTTTACCATCGTCATTATCTCCGTCATCATCATCATCATCGTCTTTCTCGTCATCATCGTAGAAAGGCTTATCAACAGCTTCACCTACGTCCTGTTCAAATAATTAATAAGCTTACTTACTTAACCCTATTTAAATATTACAAAATTGAAGACTGACCAAAATTGAAAGACATTTCTGACAATCCTGAAAAAGTGGATCCATTGTGAAATAAAATTAATGTATGGGGTAGATTATCCTACTATATATCCTGAAGTGTAAATTCACAGACACAGCACAGGAATGGATTGTTGTCTTCCTATCATGATTTCAAAAATCAAAGATTAGAACATCAAAAATTATCAATAAGTAGTAATATTTTTTTGAGAAGTAGAAAAAATAATCAGGAACCTCAAATAACATGTTCATGAACATATAATGACAATGTTTCTGTTTAAAATGTATAATCAAAATCCTTTGATTAACATTAGGGTTTCTTGAACATGGTAAAAATATATAAAAGAATTAGTAAACACCAGTACTTTCAAATCAGCATTTTCTACAGTATGACGATTAACCAAATTCACCGAGATCACTGGAATCACCAAGATCACTGTCAAAATCACCAAAATCATGACTGGCACAAATTGCATTTGATTCATTAAATACAGTCAAACCTGGTCTTCCGGCCACCTCTATTCAGCGTGCACCTGTCTTTAACGTGCAGTTCAATGTCCCCCTGAACTGATATACTCTTAATTTTACCTGTATTCAACAAGCACCTGTAAAACGCATGCAACGGCCGCTAAATTCATGTCCCGTTATTCATAAAACCTGAGATTTGCGGCCACTCAAATAATAAAGGGCAATTATCCCAGTTCTACCCGCGGCCAATTAAAGATTTTGAGTTTCAAGAGTTTTCAAGAGTTTTATTAAATTGACAAACCCCTAACCGGGGTACAAGTCATAAATATACAAACAAACATGAACAATAAACAAACATTCGGAAGAAAGTTTCAGTGTTAAAACAACCATAGTGCATTCATAGGTAGCCTGAGTGTAGGAAAATTCACTTAAAAGATGATTAGAAGTTATATGACTAGATTTGAATATAAGTATTATTAGACCTCGATCTGATAAAAGTGTCAAACAATGTTTAACCATTGTCATGCTAAACCCAAAATATTCCATTTATAGCGAGAAGTACAGACAAAGATCAGCCTGTGCATTGGTGCAAACTGATCTCGGCCTATGCCGCCTACTTTTCCCATTTAAGCCAGAATAGTGAAAAAAAAGTGCATTTAGTGCTTTCGGCACTCTGATTTTAATGCAATTTGCCAAAATTTTGATTCAGCACTACAAATGTTAACAATATGAGATTTGCGTAAAGTGTCGATCATTATCATTGTAGGACCCTCCATAATGGAGGGCAACAAATTTTAACCATAATTTTGCTCAAATTTATGTGAAATTATTCCTGGACCATAAATTCATATGTATGTGCCTGCAATACTTCCACAACTACTTAACAATTTAGTAACCATTTCAATTAAATATGTTTAAATATCTCATGAAATGTTTTCAGAATTACCTTACAAAATTTTGCAACTTTGAAAATAGTTGTTACATCACTCGACGTCATAATGCTATGAAAAGAATTCACATTTGGACGCATGATGATATTTCTTGGCAAATAGACTTTTCTGGTATCTTCAAAATAAGTACATTCTAACATATAATGAAACTCATCACCCATTTTATTCAGCCTGCATAACTCGCATATCCTGTCATCCCTTATGGTCCCTAAAAATCTCCCCCATTCAATTGGAAATTTGTGATTTAGTGATCTGAAGTGGCAAAGAGATTTTGATAGATCATATGGAAGAATATTAAAGTAATTTTCAAACCCAAAGTCTTGTTTAAAGATCCTATAGTTAAGACATTTAGGGCTTTTAAACACTGCATCTTTCCAATCAGATATGTGCATTTCATTCAATTTCATTTTGACAGATTTTGAAATACTGGAAGGTATGTTAGTTTGGTTTAACCAGTAGCATGAGAAGCCACTTTCTTCAAGTATGCTTTTAATACACATTAACCATTTAGAGTCAAATCGACCAATATTATGCAGAGCTAACAACATACTGTAAAGTTTGCAAGATATTTTATCAGATTTACCATTTAACATACGCTGCCAAAATCCAATCATTCTGGATTTGATTTCAATTGAGATAGGATGTCTTCCTAATTCACCGTAAAGAATTAAGTTAGGCGTTGATTTCTTTACTTTCAGAATGATCTTATAGAACTGAAGGCATAGCCTTTCAAGCAAATCATGGTTTTCAAAGCCAGTAACATCTGAACCATATAGTAAAATGGGTTGAACCATAGTATCAAACAATTTCAGCTGAATGTCAATAGGTAATTGTAGCATTCTAGACTTTTTGAGAATAGAAAACATGGCTTTACGAGCTTGGTCAAATAGTCTTTTGTTGTTTCTTATGAAACGACCATTAAATGAAAACATAGTTCCAAGGTAAACAAAGCTATCATCAACAGATATTTCTTCATTATTATAAAAGAATTTTGGGGTATTTTGATCCTTTCTATTGCTAAATACAGTAATTCTGGTTTTAGCAGGGTTAACCTCTAAATCCCAAGATTTACAATACAAGAACATGGCATTTAGCGCTGCTTGAAGTTCAACTGCAGACTCAGCAAAAATAACTGTATCGTCAGCATAAAGCAAAATGTATAATTTAAAGTAAACTTCAATATCATCATCACTAAGAAGAATATTAGCCATATCAGAGACATCATCAAGACCATTATAAGCGTGAGAAATAAACTCTGATAGATCATTTAAAAATAAAGAAAAAAGTATTGGAGATAGATTCTCACCCTGTCTGACTCCGATATTGCTCGAGAAGGCTACAGACTTTAAACTTCCCAACCTTACAGAGGATTGGCCAGTCAAAAGACTTTAGTGATTTTCACGGATTCGTTATTCTTACAGTCAACTTTTGTTTTTTGAGTTATCTATTCAAGTGTCATAAATCAACTATACATACACAAAGACACGTGTTACTGGTCAACAGGTTGTAACAATCATTGAAGTTTCTTTGAAAACAATTTATATTGATAAATGTGACATTCTACACAAACCATTTAAAGAAGTTGGGTTCAGATTTTTATTGATTTATTTTTCAGTCGGGTAGAGATCGAAAGTACTGTTAATACTCTGCAAAGGTTGGCTTTCGAATTTAATTCAGCCAAAAAGATTTTGGGAAAAAAATGCAAGTTTTTGAGGTCTTTGTGGAACTGCCTTCCGATGATTGAATAGATTCATAATATTATTTTGGCTATTGCTTTAATTGGTAATCGGAGACTTAGAAAAAAAGAAGACATT
Source organism: Fragum whitleyi (assembly GCA_948146395.1). Taxonomy (NCBI): domain Eukaryota; kingdom Metazoa; phylum Mollusca; class Bivalvia; order Cardiida; family Cardiidae; genus Fragum; species Fragum whitleyi. Next base: position 33,795,117 of record OX411558.1, read on the forward strand.
TTTTCACAATCTTAAGATAAATGTCACTGTTTATTGGAGAGATAAGATGTAAATCTTTTATGAATATAATCAAAAGTTGTTTTTCTTTGTCTGTACCTTTTCCTTGATCAAAACTATGATGATATACCATTTACCCTCCCCTCCCTCCCCTGATATCAGGTCGACCTGTATTAAGCAAGCACCTGTCTTAAGCAAGCGATTTTGGCATATCCCTTGACCGCTTGCTTAAGACAGGTTAGACTGTACATGTGTACATAATTAGCACAGAATACTATAAAGATGCTTTTTGTCCATATTTCTTTGTCTGTATTTGATTTAGAGACTTATGAACAACATTTTTAGGTGATAGTGTCATGTTAAAAATATGATTGATAAGCAGCATAAGATTTGGACTTGCAATCATCTTTATAATCATCATGCTATTGCTAAACTACAGTGAAAATTAAGGAGGAAAATCATTTATTTATGATAAAGTAGCCTTAATGAAACTAAAATCAAATAATATATGTAGACGTAAATTCAATTAATGTGATTGCATATGGCACCTTTTCCTGTGCTTTTCTCACAGACCATCCTCATTATCAAAATACACAGTTCTTGTAATCTAGATTTCAAGAAAATCAGGAAATATTTGTGGACTTCATTGTGCAAACAAAATTACATTAATTGAAATTCCATAAGGTCCCTTTCCAGTGTTGTCAAAAGGATCATCCCTATTTTTGAAAGTAATAATCCCAATGACCCTATTATTATGTTGTGAAAGTTTCAAGAGAATCAGATAATATTTGTGAACTTTATTGTGTAAACTGAAGACTGCAATAAGTGCAATTCATCAGTGAATATCCATAAGGCTCACTTTCCGGTGTTTCCTGACAGAACATCCTCTTTTTTATATAACAACAATCCTTATGACCATACAATTATGCTCTAAAAAAAATCAAGAGAGTCTGTAGATATTTCTTGACTTTATCTTATAAACAAGATTGCACTTTGTAAAATTCCATTAATCCCCTTTTCCAAAGAATCATCCCCATTTTGGAAAGCAATGATCCAAATAAACCTATAATCATGGTGTTTCACAACAGTCTTTATTGTCAAAATTGTTTACCCTGTTAATTTCAATATGATGGTGTAAACTAAGTATGCCAAAAATGACTTATATATCTTAGATACTTTTTAAGTCAAAGGGGATAGTTATGCTCAAAGATCAATTCTTGCAGATTTCCCCTGGCCTTCTCTTACATAACTATTAGATAACATAGCTCGTAATTGACCATTAAAGCAGGAAATTTACCCATAAAACACCTGAATTTGATAAGTTATGACAAGCCATGTAGAGGTTACTATTACTTACATCACTATTGGGGTTTAAGAACTGTGTCCTTGCATATCTTGTCAACATATTGATAATCACTACCTGACCCCATTCTTCCACATCAACCAAAAGATTACAGAGTTTACGGTAGTTTTTGTGGATAAGGTCAATTCTCTCTGGACACACTTCCTCAAAGGCTTGAATGGCACTCCCAGCTACAAGCTGTAATAGAACAAACAGATTTGTCAAACACATTAAACAACCAAAACAGAGTTACTGCCTTGTGGCTGGGTGTTACACTTGTTATGCTGAATCTGGATTATTCCTGCTTAAACAAGAGGCAAAGACAAAGATCAGTCTGCACATATGTACAGTCTGTTCTTATTCTATACCACCTGATTTTCCTTTTTCAAGAAATACTTGCTCAGAATTTGCAATCTAGTGTTTTCAATCTAGTGTTTTCAGTACTTTGATTTTCATGTAATTTAGCAATGGTTTTAGTCAGCATGATGCTGAACTCATGTCTTCTAAGGTCTGTGGCTCATTCTGCACCATTATTAGATTGTGTTCATTTGTTAATTCCTCCTCCTCCCTCTCTCGAATAGCCCTCCACATGAAACCCGGGTCCTTTTCACCTGGCCGGTTGCTCGGTGGGAGGAGAGGTACTAGTTTACCCTCGGATTGAGATTTTATCTATTTTCCCAGCAGCTATCTGACATTGAGATGAAATGCATGAATTTATGAATATGCTATATGATCCCAGAAAAATAAAAATGCTCTCTGTGGTTTAAAAAATATTGAATTGTGTTAAAAGTCAAAACACTTTATAACCAGCCAAAGTCTACCCAGCTGTAGAAAGGTATCAGTGGGTTTAAAGCATTGCATTTCTCCCAGATACATGTAATCATCTGGAACCAGAACTCATAAAGCTATCTAATGCGAGTTCCATAGACCCCCTGGAGACCAGCTTCAAAACGAATTAACAACTGTTTAAAGCAAAACAATTGTCTGACTTGGTTTTTTTATCACATCTTTGGCTGTATCTGTTTCCCTCTAAATTATAAACTCAAATCAATCCATACAACTATTGAGAAGTTTTGCAGACATTTTTTGTACCAAAGAGGCGCAACTATGTCAAGAACTAAAGACCAGTAATGAAAATATAACAATCACATCTCTGAGTGTTACTGAGTCTTACAAATTTGTTTACATCCAATCCATCCATCAATCATGTACTAATTAGGCAACCAGAAAAAAGCTAGAAAACCACCAAATGACAGACTGACTTCAAGCTGACTCCTATAACTGCACCAGAGTTAGAAGGTTACAATAATTTGTCGATGTAAATGTAACTAAAAATCTTGCAACAACAGCTTTGATCAAGCTGTCGTTTCGAGATTTTAGAATTACATTGACAAATTACTCAAATATCTATGTGTAAAGGTACTTACTGTAGTTTTATCTGCTAACAACTTCTCAATCACTTCAACAAGCTGATCCTTCTGTTCTGGATCAATACTATAAACACAATAAACATCCTTTAAACAAGTAAAAGAGCCAATTTCCAACAAATATGATATAACCCACTTTCTCATGAAATAATAGATCTATGTGTATGTGGAACTGTCTTCTGAAATACCTTCTGAAACGGCAATCACTTTCATCACTTGTATCTTTTCTAAATAACCTTGACATTGACAATAAATAGGACAATGAGACATACCTTCATTACGAATATGAACATCAAATCTTGATAATTCATACAAAATGGATTTAGAGTATCCCCTTCAATAGCACACGCTGCTCTTTTAATATTGTTATATGTTATTATTGTTGAAAAAGTGAGAATATATCATTTGTTGTTTGTGAAATGAAAGATTTATCAATTTTACACAAAAAACAAGCATTTATTTTATTTCTTTAATGGAAAAATGAGACAAATGTGAAAAATCATGGATAAATTTCCTGAAAGTAGGCCATTTTCTACATAATTGCAATTTGATGAGGCCATTTGTTCATTTGGCTCAAATTAAATAAATTGAATAGGGAAAACAAGAGGGCCATAGTGGCCCTAAATCGCTCACCTGAGTTAACTGTCTTAAGATCTGACCTCTCAACATAGTGTTAAACCAAACTTGACCGAATTCAAACCAGACTGAGATTTCAGAGAGACAATCAACCTAAGCAACTTTTTAGGTGATTGGGCAACAAATATGGCCTCTTGAGAGTCTACAAAGTTTTTTTAAGATTTGACCCTGTGACCTCATTTTTGACCCCAATTGACCAAATTTTAAACTTGACCTAGATTTCATCAAGACATTTATTCAGATCAATTTTCAGATTGATTGAGCCAAAATTAAGGCTCTTAGAGTGTCTACGAGGTTTTCTTAAAATTTGACCCAGTGACCTCATTTTTTATCCTACTTGACCCCTAAATGGCCCCTAAAGTGTCTTCAAGGTTTTCCTAGAATTTGAACCTGTAACCTCATCTTTGACCCTACAGACAAACTTTCAGAATGATTGAGTAAAAGACTTTGCCTCTAAAGGATCTTCAAGGTTTTCCTAAGATTTGACCCTGTGACCTCATTTTTGACCTCACTTGACCCAATTTCCAACTTTAACTAGATTTCACTTATACAGAGATTCTGACCAATTTTCAGGATGATTGAGCAAAAAATATGGCTTCTAGAGTGTCTTCAAGTTTTTTCTAAGATTTGACCCCCATGACCTCATTGTTGACCCCACTTGACCCAATTTTGAAGTTGACCGAGATTTTATCAAAATAATCATTCTGATCAATTTTCAGGATGATTGAGTAAAAAATATGGCCTCTACAGTGTCTACAAGGTATTTCTAAGATTTGACCCCATGACCTCATTTTTGACCCAATTTTGAACTTGATCAAAATTTCATCAAGATAATCATTCTGATCAATTTTCAGGATGATTGAGTAAAAAATATGGCCTCTACAGTGTCTACAAGGTATTTCTAAAATTTGACCCCATGACCTCATTTTTGACCCCACTTGACCCAATTTTGAACTTGATAAGGATTTTAACAAGATAATCATTCTGTCTTATTTTCAGGATGATTGACCAAAAAATATGGCTTCTAAAGTGTCTACAAGGTTTTTCTAAGATTAGACCCCCATGACCTCATTTTTGACCCCACTTGACCCAATTTTGAACTTGACCGAGATTTTATCAAGATAATCATTCTGACCAATATTCAGGATGATTGAGTAAAAAATATGGCCTCTACAGTGTCTACAAGGTATTTCTAAAATTTGACCCCATGACCTCATTTTTGACCCCACTTGACCCAATTTTGAACTTGACCGAGATTTCATCAAGATAATCATTCTGACCAATATTCAGGATGATTGAGTAAAAAATATGGCCTCTACAGTGTCTACAAGGTATTTCTAAGATTTGACCCCACGACCTCATTTTTGACCCAATTTTGAACTTGACCGAGATTTTATCAAGATAATCATTCTGATTAATTTTCAGGATGATTGAGCAAAAAATATGGCTTCTAGAGTGTCTACAAGGTTTTTCTAAGATTTGACCCCCATGACCTCATTTTTGACCCTACTTGACCCAATTTCGAACTTGACCGAGATTTTATCAAGATTATCAAACTGACCAATTTTCAGGATGATTGAGCAAAATTATGGCCTCAAGAGTGTCTACAAGGGAAATGTTGACGCCGCACAACGGACGACGGACGAAGGACGCCGGACATCATGCGACCACAAAAGCTCACCTTGAGCACTTCGTGCTCAGGTGAGCTAAAAACATGGAAACAGGGTATAACTTTTTTCTAATTTCATAGGTTTGGCCATGAGATAATCAAGGGATAATCATCCATTATTTCTCCAAAATCCACCAAAAAGCACGAAAGAAAGACAAGTACAATATGGAAGGATTGTTACTGTACCTGTATAGTTTAGGTATAGCATGTGCTGCTGTCTTCCTCACATATGGGGACATGTCCATAACAGCTTCTTTAATGGCTAACATCATAATTGGGGCAATCATTGGCACTCGAATATTTGACAACACTCGTAGGGCACTTGCTCTGATCAACTGATTAGGATCCTTTAAAATGTATAGTTCATCAAGATTATGTAAAACAAAATTATTATCTTCTTGAACAAACATGAAATTTACAGCAAATGGAAAGAAAGTAACAGGAAAAAAGTAATGGAAAGAAAGTAACAATTTCACATAGGAAAAAAATATCTGGAAAGAAAGTAACAACTTTTTAAATTATATCTTATTTTGCTTATGTTTTATCCTAGTTTATTTCCAAAATCAGTCTTTTGGTATCTGAAATGATCTAATTAACAATATATAAACTTAAACATGAATTTTTACTTTAAATTGATGAAATAAAATAGAAATTTGAAAGGCCAATGACTCTTGAGATTTTGACTCAAGGTTTCATTAACTCTTGGCTTTTGGATGCCAGTGAAAACCCTGATTATGTATGGACATGAACATAAAATGAATTGATTTATGTAATACTATTGATGAATTTCACTACTGACCTTCAGTGCCCTCTGGAATGTACTGATAGACAATAAAGCCAGATCCTGCTGCTCCTCCGCATATCTTGTGAGATAGACATAGACTAACTTCTTTACCTGTAAAAATAATCAAAGCAATTACACAGTGAAAATAATGACAGTCAATCAATACTTTATGATCTATTTATATAATTTCAAAAGGTCACAAGCATTGTAACAAGATTAACTATCTTAACGTTCATACTTTTCTAAACACTTGGACCATACTGTCTGCTTTGCAGGGTTGGCAAGTATTGACCGGGGCGGTTTTAACCGGGTGGTTTTAACCGGTTAAAACCGCCCCGGTCAATACTCCTGGAAGTGGTCAATACTGGTCAATACCGGTCAATACTGGTCATTTGCAAAAAAACAGGTGGTTAATACTGGTTTATTGAATCATTTAGTTGGCTGGGTGAGATTGAGTCATCAATTTAGTGTTTATTGCTATATGAAATAAAATATATATCATGCACAAACTGTTTATATATGGATATACTGGTTTATCAATGAGCTGGCCATGATCAGAATGTAGGTAAAAATGCCAGAGGTAAAAATGCCATAGGTAAAAATGTCAGAGGTAAAAATGCCATAGATAATAATGCCAGAGGTAAAATGGTAAAAATGTCATAGGTAATAATGCCATAGGTAAAAATGCCAGAATATATGAAAACTATATGATGATATATTAGCCTTAGGAATATTTTTTTTATTCTATGAAAACCTAGTTATTTTCTTAAGTTGTCAAAAAGACTTTTTTTTTTTTTAAAAAAAATAATGAATATTTTTATTTATGTAATAGTATAATTACAAAGAAAAATATATGATAATATTTGTAAAATGAAATGAAATAAGTTATATTACATGATCTTAATCAGTACCATATTTCATTTGAATTTCTACTTTAACAAGCATTTGGAAGTATTGCATGGCAATACCAAGTCCCCTACCGGATTTATATATATATCCCTAGAGCAGTATCTTTTTTGGTAGTAAAGGTATAACTACCTCTCCAAAATAATAGTTGTATCAGATTTTATGTATCAGCTCAATGTCTCTCAGGATAAAGAATTTTCTAAGTCCAGCATCCGTATCTTCCACAAAAGTCAATGGACCGGAACCAAACTCGAACTCGTTCTGTAACTCATTGATACGGACTCACATATCAAAAATCAGCTCAATATCTCAAAGGGTTAGGAAAAAAATCTGGAAAACTGAAATTTCCTGGTAATTTTCTAGGTCCAGCATCTGTATCTTCCACAAAAATCAATGGACCGGCACCAAACTCGAACTCGTTCTGTAACTCATTTATGCGGACTCACAAACCAAAAATCAGCTCAATATCTCCAAGGGTTTAGAAAAAAAGCCTGGAAAACTGAAAGTTCCTGGTAATTTCTAAGTCCAGCATCCGTATCTTCCACAAAAATCAATGGACCGGAACCAAACTTGAAATCCTTCTGTAACTCAATGATGCGGACTCACAAACCAAAAATCAGCTCAATATCTCAAAGGGTTAAGAAAAAAAGTCCGGAAAACTGAAATCCGGACTGACAGACAGACGGACTGACGGATGGACAGACGGACAGACAGACAGAGCGCAAACCTATAGTCCCCTTCGGCTTTCGCCGGTAGGGGACTAAAAATACAACTTTTAAAATTTAGTATACAGATACAGATGAAGATTTTGGGAATTGTTTTAAAAAATGTGCCAGATTTACCAAAATATTACTAAGAAAGGTGTGAAATATCACACTAATGTGTTAAATTTACCTCTAACTGCATCATGCCTTATCCCAGTGTAGGACAATTGCCCTCCCGGACGATTGCCCTCCCGGACGATTGCCCCCTGGACAATTGCCCTCCTGGACAATTGCCCTCCAGGACAATATCCCTCCCGGACAATTGCCCTCCCCTTATATCAACATATATTATTTGGATGGATATGCAACAGCCATATTAATTTCCCTTTGGATGTTACTTCTTCTAAGATATGCAACGATTATTTTAGCACTTTCAGGACCTGAGGTTATAAAACTTTTCTCAGACTGAACTGAAAATTTCCTCAAATTTTAAATTTAAATAAATGTATGAAAATGAAAGATAATATTAACAAGTTGTTATCTAAAACAACTTATTAATATTACCCTTTGTGTTTATTCATTAAAATGAGTATTTAAACAAATTAAAGAGAACAATTAACATGTTATTCAAATAACCCTACTTGTTACAAACACTTGAATATAAAAATATCAAAAAACAAAAATCATATTAGATCTACATATTATGAAAGCATTTCGAGTAACCAATTTCTATTTATTTTATAAATGAACTTCAAAAAACCATAAAAAATCAAATAGGGAACAAAAAATCCCTAACAAAATTGAATAATGGAAGAAAAATATAGGGAGGGCTATTGTCCGGGTTGCTACTTTAAGGGGAGGGATATTGTCCGGAGGGCAATCGTCCAGGGGGCAATCATCCGGGAGGGCAATTGTCCGGGAGGGCAATTGTCCGTTCCTCGCCTTATCCACACATTATACATAAGTAAATTAATGATTAAGCTATATTATATGTGTGAATAAATAAATATAATGGCAAAGTTCATTTCTGCTATTTCTTATGATCTATTTTCAGGTTAATATTCATATATATACACAATCTTTGTCATATATTTATGAGCCACTTATTTGTATTCCCTTTTGTTTAATTCATTATCAAAGTCTTGAAAAAATAAAAAATGAAATTCAACAGTTCATTAAAAGGTTATTGTAACAATTCCTTTTGTGCGTGACAATAAAATTATTTATTCTATTTCTTAAAGTCTAAAAAAAAAAGATACAATATACCTCTGGCATTTTTACCTATGGCATTATTACCTATGACATTTTTACCATTTTAGCTATGGCATTATTACCTATGGCATTTTTACCTCTGACATTTTTACCTATGGCATTTTTACCTGTGGCATTTTTACCGCACACCCATGATCATTGTAAATGCTATTATAATGTCACTTTTAACAAAAACCCTGAACTGGCAAAGGTAACTTAATTGACAAGACTTTCATACATATCAAATTGAAGCACACTGACACACAATTCAAATTGCGATCAGATGTCAAGCACAATTACTATCATCTCAATGACCAGTTATTGTGTATTGATAAAACTAAGAGTCTAAAATGTAATCATTAGGTTAGTCCAGACTCAGTTACTATAACATGTGTTGGTCCCTGGTAGCTTCCAATATAGTCATTCAGGTTTTATAGGGCTGTCACACCTTAACGTTTTAGCCAGCGTGTGCGGAACGTGTTGGAATTTTTATAACACGCTGCGAACACGTCGGGTACACGTCGGGTACGCTATGAACACGCTCCGCACACGCTATCGGCACGCTGTAACACGTTGGCACACGTTGCGATACGCTGAGTATCTCATAAAATTTTGTGCATGCTTAAAATTTCTCAGCGTGTGCCGAACGTGTTGGAACACGCTCCGCACACGTTCCGAACACGTTCCGAACACGCTCAGCACGCTAGAGACACGCTAGGAGTTCGTTCACTTACGCTACGGACACGCTAGAAACACGTTCGCAAAAAGCTTAACGTGCTTTGAGCGTGTCTCCAGCGTACTTGGAACGTGTGAATAGCGTGTCTTCAGCGTACTGAACGTGTGTCTAGCGCGTTGCCAGCGAGTTCCCAGCGTGTTTCTGGCGTATAACAGCGTTCAGTTTTCAATGAAAATATAAAAGTTCCGCTGCATGTTTGTCTTGAATTTCTTCCATCAGCTTCTCGTAAATAAATAAATTTGTGCATGTACGTGCGTATGACCCCTTTGACATGTTCATATCTGCGTGTTTCCTCATGACCAGTCTAAGAATGACTTGAAAACTCGATTATAAGAAGCATTCTCTATATTTGACGATGAACGATTTCGTTCAAGTCATATAAATAAAACGTATGTTATGTTATGTTATAAGCTGTTCGTCTTTTCTTCCATATAAATCCTTTACAGATTTTCTTAATTCCTTAGATTGTCGAGGTGGAGAATGTAGCCTAAATGTGTATTAAACATTGCGTTTATAGCTTTACAAGTGCGTCTGCTCTTTGGTTAGAATAACAATACGTTCGCGAAAATACAAACATTCATTCGTCTCATTTGATCATTATCAATATACCAAAAAGACAAGTACATCGTTGTACCTAGTGGACATAATACAAGACGTGTTTTACTCTATTCTGCTCTGTTCAGAATATTTGATTCTATTATATGTACTACAAGTTTGATATTTGGTACACCTTTTCCCCCTTAATATAGGACTAGCTTTTCAAGATTAAGAGAGGTTGTAGAAAGTCATCCTACATGGTAGAGCATATGGAGGAAGAGAGGAGTGCATTATGACAAGTAGTTCCTTACTCTTTCGCAATATTTTTCGAGTGAAAAGTACTAACAGCTTTAATCAGCCTGTAATCTTATAGGTTTGTTATATGCATGTTTTCATATGTAACAGGTGCCAGTGTATTTTTCTTTTCGTCTTTTCCTATTTTTCTTTTACATGAACCAACATACTTTGAATTTGAATATGTGTAGTGGCCGGTGGCCTGTTTATATATTAAAAGAATGAATTCAAAGTGGTAATTTCTTGCAGAATTTATATTTACATCCAAAACACGCTGCAAACACGTGATAACACGCTAGAAGCGCGTTACAAACACGCTAAACACGTTCTGAGGACGTTACGAGAACGTTGGACACACGCTCAAGAACGTTGGTATACGCTGACATACGCTATCAACACGTTCTGGACACGTTTCTCACGCGTTACTCACGCGTTCAAACTCGCTATGAACACGCTACAAGCGCGTCGTGAACTGACAAAAAGAAAATGTAGGTCAGCGTATGCCGACGTTTTGCGGACTTAGTCGTTTTCTCAAACGCGTTAGGCACACGCTGGCTAAAACGTTGAGGTGTGACAGGGCCATTACAGAAAAATATTTTGTCCCTTGAAAGACTGTAGCAAATTTTATCTTTTACTTTTCATTATTGTTTTTACAGTATGGTCATTAAGTTATTCATGAATAGAATAAAGTACAGCAATGAAATTTGTAGTATGAAAGGAAATACATGTACATTATAATTTATTTCAAAAGACAAATTGACCGCCAATTGACCACTTTGTGGACCAGATTGCTTTTAGCCTTTCAAAATTGATTAACCTGTTTCCTTTATCACTATTACTACATCACTAATTAATATTGCTTTAGTCTTTTTTATCCTAATAAAAGAATATGGCACTAAATGGCAAGATAATAGTAGATGGTTATATGAATTGACCAATCGACCACCAATCGACCACCAATCCACCAGTATTGACCAGTATTGACCGGTTAAAACCAGTATTGACCACCGATCTGGTCAATACTCCAATCAACCGGTCGATTGCCAACCCTGCTGCTTTGTGACATAATTTGCATAAATGCCATATTTTTACAATATTGTCAGGCAGATCAGATCTTTAGAGATAGTCAAACATGATCAGCGTGAAGGGGGTTAAAAGAAGCCACTGAGCAAGAGGGGATTTTAATCTCCTACCAGGGGAAATCAGACTTTCAAACAGCTATTTGCATTAACTTATTTTGTTAGCAAAGCTTGTCCTTAATTCCATCATTATTGAAAAAAGAGTGAAAGTGGAGTTTGCAACACAAAATTACTGACTGAATGACAGGTAGACAGACAGGCTAATTTCAGTACCATACTTTTACTTATTTGTATTGTCCTATATTAACCAGTTAAACCCCAAACAGAGTGGTTTAAGTTTGTTATACCTAATTTTTGCCATTTAGTAGCATGTGATGAAAATCAAACAGTTTCAGTCAGTGGTGATACCAGTTAAAGATTTGAAAGGAAATTAAATATAGTAAATACTTAGTCTTACCTCTAAATTTTTCGACACCACATTTTTCACAACAGCAGGAAACAAGTCAGAAGCATCTTTACCTTTGGCAATCATCTGAAAGTTTGGTAATACATACATAAATGCAGGATTATTGTTTGTTTCAATGAATGTACTGTTATACATTGAATGTAATTATTACCTTTAAGATTGGTTTTCCTACAGATTCATTTTCATCACAAGACCTACACACAAAAGGGTATTTTTTAGGTTAGAGCTTATCATTCCAAGAATACTTACTCAAATAGAATGTTTTCTTTACTCACAGGAATTATATCACCAAGACTCAACAAAATTCAATTAAGTACACACAACATAGGGTTTTGTGAAGAAATTACTATTATAGAGAGGTATTCTAACACTTTAGTGCTATCAAAAGCTTACTTGTACATCACTTGTTCACCACATGTTCACAACTTACATCACTTTTTCACCACTTACACCACTTGTTCACCACTTACGCCACTATTTCTACACTTACACCAATTATTCTCTTCATGGCATCCAGTTTTTGGGCATCTTTGTTACTGTCCAACATGATCTTCAGGTCTTCATGTCTACAAAACACAGAATCAACAGGTTCACAATAGAAGGGGTATTCTGGATTTAGATAGAATCCTACTGTTTTTTAAATATTGTTTCGAATATATTGCCAATTATCACTTATTAACAATTTACTTTGAAGAAATTGGACAGGTTCTGGTCCAATTGAACCAGTTTAGACCATGGGGTGTAACCTATGAATTACAAATGCCAGGGAGAGTTTCAAAATACCTTTTATCTGAGAAATGCTACCCATTGATGATCAATTGTTGTAATAGCCAATTAGCCAAGTTAGAATAATTCTAATGACTATTTAAACATGAATCCTCAGGATGATCGCATTTTCAGTTTGCGTATTTTGAGACAAGGAATAATACTTTCACAGGAATTATGTTTATGAACAAAAATCAGTAGAATAATCTCTACAGATACTATTTTAATCTATTTTGGTTCATACAATGTTACAAATATCTCACACTTCAAAAGAAATTATTTCAAAGGTGATATTTCAATCTTTCTTGTTCATTTTGAGACAACCCCCAAACAGGTGGACCGGATCTGTTAAGTCACAACCCAAACTTATGTACATATTTTCTCTGTTGCTAGCAATAGATATTAAAATTATTATTATTTCTCACTTAAAAAAAAAATATTTTGAATAAATTGAAAAAAAAATATTGGCTTTCATTGCATGCTTTTGCCACCAGAATTTGAGTTTCAGAGATGCATTTTTTTTGTGTGTCTGAAATGGCCTTTCATGCTCTAGATGTATGTTGAAAAGGTCAAGCTTCTGAGGGAGTTAATTAATTTTGAGAGTCTGCTGAAAAAAACTTTTTGCGCGAGTAATTTGATAGGCCTTTAGGTTCACAGTCAAACTCCGTCTGTGAATAACTCTGCCCATCAACTCGGCCTGTTTATATATTATATAGGTGCATGTATAGCGATGCAATGTAAATATTTTGGGGACCTTAAGTGCTTTTTTTAGATTAATAATCACTAACTTAAAAGTTTTTTTTAAAATAATAATAATAATCTTATTTTACTATTATATGGCCTTTGTGTAAATATGAGATAAAATAGACATAATTAGATACTTAATTCCCCTTTTATTCAAATTTATTTTTCAAATTATTTTTTCTAAGCACAAAAGCAGATGACAAGTTATTTGCGTATTAAATATGAAGATCTTAAGTTTTAGTCATCAATTGTGAATGCCCACCTCCTTTAAGTACATAGCACACATTGATTAACCAGGGTTTTCCCTGGGCCTAAGAATTTGGTCATTGTGACCCCCATACCTTTAGAATTGGAGGTCATTTCCCCAATTTTGGGGGACAACTTTAAAGAAACTTAGGGAACACATATAGACAAAATAAAGTAGGCTGTAAAGTCTTCAGAACCACAACATAAACTTTATATTTTTCGGGGTTTGGTTGTTCATTTCTCCTTCTTTGGAACAGGTCAAAAACATTTTAACTTTGGTGAATTCAAGCTAGTTAAAAAGATTAAACAAATTCACAATTAATTGACTAATGAATCATTTGGTGGATGGACCCTAGTGATCACCATCAATCTCCCTAAAACAGCTCTATTTTTGATGTTCCTTCGAAAAGAAGTGCCCCAATGTAGACGATGGAAGTTTACACACTTTTATTTGTTGTGGCATTATGTAAGATAAGGTGTCTGGTTTACAGGTAATTTTATGACCGGAAATCACGCCAGAGGATGTTTAAATCATGAAAACCCGTCTGCATATTTTATCAGGCACCTATAGCTTTCTAAAAATAGAATAGTGCACTCATTTTATCAATATTGGGAAACCTGGCTATCGAGGTCACAGAAATATTGTTTCTGACTCCTGTTAACAGGCGAGTTATGTCAATTTTTAACCCAACTGACAATCTAAGATAAAAGATCTCCAATCATACATGTTCAAAGCACAGAGCTGTATTTTAAAACTTGCGTCACAAATGACCCGCAGGTAATTTTTTTGCAGGTCATTTGTTTTGAAATTGCCACAAAGACGCGAATTTTTGCGTCATGGAAAACCCTGATTAACTATCTGCTCAGTGTGCTAATATATCCGTTTACTAGGCTAAACACTAATAAGTTATATACAGGCCGAGTTGACAGGTCTAGTTTAACATAGGCGGAGATTTACGCAGGCCGAGTTTTTAACAGGCCGAGTTGACTGGACACCAGGCCTTTAGACACTTACAATTAAATAGCAGGGGTTTTTTTGACAACAGAGAATTCTCAGTTTCTTTTCAGAGTGGGCTGAAACCGGTCATGGTTTTGAACTGGTTGATTTACTGTATTATTAGTTGCACCTTGTCCTGATGAAAAAGTATTCATCCTAGCTTAATGCATAGTAAAGTGCTTCAGCACATGTTGTTTGGGTTATGAAGAAGCTACTGCTATTCCCCAACCTTGTAAAATACATTTACAAGGCCAAAGGGCTTTATCATAACAATTCCAAATGATGAATACTGTATATCTATCTGGGACAAGGTGTAACAATCATGTTTATTTTTCATGTTACTTTTGTTGTAAACATGCAAAACCTAGGTGTAAATAAAAGATATGTTGAGTTGAGTTGGTTCTTTAACATGCTTAGTATCCCTCACATAGTTGCAGGGATAATTTTTGGGCGAGATCTGTGTTAATTCTCTCATTTTTCTGCCAGAAATCTCATTCAAATTAGCTGAATTAGAGAAAAATATCACATCAAAATATCTTTTTAACAAAGGATTTAGTTCAATTTGCCATTGAAAACTCGGTATTTCTCATAAGTTCCGAATTAATGAGATTTTTTGTACATGAAATTCTGAGCCAGAATTATCCCTGTAGTTTATCTTCGATGATTTTAAGGTCCGGTGCTCAATCAATTGTGCTAATCGGGTTGACTTGAATTCATGATGTTGTTCCAAAACAACATAAATATATTAAGACAGAAAGTGGGAGGGGCTTAAAGTTAGCCGGTGTGTTACCTTTTAAATTCTGTATTAAAGAAGCTGCTACTCGCCGGATCAGTGGCCACATCAGCGTCTGCACTTCCCGTGGATGATGGAGGTCGATCATTGTAGCCGCTAGAGGCCTGAAATCCTCCGTTTCCGGACATTTTTTGTACAATCTGCCAACTGTCACAATGGTCAAATGTCAACTTCCGCTTTGATGGTTGATTGCTGGTCTAACTCCACTCCGAATTTGCTTCCGGTTTGTGCACTGACTTACTACGTTTTCGGGTTTGGCACTCTGTTATCGGATATCCATCATGTTCACGAGACCCAATATAACCTTGTAGTTATTTAAGTGAAATACTTTCAAATGAACGTTTTTAAAGTCTTGATAACCACCCTGGGGCGCACCGGAACAACCCATTTTTAGAATTCTAACTTTTTTTATTTGTATTACACCAATTGTTTTTATAAAAATAATTGTATTGAGACACACACCACGGGACACTGAGCTAACCGTGACATTATAAAATAGCATGTACTTTGATAAAAAGAATTACAATTCTTTTACGTTTTCTATAATTAAGAATATGCCATGAAATAAGAACAGGAGATATTATTTACATATTTTCCAAAGAGTTTGAAAATTGCAAATGTTACATTTAGCACAGGACTTACATCATTGAACGGCTTTATTGAAAACTATTTGGATTAAACCCCGGGACACATCATTTCAATATAATATTTGAATAAGATCAATGTTTCGGGAAATAGATATCCAAGAAGATATTATACAAACTCGGTTTATCCAAATGAAATCAGAGTTAAGAAACGACGTTTTTAGCCGGCAAGTCAAAAAAAAAAAACAAAAAAAAAAAAAAAAAAACACACAACCCGGGGGCTCTAAAATTGAAATACACAGAGAACTTACGAAAGGCCAGATTTCTCATAAAATAAGAAACACCCGGTGATTAATTTTATATTTGTGACTTAGAAATGGGCCCGTTAAATAAGAAACGACGTGGAACTAAATCTAAATGCATATACGAGCCTACAAATCAACTTCTAATAAGTTCTAAGAAACACACCGGGACTTAGAAATCAGAATAAAATGACCATCAGTAGTTCAGAAGAGGAAGGTACTCAAATTATTGTAAATGCGTTAATAATAGCCATTTTGTCAACATTTGTCAAATAATAAACAAGATGCCTGTTAATCCGAAATATCCCGAAGATTTAAAATTATATCTAGAAAGCAGGTTATTACACTTTTTATTTCGAAGTAACTTTTATAACAGCGCTGGAGGTTAAAAATATCACTGATAAATTAGGTAACGGCAAATCGACCGTGTAACAGTATAACGTGTCCCCTGGGTAACGTGTCCCCGGGGACAGGTTACCCCGGGCTAACCTGTCCCCCCCCCCCCCCCCTAGGGTAACGTGTCCCCAGGGACAGGTTACCCCGGGGTAACGTGTCCCCCCATGGAAAACATTATTTTCTATCAAAATTTTAATTTTTCATTCATGCTATTTTGTATATCTCTAAATCAATTTTAAAAAGACATTTAAAAACTATATCTGTATTTTTGAGTGGTTTTCAATTCCTCAAACCAAAATATAATTTGCTTACTATGATTTTTTTTTATCAAATCAATTTTCCTTTTTTTTATTTTTTATTATTATATTGGTCAATTTTGGTATTTTATGCAAATATTTGAAAGTTTAATGAAAAAAATATGAAAAATAAATCTTTAGTGGGAGGGACACATTACCCCTGGGTAACCTGTCCCCCTATTCATAATTCTTTTATTCATTTGATTTCACCTTCCAGTCATTCATTTTTCTTAAGAAATTATCATATGATATTCATTGAAAAATATTTCATTCATTGTTTTTTAAAAATTGATGCTTTTTTAAAAGAAAAATCTTAGCGCTTGCATGTTTTAATTTTTTGCAATATTACTTTTGCAATATCTAAATTTTTTCCAAGTCCATATTTAGATTGATAAATAGCATTTATTAACATATCATGTTAATATTGCGGTTTTCATATGAAAGCAACAGGACAAATTCATTCAATACTTCTTCTTTTGAAAGGGGGACAGGTTACCCAAGCCAGGGTAACATATCCCCGGGGGACAGGTTACCCCGGTCCCCCTATTCCAAATACTTATTTCATTAAAGATATCACCTTCCAGTCATTATTTTTTATTAAGAAAGATATTCATAGAAAATTTCCCCAATGGCTATGTATGTATATATATTTTTTTGTACCCTTTTAAAGAAAAATCTAAGCACTTGAATATTTTTTTCATTATTGCATCATTTTATTTTTTTCAGAGTCCGTTATTAGATTGAATAAAAGCTTTTAGAAAGACAACTATCATGTCATTATTGCAGTTTTGATAAGAAAACAACATGTCAATTGACAAATTGTTTAAATCTTGTGTTTTGGAAAGGGGGATAGGTTACCCAAGCCTGGGTAGCTTGTCCCCGGGGGACATGTTACCCCGGGGTAACCTGTCCCCCTATTCCAAATGCTATTTTTCATTAAAGATATCACCTTCCAGTCGTTCTTTTTTAATTAAGAATGTATGGTATGATATACTTTGAACATTCCCTCAAAGAATATGTATGTTAAAATATATTTTGAAATATGTTCCTTTTCAAAAGGATTCTTAGCCAGTACAATTTTCTTATTATTTGCATCAGTTCAATATATTCCAAGTCCATGGTTTAAAAGATACAATGCTTTATGAACATATAATGTTAATATGGCAGTTTTGATAAGAAAACATGACAAATAAATCAAAACATCTTCTTTTGAAAGGGGAAAAGTTACCTTGGCTTGGGTAACCTGCCCCCCCCCCCTGACATACTCATACACTCACAATAAATTTTCTAATAAGTGAATAACTAATTTGTATAACGGTTTTGATATAAATGAGACTATCATGCAGTTTCAAATAAAGAAAAATGTATTTGCAAGTTTGTTTTTTTTTAATAAATCCTCATTAACAACCTTTTTTTGTGTTTTTACTGGGTAACATGTTTCAGAGACAAGTGACCGCAGCTTTAGAAATCTTACCCCCAAACAATTTGAAATATACAGAGTCCCTAGTGATACCCATATTTAAAGGTGGAGATAATGATGACCCCAATAATTATCGACCCATATCAATATTGCCAACTTTGTCAAGGCACATAGCTAATCAAGTAAAATATTATTTGAAACGAACAGATATTCTTTTCACTCACCAGTCGGGTTTAAGAGAAAATCACTCATGTCAGACTGCCCTCATTCGATTAGTCGATTCATGGTTAATGGGTTTGGATTAGGGAAACTTAGTTGGAACTGTATTTTAGATTAAAAGAGGGCTTTCGATATTGTAGATCACGATATTCTCTTATCTAAGTTAAAACTGCACCATTTTACTAAAAACACATGCAATCTTTTTCAGTCATATATAAATGAAAGACAACAAGTTGTAAAAGTTAATAATGTTTTATCTGACAGGACAGCAATTAAATTTGGGGTTCCCTCTGGATCAATGCTAGGTCCTGTACGTTTAATTTTGATTTATGTGAATGACCTTTCTCTGAAATTAGCTAATATTGACATGTACGCCGATGATGCAACGCTTCATAAGTCTTGTTCCTCAGTGTCGATGATAAATGAAATTTTAAATACTGATCTTTTAAAAGCCGAAGAATGGTGTAGGCATAACAATATGGCTTTAAATCCTTCTAAAACAACATACTCAAAACATAAAGTAAAAAAATGCACAGGTTTGAACTTAAGACTTCTACAAGAAAATGTGGAGAAAGTAACATCAAAAATTTTTTGGTGGTACATATTGATGAAACAATGTCATGGAAGGTTCACGTTGAAAAAGTTTGCTCATAATTATCGTCTAAGCTTTATTTACTTCGAAAAATAAACGGTTATCTTAGTGTAGATACGGAACAATTATTTTACAACGCCTATATAGCTCCACATTTTGACTATGGTTGCAATATATGGAGTCATTGTAAATCTTCATTAATTAAATAGGATTACTAAAATTCAAAAGCGAGCTGCATGAGTAATACTATAACAGCCAAAGCGTTCATGCTCCGGAAGTAACTTTAAATTTTTTAATTGGTTATCTTTCAAAAACCGTTGTAATTACTTTACTTTTCTTATGGTTTTCAAAACTATTCATGGTCTGACTCGATCTTATGTCGAACTTTGTTACAGTCAGTAAGAACTATTGCTATAAGCTAAGACCAAATACTAGCAATCAGATATCTCATAAATGTGCTCCTAAGACAGACATCTTAAAAAGGACTTTCTCTTTCACTGGCATGGAGTATTGGAAGGCTGTCATTTTCGAAGTATCTCAAATATATCTACCTTCAAGCGCTCTCTCAAAAAATATTTAATGCTAAGTAATGACTTATTATACCTTGTTGCGAATGTCTTCTTTTCGCCATTCATTTGTGAATAATTCACTTTTATTTTGTTTTTATATTTTGTTTATCTTTTAATATCCGTTATCTTACATTAAGTGGTCAGCCATATAGTTGATAATTTCATTTTGACAACTTTTGTCGAATTTTACCCATTATCATCATTTTTATAATCGCGATATGTTCGTTTTATCATCAATTATCATAGGTCTTTATAAGGTCTCAACCATTTTTATCATCTCGATACTGTTTACTGATCATCATAAACATCATTTTGTCAGTTTTCTTCTGTTAAGAAGGCCTCATTGTAAATAAGGTAAATAGATTTAGATAGATTTATTTCTGTATAAAATATCACAACATAAAAAAGCATTATACATGATGTCGTATTAAAATAGCATGATATAATGATGGTATATACAAAGGATAACACACACAAAAAAGGATTGAAAATCTCATTTCCATTGTGGTCTTTTTCTACAAAATTATATAGCGCTACTTAGGAAGACACTATTGAATACTTACATCGTCTATATACTTTTAAATAGTGAAACTATCACAGTAATATGCTTATAAATTAAAGTGAAAATGATATTGAGATAATTATCACAAGTTCTATAAATTGCAACTTCTGTCATTAAAGCAAATAATTATTCAGTCTCGTTTCAAAACATGTAAAGTTTTCATCGTTCTATTCGCTGAGGTAGGTCGGTTCCAGAGAGAGAGAGAGACACCTCTATTCGAAAATGATTTCTGAATATTATTGCGTATTTTAAAGACATGGTATAGTGTATTTAATTCTACTCTTTTTGAAACAGGAAGCCAGTCTAGTTTAGAAAAAATGCATATTTTCAATTCGGGCTCTCGGGTCAAGGTTCATAACAAATCTGATGACTTTACTTTGTGATAATTGCAATCCAATACAATAAAGAATTTTGATTGGTTTAAATCGCATCACGTGAGGAAATTCACTGCACTTTATTTCTGTATAAAATACAATAGACCTTTCGGGAAACCCCGACCTTCGATCTGCAAGTCCTGTATTGTAGGAACTCGAAAAACCCTAGTAATATTACTATTCAATATATTAGAAATTAAGATATTTTCGAAAGAATTTATGGTTAAAAGCATGCAGTTTAGATTCTGAGTCGATTTTAACAGCAAGTCGACGAAGACCACCAATCAACCCTCTTAACTAAGCCTGATCACGATAGTTTCGTTTTAAAATACAGAATAACTTGTCAAACTTAATTTTTGATCATAAGTACCTCTGCGAATGTCAAATTGTCGTTATTTGTGTTCCATTTGATTAACTTCATGCCCAAGGAATCTATGATGGGAATTTCCCTCATTTCTTTTTAGGCATACTTCTGATATCTCGATCTAGGTTATAGGAAACACTTATCCAATTAAAAATCTTGTTTACGAGGTATTTGTAAAATTATCCGGTAACTGACCTTCCAAATATTAGTAAACTCCTCCCCCATCGCTTGTATACGTACATTCGAAAGAAGCTATGACGTCGCTCTATGCATTCCGCCATGCGCCCCGCACATATTGTAAGAAATATTCACCTTTTGGTGGTAAAGGTTTATGCGACGGATAAAAATGACGACGCTACGCCTGAGACATCATATCACTCTACTAAACAACCATTTACGTCTATGGAGAAATATAGATATTTAATAATTCACACACGAGGGGTGAGCGATGAATTCATGTAATTTTATACCATAGGAGTCTGTCGATAGAAATCACATTTTACTTTGGTCGGAGCGCGTTCATAGAACGCACTAAAGGTCGTCAAGTGACATCGTTCGAAGCGCCTCCGTTTTAGTTATACATATTCACTTAATTCGCCATACCTCGACGCATGATGATTTATGTCTCTTTTTGGATTTATATATACATTGCAGTTAGGACAACCTACACAAAGAAGTAGAAATTAAGGCTTTTTTTTTATAAGTATATCATATCGTTATCGCATTTCATTATCACATCGCAAGCAAGTTGACAACGTCGGAAAGAATCTAACCTAATAAACAACAAGCGCTTTACTCGATTACTTGTTTATGGCCGAATAAGAAAAAATACCGGAATGGTGCTCACCATAGACAATAAATTTCGCAAAGCTTACTTTATTTGGAAAATATCACAAGAATTAGGTCAATTTCATTGATTTTAATATGACAAATGCGTAAAAATAAGGTAATTTCCGATTTAACCGAGAGATAAATTTAAACGCGATTTCTGCAGCCATTTATATGAAATCACTTACGAACAGCACTGAATAAAACGTATTTTCATTAGGTATTTGCAAAATTTGAGGGTTTTTTTTTGTTTGTTTGTTTGTTTGTTTTTTTGGTTTTTTTTTTTGCTTTTTTAATGAAGAATTTGACATCAGAAATAGTGTTGACACCCGTATTGCTCAAAATGACGTTGGCCGCCAGTTCTCGACGGTGAGCGCTTACCGTGAAGTCATAAATATGACGTAATTTAAGGTAACTGCGGACAGAAAACATTGTCGATTTTTCGACTTTCTTTAAATCTCACAATAATTTCTGAGATTTATCTTTGAATTGTGAGCATTAGCTTAAACGCAATAAAAAGGTTTTAAAGCACGTTCATTTGACGTCGTGACGTCATTAAGGGGCCAACCCCTTTCCGACCCGCCAAAATGAGTATTTGCAAATATCTTTGTAATAAATCGGTCGATTTTTACGAAAAAAATTTCATTTAGAAAGTCCAAGAACGCCAGACCTAGTCATTTAATTTCTGTGCACATTCAAACATAAAAATAGGTATAAAACGCTATCTATCTCGCGATTTTTAAGATTTGACGTTACATTTTCCATTTTATTTTTTTGTAAAGATATAGAAATTTCTCAAAATTTTGTCCGGTGCCCTATGCTGATTTTTTGTTATTTTGTAGCGAAACAAATACGCTTCACATTTATAAAATAAAAATGATATGACTTCGGGATAAATTTTTCATAAAATTCGATTTTGTAAAGTTGTTGCAACATTTTCCGTCGAATTCGACGTCGCACCAATACCATCGTTACTATGCTTATTTGACGTCAATCTTCATGCAATAACGTATTCTAAAATATTTGAAATTAAGGTTTATTGTAAAATATAGGCTTCAGAAGTATTAAATCTGAATTTGATTTTAAGAAAAACAAAAAAATCAATTAATTTTCCATCCGTTTAAAAAGACATCTTTTATGAATATTCGACGCGACGTTGAAATATCCTTTTATTTGCGATATCTTCGCGGAATCGAATTTTACAAAAAAGCGAACCCGAAGACACATGGGTTTTATTTAAAAAATCTTCAGTGGAAAGGTTTGGCAGCAACATATCTAAATTTCAGCATAGGTCACCGGACAAATTTTCGAGAAAAAGGTCAATATTTCAGTAACTGTACTCGAAACAGCAACGCAGAAGGCATTTACATTTGGAACGTTACACCTTATTGTATTTCTTACAATTATATCTTCATATCAATCAAAACAATACATCAGGCGTCTTTTTACGAATCAAATAGCGTTTTCTGAATAAAAATCGGTTAATTATTCTCGAAAAAATCGACAATAACTGAATTTGGTCCATAAAAAAGGGGTCGGCCCCTTGATGACGTCATGACGTCATTTCTACGATATGAAATTCCTTTTTATGACCGACATATGAAAGCGATATTTCAAAGTTCAATTTTATCGCATTAGCATTATTTGCAGACAATTTAAAATTTTGACCTAAAATGACACTCCATGTGTCCGCAGTTACCTTAATCAACGTCACAATTACACAATTGCCATCCAATACAATCAAGAATTTTGATTGGTTTAAATCGCATCACGAGGGGAAATCCGTTGCACTTTATTTCTGTATAAAGTGCAATAGGTATTTCGGAACAACCCCCGTTGTGGGAACTCGAAAATCCCTTGTTAACCTTTCATAACCCTTCATCGCTATTTGATCAGTTTAGACTTGAAATAATCGCAAATGAATTTTTATTACGAACAAAAAGTAAGTTTGGGTAACCTGTATCACCTTCCAGAGCAAAACTTTGTACGTAATTTTCTTTATTATTTTTTTCTCTCATTTAATGGGTATACAGTCACTTTATGTATCAATAGCTGTCATTTAGAAACTTCAGGCTGGTTTTCAGATTTCAATGTAAATAAGTTTAATTTTTCGCCTCTAATCTGAATTTTGTCTTTTTTATTTACCTTATTGAGTCTGCCTTAAAATATGTACTTTTTTAGTCTATACTCGAAGGGGGATCCATCTGAAAAATTCTCAAACAGGAAACTTTTAACAGAAAAGATAAACATGCTAAACAAACTAGCATATATGATGGGGGACAGGTTCTCCCGATGTCTTATGATCCTGGGACAAGTTACCCAAGCTTTGGTTACTTGTCCTTCCTCCAAGAGCAATTTTTTTAAATATTTGTCTTCATAACCCCCCCCCCCCCCTCATTTAATGGTTATATGTCTCTTTTTGCACCATATTGTGTCTAAGTAAAATGTTTCCAGTCGCTTGACCTTGTCATCTTTATTGTCGGAGTTTCGTGATTTTCTTCCGTATACACAGAAAAAGAGGTTATCATATTAAAAAATCTGCGATAACGGCTCTCTTTTACTTGCATGGCTGTATGTGATCACACGTGAAAGGGTTTTTTTGCAATATGGCAATCAGTTGATCTACACCAGCTCTTATTTCGACCATACCTGGTAAATGTTCACAAAAAACTCTTTTTTTTATCTATTTATTTCAATTGATAATATTTCCATATACTGTAAAACACCGTACTCGTGGTGTTGTTGCGTCCTTCAGTCAGCCCTTCTTGGTTATAAATACAATAAGATTAAAGGTTTTGCAAATGTAATTTGTCATCCGATCATAAATACATGCTGTAGTCAGATTTGACAACGTGACCTAGATTGTTTTTTTCTTTATCTCATTTGACTCAATTTTAAACTTGACATAAATTTCAGAGTCAAACATTCTAACCAAGTTTCAAGACATTTGAGCTTTAAATATGACCTCTAGGGCGCATACAATGTTTTACTAGAATTTTGTAAATCTTCGAAGTGATTACAACAATAACGCGCCTTATCACAACAACAGGGGAGGGGATAGAAAGAATTTCAGGTATTAAAAAACCGATAAAGTCATGAACCCTATATTGTGGGTATTCAATTGGAAATAGTATCAATAAGAAGATTCCAGTGAATACCCACATTATAGAGTTTAAATTAGAAAATGAAAGAAGTGGCACCCCTTATCATGATGTGTTTATTATCATGTGGATTTTAAATATCTACCAATATTCTCACGTCATTAAGTTGCCAAGCATGTTTCGCGTAGAAATGATCCCGGAACTTGCTAACAACCAAAGCGTAAAAAACGAGACAAGAACATGACAGAGATAACAAATCTACTTTTCCCTTTTCTTTGGCGTTCCCCTATAATCAGTGAAGTTGTGTGTATACTCCTGACTTAATTCCGTCCTAACTGAACACAACAAAAAATCATGGACACTATTTTTAGGCACAGATTTTGTTTACAAAAATAGCTTCTTGGTGTCGCAAAAATATATGCGACGTCTTCAAAAACAAAATGTCTGTCAAAGTCTAAGAAAGCTGCTTACCAGGACTTAAAACTTTGTGGTTGAGGAACGCCGTTAACAGTCGTACCGATTTTGATTGGGTGTTGTATTATTATATGTGGTACAAGCTAGCTTATTTTTCCTTATTTTTGACAGGTTATAACAATGCTATGTTATATCGAAACACTAGCACAAATGTTCTACTATATCTGTATTCTGATGCACAGATCCTTAAGGGAAGATATAGATCGATCTTTTGTCTCATCCTGCTAAATGGCACGTTATTGCCTAGCGTGGTAACAAGTTACAATGTTATTGAATATTCGACGTTTACACCATTTATTAATCGTATTAAGAAGACAAATGTATTTAAGGTATATCAATTTTGAAGATATTTCTGTCACAAAACACATTCGGTAGTCACAGTTGTTAGTCTATAAGAGATACGCGGGCATTGTTATTTCTTTTGTTTAAATTCGGTGTTCCGATAGTGAAATCCGGCTGTATGACTTCTTTTCCTGGGAAGCCTGAAGAGAAGTGTTTAATTATTGAACGCTGGACCTCCGGTGAATCTCGAGGGCTGTCTTGGTCTGGCCAGGGATATATTAGACTTGAATTGCTTGATACCGGAGATATTTGTCTAAACTTCTTAGACCGGACAGGGCTTAGACTATAGACAGCTTTCATGTCGTTTGTTGAATGTTCCACGTTTACATTGTAAGGATTTGTTTGGTAGAATGTTTCATTTTGTGTACCCCTGAACGAGTTGTTGATATCTCCATGTTTATATCTGTTTTCGGGCCTATTCTTCGTTCCATGTCTCTTTTTATTGTCATGTTTATTTTTGTTTCCATGAAAACAACACTGGACTGTAACCGCGGTTACCACAGCTCCGATGACCATACCCAAAAGGAATAAACCGACAGATACAATTATACCTGTAAAGAATAGAAATAAAATAAGCCATGAAATAATCACAAATACAGATCTGCCTTCAAGATAACGAAGCGTACTCGAGCGCTGAATAAGCGTATCTTTGCGTGTACGGAGCGATTTGTTATCCTTAACCCTGACTGGAGTTCAAATTTGATACGAAGTCAGTTCGTAAGGAAATACGTTAAACAAATCTACTTTCGAAACCAACGTTTATATAACTTGGGGACCGTGGGATATTGTTTTACACACTGAAAGTAAAATAAAAAAAAAATAAAGGTTTATTTCTTGAATCCACCTTAAATGTAAAGCAATGTTTCAAGAATCCAGGCTCAATTTTAGTTTAGTTTGTTCTATCAAAATTGCAACAAAAATATATTAATTCCTCTAAATACAAAACGTTGAGCTCTGATTTATTTCGTGTGCTTGTTCAATATTATTTCCATAAAACGTCCTCAAAAATGGAACATGTTACATGGATTTGCTTCTTTTTCTCAATAGCATTAAATTTCTTTAATTTGTGGAGGTATGAAACTTTATCGCACATAAATTACCCGATTTACGCCACGTTTCCTCATGGTTAGAGTTTCATTCCCCCACATGAATTCAACACATACATTATTTTCTACATCTCCTCTTAAGGTGGAGAGGACAATAGCGTTTTTCAGATAAACGAATTTTTATGCAAATAAAACGATTTGTGTGCAGGAATTGTGTCTAAGAGATGCGTAGCTACGGGAGTAGGGAGGTACTGACCAATCATATACTAGCTGCAATGCATCTACCTGTCTAGTTTGCGATATGCGCTCGGGACTGAATAATCTATTGTTTTGATGCTATTGCCGGATTTGATTTAAAAACGATGTTATATTATGTTGGACAGAGTACACAAAATACAGCATTTTTGACACTGTTTTGTGCGCATTTGTGCGCATTTGGAGGATTTTATACAGAGTGACCCAGACTTTGAACTTGGCATCACCAGGGGTATATGTTCAATACAGTGGATTTCCGGGGCGACTATTGTCCGACTGTTCGGTTCATGGAATCTATGGACTTTTTACTTGATTACGTAATGTGTTTGGCTGGAACCAATGATATTTAGCATTTTTGGCTATCGGTTGAAAAGAGGCAGAGACAAAGTGCTTTGAGAGAGATTGCAAGTTACTTTTGGTGACTATCGCAAATACATAGACATTGGTATCTAAGGAAATGATGTGTAAGGGCGACCTCAACGGTGTATGTTTTTTTTACGTTCAATTCAAAATTTACGTTACCATGACATCGTATAAATGACGAACTCGCGCGTTTTTCACAAATAACCCTGCGCGTTCAAAAACGCTTACCCTGATCGTATTTGATTTTTTTTTTGTCCAGCTTCCGTTTTATATGCTCGCATCTATTTGAGACGTTTTACCGTACGGAATTTCTACGATTGGGGATCAAAGTTTATTACCCACACGAGTTGGAAAAAGACAAACGCGGTACGTCGAAAAATTTGCCAAATTCTAGATTTCTGCATATAGAAAAATTCAATGTCAAAAGGATTCTTCGTTTTTCATAAACAGTCATTGATGTTTTCCCATTCTATTTGAAATGTTATCACTGCACCCTATAAAAGTCTTTAAATATTAGGTGTAATTTGAACGTCAACGTCGTAGTTTTAAAGTAAATATTGAGTTCAACCATCTCATTTATTCATAAGCTTCATTTTGGTACAATTTTCGGAACCAAAAATCGCTCTGCTCATTTAAATGGAGGAAGGGTAGTTTGTGAGAAGCGCGCCAAATCGCCATTTTTAAAACGTCATTGTAACGTAATTTCCAATTTAAGAATAAAAAAAATACACACCGTTGAGATCAAACTATCTCGGAGTTAATATATAACCAAAAAATATTCACTTAAACACTAAAGACGCTATTGTCCTCTTCCACCTTAATCTTTCCGCGTGGCATTAGAAAAAAATATTTCAAAATTCAAAATCGTTAACTCGCAATATCTTGTTTGCATGTGAACAAAGCAGTTCTATTCAATTATTTTCTTCTTAGTATATTTTCCGTCGTCGTCGTTGTTGTTGTTTCCACGGGAGAATAAAACAAATACAAAAATGTGTATCAATCTGTTTAACGAGTAACTAGCTTTATTGGGCTTCACATGTAGATATATGGAAGGAGAAGAACTGTTCCGTGTTAGATCGATTTAGCTTTCATTGATTGAACAACCATAACTGTATTATTTTTAAGGAAATGTAGAATGAAGTTTGAAACTATAGCACCTGCTCACGAAAGGAAACAAGTTTTTTATCATACACGAACGATAAATGGCCAACCTATTTTGATAAGTGAAAAAAAAGAAGAGATATTTTAAAAACAAAAAAGGCTGTGGATAAGATGAGGCCAAGATGAGGTGAAACGATCGAAGCGTAAAAGCTATCGAAACAGTGAAGTTTGCCATTTTGATAATTTCACTGGTTTATAAAGTTTTATCCGCCAAAAAATCTAGATAGCATTGAAGCAATGGTCCATATTTTTGTCGTACAGGTAGGAGACACGTTTTTACGTCAATCTATCGACATATATCATTTGAGGATTTTTATCCCGAGATCCGATTTGTCAACATAATGTTTTTTAACTGTCACTCGATACCTGTAAATAAGATAATTATTGGTCTAACCCCAGGTCCCACAGATCCCGATTTCATCCCGATTTGAAATTGTCAAGATCGCCTTGAATTCGGCGTTCTTCAGAAGAGTAACGCATCCTGAATCAAATCAAGAACAAAATGAACCGGGCCAAAATTTCAAAATTGGCAATTTTTCTTCCGAATTCGAAAATCGTACCGAAACTGGCGCTGCTCGGTGTACGTTGTCGTTGTAAATAGTAACCCGCCGGTCCCACAGACCCCCGTTTCATTCTTTTTCCGGAGAGTCGAATTGCCTCCTGGCTTATTCGGGATCGAAAATTTAACATAGCAAAACTTCCAACATGCGCAAATTTTCTCCCGATTCCGAAACCGTACCAAAATCAAGTGTACATCGGCGTTATTCGCAGGCATACCGATTCTTATCACTTAAATTGCATATTGCCGATTTGTCTAATACGAACGATCTGGTAATTAATTTCCTCTTTTTACGATAATGTCCTTTTTAATTCGATACATTGGGTCATAAAAGGAATTCCATTAAAAGATCGTCAGTTTAAAAAAAATGCTTCTTCCATAATGCACCTCATCTCAACCATAAGCGCAGAAACACCTTTTTCCTTTCGTTAAATGCTAATAGATGCAATTATTTTATTACAAACAAGTTTTTCGTATTTTAATATTAAAATTAGCCATGTTCTTACTATTGCTTTCGGGCTTATCACGCTAATACTGATTCTATCTTATCTCACTTTTCAGATTTTTTTTCTTTAAAAATTATGTTAAAATGAAAAGTAAATCTCGAGTGCGTTGTTTGAAATTGGATAAAAACATATTATAGTGTGTTTTTTTCTTCCGACGGGAACTGGGTTTATCGCATGCGGGATTGCATCAAGGGAGAATCTTTAGCACGCCCGTTTTTTGACGTTTAACTTGATTGGTTTATTTCTGTAGTTTTGAAAACTAATGCAGTAGTTGCTTTACTTTCACCCATTACGCCAAAGATCTTGCAAGTTTATCATTGAATTCAACTTATAATGAGAAGTACGTACACGGTGACTAAATATACGAGAAAGATGTGGTGAACTGCTTATAAGCTCCCATTTATTGAACCAGGGTTGTAAATAGCATCGGCATTGCCTAAAACGATGAAAAATTACTACTTCAAAATTCAAAAGAATTTGGCACGAAAAGAAGTGATCTACGTAATCTGAAAATTTTGGCCTCTTGAATCTAAGCGTATTCTAACCAATGAAATGTCGCACTGTTTAAAAAAAGACAAAATTTACCTGTTTTTTTTTTTTTTTGTTTTTTTTTTTTTTTTTTGAATAAATTTGCTTTTTTCTATACATATGTATCCAGTTACTTAAGTAATTGCGCATATTGCCTTGCAAGTGTCAAGAGGATAAGAAAGGCTTGGAGAAAATTAGACATTTGTCCTAAATGGTTTGTTTAGTTTTAAAAGCGATTTACTTCGACTACTGTTTGACACTGTTTGGTGTTTTATGCTCAAAACGGTTGTTTACGGACTGACAACTCAAAAATGTCATTTCTTTGATAGTTTCGTAATTTACAAAGAAGACATCGGAAGCAATTTCACCTCTACGTTTTTAAATGTACCAAGTATATTAATATGGCGCGGTCTTTTGTTGTTAGCAAATTGTTACTCAATATTAATATGAAGACTCGGTTGTTGGTGATGTTGATGAGGATGGGGTGTTTTGTTGTTGTCGTTGTCAAGTACGGAGCTATGTACCGAACATTCGAAATTGGAACATAATTTTCAAAAATTAAAACTTTTAGTCGTTAGGGATCTCTCTGCGCTCTTCACACTAAATCTTTGTTCGTAGTACATCATAGTAAAAAAAATCTGGTGAGTCGGTCCACGTCGTACTATTTTGTAGTTAATCAGCTTCTAAACTCGAGACAAATCATATTATATCGTCGGTGTTTTGCTAAAATCTCGTAACAGCAGCTTGTTAAAAGCTGTAGTTACGAGGTTTTAGTAGAAAATCGACGATATCGGATCGCGTCATAGTTTATTTTTCGTAGTCGATCGGGAACACAAAGATGGTGATTAAGAAAACACAATGTCCAATGATGGTCAAATTTGTAGTAAATCGGAGGAAATAATGTGTTCCAACGAAGTACTACAATTATTTTGAAATCGGGATATATGGGACCGGGTATTCAGACTGCGGAACATAGACATTGTATTATTTGAGAACCATCACGCGAATTGGCAATCATTAAGTGCGGAAAAATTCGAGTCTGATTAAAATGCGTAGAAAAATTTCTGATTTAATCGGAGTTTGCCTTCAGAAACTCTACCATTTTCTTCCAACTTTCGGGATACCTCGTACAACTTACATAGACTGTTTTGTTTGCTTTCAGAACAATCCGGGGTACATTTCTTCTTTCCAAACACATAATCACAGACAATACGACATCCAGGTTCTAGGTTTAAGTCTGCTGTATCATCTGTGTCTACCTTGTTGACAGAGTTAGTTGTCGATGAAACTAGGCCAGAAATCTTGCTAGTAAGCGTGGATGAACCTGAAATCATCAAAAGCCATTCTTCAACACACTTTGATAGTAAACTATCATAAAACTTTTGGATTACTTTCATTTATTTATTATTTGTTTATTTAATTATTTATTTGTTTGTTTATTTATTTATTTATTTATTTATTCATTAATTTAAAATTCATCATGTAACTATGTTTTAACCTTTTCCTTTGTAGTCCCTCTCAGTAATCCTTGATTACTATATTAGATTGGTTCATTTCAAATTTTACCCAGTTTCTTTGAGGGCTTCTTTGAATTTTGGGCCAGTCTAAATTGTGATAAATTGGAAAAGGGTTACTTAATGTTTGCCTCTAGATGTTAAATATTAAAGGATTGTAACGGAATGTTAAAAAGATACAATGTTGGAAATGAATAACTAGGCGCGTAAGCATGCTATAGATTTCTTATTGAATACAATGACTGAATAGAACAAATGCATAAAAATGTTTTATAGCAACAAAGTAGTTCTGTATATAAATTATCTCGAACTTTTAAGATGGGTGATATCAAATTTCAAGAAATAGGTAGAGTATTACCTAATAAAACAGGTGTATTTTTGGTTACAACGTCAGAGATTGCTGCAGGAGACAGTTTTGTCGGAGAAAGAAAAGTCGGAACTGGATTCGTAGACGCATTTGGATGCATAGATGAGAGAGAACCTAATCCCGGAACTCTTACAGGCCACCTAGTACGAGGTGTTTGTGTCGGAGACATGTTTCCAGAAATGGATGCTGTCGTCACTTTTTTAAACAATTGTGTGGTCGACGTTTTTGGATACATTCGAGTTGTTAATATCTTCTGGGCTTGACTTTGAGAAATTGTCGTCGTAGATACTGTTTGAAACACTGGAGTCGTTGACTTGTAACGAGACAGCTGTTTTGTAATAGCATTACTGGAAGTGTGTAACGGACGCATTGTGCTGAATAATTGTGTCATTACAGTACTAGATGTTGTTTGTAAAACACTTCTAGTTGAGCTCGTTGTGGCACAAATCGACGCACATGAAGCAGTCTGTGTTATATCGGCGTCTGTTTTATTACAGTCTGTCAGGCATTCCTCTTTCGTTTGTTTAGCACAACACAGAGCACGGTATCGTTTTATTGTTCCTCCATACCGAACACAGCCACTACAATCCCATCTGGACCAGACTGAGGTAAATTCACAATAGTTGATACATGGGTCTTGTAAATAATTCCCTTCACAACACGGAATTAGCATGAGTAATATAACTACCACCATGGCATCAGCCTTTGACGACATTTTAAATCGCTATGCCAAACGTTGTATCCAAAAGTCGAAGCAAAATCCCTACCACTTTTCGTGCTATTATTTTATTTAATTTTTGTATCTTGTTATTACTCTTTACTTGCAATAGCCTTAAAATATAACAAATTGTAATTCCCAGGTCATTTCATAAAATAAACGCTAAAACGAATAAATTTAAAATAATCGAATTGCACTCAAAGAAAGTCACTGAAATATTGTCCTCTTAAAGGAGTACAGATCAAATATCATTTCTAATCTTATTACAGGATCTGATAGTTCGGCTTAAGTTTAATCTCTATCATCATGGGGTAGCAACCACCACAGAAAAACTGTCTGGAATCTTTATAGACGCTTCAAACTACGTTGATTAGCGTGTAAGATTTACGGCTCAGCCGTCGCGCATTAATAGGGATTCCTGTCATTACAAAACTCACATTTCAAAATTAAATTTAGCGTTAAACCCAATCTGCTTTTCTGCTACCCATATCTGCCGTGCGTTTGAGACTTAGTGAAAGTTTTAAAACAATCCAACTCATTTTTAAATGACAGATCACGTATTTTACATTATGCATTTTGATCGTGACAACATCACGGATAGTCAATCGATTCTTTGATTTCTTAATCCCTGCACGGCTTTTGTTTAGAATCAGATAATGTTCAGTTAAGACATTTTAGTGCAGCTGGCCGTAAATGTATTATAGAATCATATTTTAGCTTGTGCATGACGTTTACAACAATTGAGCATGTGTGCAAGGCACAAATCCCGAACAGCCTATATGACTGCACACTTGGTCAGAATATTTGCTGACCATCTAAAGAGGAGTTTATACATTAAGCTACTGTCTCATACACCCTCTGGTGAATCGGCGTTGCCTGTCGACGATTTTTTTGTGGAATCAGTGATAAAATCGATTCTTAAGCTGTCGGCGACTAATCGATGAATCGGCCGATTCAATAGCTGATCTGTGATCAGCATTATAACGGTTAGTTTTGTCTTCAAGTTGGCGATTTTTTTTTTTTGATTTGAGAAAATCGTTATTGTATCGACGACTAATTGCTGGCAATCGACCGGGTTACGCCCGATCACATCGCCGGCGTATTTGTTGACTTTTTCTGACCCCTTTCACTTCCGTTTGATATCGGCGACTAGTCGGCTAACTACCGCTGGCGTACCGCCGACTAGTCGACTGCATATCGACAGTGATCATGCAATATTGGCCTCATCTATGGCCAAGAAATAAGACATCGTCATGTCGGCGGATGTAACTGCGAAATAAAAAGTTTGTTCTGACATCGCCGATCTTAACCATGTATGCCATACGGCAATAGCGCAGTTGGTGGCGCGCCGGACTTCTAATCCAGGGGTCTATATTCGCACGGGTTCGATCCCCGGCCGCGGCACTTATCCTTTCCGACATTTGTCTTCCACCAATGGGTAGATAATCGTAAACCTATGTGGAATAGCAACTGGAGGCTAGGAAAGGGATGTGGTGGTAGTACTGGTGTGAGAAATACCAGGAATCCATCGTTGGGTGCTCCAGTCGTCGCGATATAACTGAGAGATTGTTGAAAGCGACGTAAAATCCCAATTCAAATCAAATCAAATCACATAGAAGATGTGTAGGCTATGTTCAAGTGGATAAAGCGTTCATTTCTTAAAAAGACATGTGTTCAAATTCGGTGCCTTGATACACATTTTTTGTGCCAGCTGCATATATTTTACTGGAACATTAAAGAAGACTTTTCTGTAAAAACGTTTTTCTACACAATCCCTGATTTTTATTCCCCGTGTGTAACATTCTGTCAAACTTTTACAAACAGTTGATGTACCCGTTGACTAATTATAGCCTAGATGATTGTTACACAATATGCCTTATTTTGTTTTCTACAGACAGAGATAACTACTACTAGCGTTCAGGGTGTCAAAGCGGTTACAACTGTTTACAAATTATTCCCCTCTTTTTACGCGCACTTGCGTGCACGGTTTGGTATAATTTGCTAACAGTTTGCATCGTTGTGTCATCCTGAAAGCAGATTTGCAAATGACGTTCTTTGACTGTCAGTACTTTCTATTAGTACTGTGTGTCCGTAATCTCGTTGTTGGTCTCCAGTGCCTACTATTAATTTTCTGGTACATGATTTACATCTAGCGTCGGCCATTGCTACAGGCAATTTCGCTTACTAACTTAATGGAGATCTAAGTATTTCAATGACAGATAGTCAATCTAGGATCACATTTATCGGCAATTAGAGATTACCTTTATTCTACATAGATATCCCGGACGTTTCATCTCGGATCAAACGACACGGCGAGTCAACGTGGGTATTATTATTACGTCACTGTGAATCATTAATCATTAAGTCAACCTTGGCCGACTTTTACTGACCTTAAGATAGCGCGCTATCTCAGGTTAGTTATATGTTGAATTTATTTTAAAGATGAAGAGATGATTCAAAGATTTAATTAAGGAATGAAACTTAAACCCAATCACTCTGTTTGAATCCGCCTCGCTTATTATTCACTTCGTGTAATTAAGTTTGTATCTTCATTTATCCGTGAAAGCAATAAAAAACTCCTTTCTTACCGTATGATATAATTCTATATGATAAAGCAAAATATATATAAACTTAGTTCCAAAAGAAAGTGTGCACTTTTGAATTGTGAATATCTCTGAAATTACGCAAACTATCGTTACGAAATTTCGTATGACTATCCCCAAAAGTATGTGCAAGCGATATTTGAAAACAAAACTCATACGATGAGCAAAAATTAAGACATTTGATTTTGCATGTTTTGCATGTGCAAAACGCGTTAGACGAATAATTGATCTTAAAATGCCATCAGTTCAATTTTTGCGACTTTTCTAAACATAAATTCACATCTTCAATACAATTTTGCATGATGCTACAGCGTAGTTTGACTATCAATAAATGTCGTTGAATAAAATCGAACATTGTCAGATTGAGAATGTCATTAAAATTGATTGAGCATTCATGTTCGAAAAGAAGTCGAGGCCATCATTTTGTAAAGCCTTTAATAAGCAAATCTAGATGTCACAGAAGGCCATAGCACCATTCAACGACAAGTTACTGGCCTAACAACGTAGCAATGTCTAACGTTATCGTACATGTAACGTCTTCATAAAGATTAAAACTTTTGTTTGGAAATGGCTTGGAATGGCTTCTTAAACTCTATAATACAACATTAACACATAGCTCTTACCAAAGAAAAAGTTGGAAGGAGGTCAAATTTCAACAATATAGGTTCTGTCTGTGCGTATGCAGCATTATCCAAATCTGATTTGAATTTTAATTTCAAAAGGTCTTGACTTAAGTATGGTAGCAATATACTCCATAATTTTCATCCAACTTTGTAAAAATCAATAGAAATCGAAAAAGTGAAAGTGCACACGTTCTTATGGAACTCAGTATAGATTGAATCAAGGAAAAAAAAACGCCCACTCACAATCGAATTTACCGTCAATCAAGTTGATTTACAAAAGTGATAATCTTGTATAGGCAATATGGAAATATGATTTTAATTCAAGAATGTTTTACGTGTATGGGCCAGTTTAGAAACTTTCATACTTAATTTCTTGTGTTCTTCGACAAAATGCATTCATTTGAAGAATTGCAATATTCCTTCAACGTGTGTTAGTGGATGGTTTTTGACTCGCACTCATATTGTTATGGGATAACGAAAGTGGCGTAAATACAACTTTACCCGAGCTGTATTTACGACATTCAAGTAGCCAATCGAAAATATGTTTTCAACAAAGGATAACGAAACTTCTTGACCATGATAAAAGATTCTTGATGATTTGGCTTAAATTCAGTCGCAGGAGGAATCCACGTTACTGAATGGGTCCTTCGATGACGAGGTCATTATTAAAGAAAGTTACCAGGATGGGATGACTGTGGAATAAAATTAAAGACAAGTACGCGCTATTTTTTTTTATAATTGCTATTCTAACATTATAACGCGATTGCGTAAAACACTTTGAAGACGAAACAGAAAACTATCTAAAATCACAAATCTCTCTCTCTCTCTCTCTCTCTCTCTCTCTCTCTCTCTCTCTCTCTCTCTCTCTCTCTCGCGCGCGCGCGCGCCCTCTCTTTCTCTCTGACACCTTCATTTGAAAATGGAGGATGTTGAGATAAATGAGATAATATCCACAATAAAACACGATCGTTATTCTAAATACTTTGTTCTATCTATTTTTGAGTATAAAATAGTTGTATTACATTGTCTGGGTGTAAAATTAATGAAAGACCAATGATACTGACATCGGGATAATTGAAAGAAAAACGAAGCGCGTCACTTAGCACGTTAAGTTGTTATGGTGTCAAAAGCATCAACGTTCTCGCTCAAGATGACGTTGAATATGATAAATGAGCGGAACTTTCTGTGTACACAGTAAACACATGGCATAATAATTTTATTGCGAATAAAACTCTAATCGATTTCTTTTTATATGCGTTTTATGCAATTGTGATACAAGTTCATTTAATATCCAATAGGATAACGGTGACAAACAGGAGCAGCAAAAGAGGCTCTACAAGTGTGATGCCTGCAGCTACTGTACCACTGCGCCATTTTATCTCCATAGGCACAGGAGGAGCATTCACCAGAGTAGATGACTTATTTGTGAATTGTGCAGTAAGAAATATGGTCAAAATTTCTTGAATAAACACATACAACCCGTTCACCAAAAATTACATCTTTTATGCGACAAGTGTTCACAGATTTTTTAATACAAAACAAGGTTTAGCTTGCCACACTGTGTCTGTCCACGATAGTGCTAAATATTAGAATAAATGTAATCAGTAAAATGAGTCTTTTTATGATAAAACCTATTACATTGGACACGTAAACAAACATATAGGTATCAGACCATTTTCTTGTAGGAAATACAAAACCTGTAGGTATAATGGAATGAAAACGAATTAATTTATGTGCGCTAAATAGTGTATTACGTCTAGCAACGTCAATTCGCCTGATGACGTTACATTAATTACGCCAAAATGACGTCATGTTTCAGCGGCGATGTCAAATAGAAACATTTGATATGGCCGCACAGTAAGAATGTAAAGATGTAGTTGTCACATTTCCATGTAGTATTTTTTGTAAAAGGCATTAGCCGAGGTATCAAAATAGAGTATATTATTTTAAAGAATTAATTCTATTTTCTTAATATAACTCGGTCTACAACATCATGTGCGGAAAAAAATGTACATAGGATTGTGCCGTCAGTCAAGATGTATGTTTACTTTTTTGGCAGGCAAAAATTTCTTTTACAACATAAATGTGACAAGCTGCACGGAACAAAACCAAGTCTTCGAAAAGTATCTAATGTGACTAGCCTTTACGATTTTAGAACTGACAGCTCACAGTTAATACAGTTTCAATTTCGGTCTGATTTTGTGAAAGAAAAGAAGAACTTCTACCTAGAGTATTGTTTATTTTTTACGGAACCGTAACTAAGAACTCGGGCGTAGACCGTAAGGCGACAAACTGTGTCTGTGCAATCAGAACAAGTTAGAACGGAAAACAAAGACCTTCGATTTTGTTAAAGAAAAATAAGTTGAAACAAGTTGCCAAAATTTCACACAAAAGCCCATTACAATGCTGGTTATCAAAGTATGAAAAAAATAAAAATAAAATAATAAGTAGAAAATTAAGCTATGTAAAGTAACATTTTCTGTACACTTCAGTCCGTAATCATGAGAGGAACATAACTCCGAAGTTCCAAGTCAATCAGACATAAGGTGACAGAGTTATGCTCTGGACAAAGGAGTGGATGCCACCCGTCCGCCGGTCGCCGGACACCATGCGTGATCACGTAATTCTTTTGACAGA
Organism: Fragum whitleyi; assembly: GCA_948146395.1. Taxonomy (NCBI): domain Eukaryota; kingdom Metazoa; phylum Mollusca; class Bivalvia; order Cardiida; family Cardiidae; genus Fragum; species Fragum whitleyi. The sequence goes on from OX411558.1 coordinate 33,833,793, forward strand.
AGTACAACAATCGCAAGGCCGAAGAGAACCCTTGGGTCTTCGACATGTCGTTATATCAGTTAAAAGAGGTCGCGGTCATCAGACGATCAATGTACGGTGTTGTGCTTGGTAAACTTTACCGCATCATCCTATTGTAACCGCTGTCACCATACGGGGACATGCGACGGCCGTAAGGTGTACAGTAGATGTAAGTGAATGATGCCATCGTCTCCAAAGGGGATGCCCAGTTAACATGCAGCCACATAAGCTAGTCTTGTGATAGGTTTGAAAATACTTCGAGCACAGGACAATTTTGTGTTCACATTCGTCGTAAAAAAACGTACAATATTAAATGTACCGTACTATTTTTTTTTAAAAAAATATTTCCCTACATCTATAACCTGGTTAAATACGGGATACTGAAACTAACGAGGGTGTAATTTAATTTGGAAGTTATATTTGCTGATTGATTATGAGCTGCAGTGACAGGTTAGTTTGGCTTTTTTAAATGATAGCCATTTGTTGTTTTACCAACTTGAATTTCTCACAAGGCAATAATATGGTTGTATCTTTTGATCATTTGTCGCTATTGTTAAACAAATATTGACTAATTTCTAATGATGTGCCATCATAGTTAACAATTAGTTTCCAGATTGTTTTTTTTTTTTTTTTTTTTTTTTTTTTTTGTCTGACGTGTTACCAGTTTTAATTTGTGGGAAAGTATTTTTATTGAAGAAAGTATAGTTATGGATTAATTTCAATGGAAGATGATTGTGTCCTGTTTTATAGATGTCGCAGTTGGTCTGATATTTACAAAGAACTGAAAAATATTTCATACCAGCAATAACAGTATTCAGAGAATTGAATACTATTCAACCTGAAATGTTGAAGCGTTATGTACCTACGATCAACAGTCGATTACGTATTCGCATTTTCATATGGTTTGGCTTCACATAAACTTTGGTAGATAATCACATATTAACCAACACACCAGCAATACTCTTCTTCAATTAACCAATACACCATCTTCAATCAACAATGTCTTTGGAAAAAAATAAAAATTCACTAAAAAAGGATTTAACCGTGGACCATCATTGTTCTACGAGGCAAATACGAAGAACACAATACAACTTCATCTGAAACAACCGACACTTGGCAAGAGTTTGCTTTCTTTGAAATCAAAGAGTCATTTTAAAGATTTTCTTCATAAATGAATTTTTTTAAGTTTAACATTCATAATAAATGAAGATCGAGACAATGAGGTAGCGCAAAGTGCAATGAAAATCGTTTACTTAGTCTGGGGTGATCCATTTTAAATTCATTCAATGCATTCTCCAAAATTGCGAACATTCCATACGACATGTGTATTGTTTACATAAATTATCTATATAATCATAGCGAACCAACATACAAAATCATAGACAACCATTTTACGGTAACATCGTTAAACACCAGTGTTTATATTCTTAGCATTTTTTATACACGAGTTTGCATTTTTATGGGTTAATGAACAAGTTTACGTTTATATCCAGCCCATTCATTTTTTGTAAGATACCATGTAGGACTTATATAACTTATTCGACCTGTAGGGGATTTTGTCTTGTCAGAGAAGAGAGTCCAATTTCAAAAATATCTTCTCTATCTTCATTCAGAGGTTATATCAGTGTTGGCCACATGGACTGGAAACAATGCAAATTGCACATAAGGTTAGGTAGAACATCACTCCTCTATTCTGTAAGAGCAAATCCAATTGGCGTAGGCGTCGAGCCAAGAGTGAATGAATTGTAGTGAACCGTTTTTGTAAAAAATCGAGTATTTTTTATAAAAAAAAAATGAGTAATTTACTTGGTAGGCATATTAAAATAAGTGTACCCTCTCCTTTGTAAGAAAACCATTTGACCAGATATTGATAATTATCTATGTCTATTCTGAGATGAACCCCATAATCTCTTATTCAGATCAATCGAAAAAGATTATTTGACGAAATTGTTGCTATCTTCATGAGGGAATCCCAGTGTGAGTTATTACGGTACAAATCACGTGATTTATTTGAAAATGACGTTACCGTCGATATGTTGATACGCATGTCCAAATAAGGAATTTTATTGTGTCAAAAGTTTAGTATAAATCCACGTGTTTGTACTATATGTTGACCATTTCTTTCGGTGCAGTTTTATTGACCGGAATCTGACCCCCGCTCTTTAGATGATTAACAAGAAAAAGTATAACATATAATAACGTAATGCATAGGCGGTGGCTAATTTCAAACTAATTTCGTATTTAGAAGAATTATCATTATTAGGAAACGTGACCATAGATATTAGCGGAGCCTATTAAAATATAGGTCAAGAAATGAGAATATGTTTGAAAGACTGTCACCGAAGGTTTTTATTTTTAGTTGACGACCTATGGGGACAAGTGACATTTGGCGGAATTATTGGTGCGAATTTTTCAACGAGTCCTCTTTAAAGTTCCAAATATATTCAATTATACTTTAACAATAATATTACCAACTGATTCCCTGTGTATTTCGCCAGAGACTCTGTTTATTTTCCGTGAGTGAAATCGGAAAATCCCGATGGTCGACGATTTCCGCTAATTTGATTTATGAATTAAGGGTTTACTGGCAGCCGATTGACTAATCACACCGTTGGTGTAGAGGTTAAGACATCTACCCTTTGTTCGAGGGACCACGAGTTCAAACCGAGTAGTAGATATTATATTTTTCCTAACTCAAAATTTCTATATTTTCTCTATTTTACAATCACTTATGACTTTTTTTTATCGGGAGGGGTGTCGTTATTCACTTTTTTGTCCAATTAAATTAAGAAGACATTTAAAAAAAATAATTTTCTAATAAGGTTAATATTTTAACCTAATTTACACTTCACCAAATTCATTCGAAAAATGAATGCAATAATCATTTCCTATGTGAATGTCACCAACTACTAGTCTCTTCAGCTTTTTCTGGGACATACAAACAAAAATACGACTTCTACAAATACTTCCCAAAAAAATGATAATCATGATAACAACAACAAATGAAGCTCTACTGACCCCGAGTACCTGTGTGGTAACTTTGGCAGTGTTTTTATTCTTCTTCGTGGTTTCGGGGATGGGCTCGTAACAAGGCTTAGCAGGGAAATTATGTTCTTTTCTCAAAATATGGGAAACATATTATCATCGCGATTTAAGATACATAAGTTCGATTAATAATTCACTTTTATACAATGATAAAGACTTCTTTGCACTTGAGATGTCACAAATGGATTTAACTGGAAGTGGTCGTTTACTGATATAAAAGACAGTGAAAATACTCCCTTAATGTGAGCTTTTAAGAGGGACGAAAACATATGAAAAAAGGCGCTTCGGCGGTTTTAACTCGTAGATCAATGATTGTGAATGCGCGCCTTAACCGACTGAGCTATCATTTCTTGCTCTCACACACTGTTTATGAATAATTACTAACGGTTAATGCAATAATAACTCGGAAATCTTCCGAAGATATACGGAATATGCACTGAGTCTCTGGCGAAATTAGCCAAATAATATCAATACAACTTTGGACCTGGCGTCATATTATCAAAAAATACCAACAATCCACGCGAATAATCCCCTGAATAGCATATACGGACAAACTGAGCAAAATCAGACATATTTGTTTGTTTGGATCCCTTTACTTAATAGTTATAATGATTAAAGACGAAAAATCAGAAAAATAACTTTGGACAACCATAAGGTTATAACAAAGAAGAAAAGAGAAAAGTGATTCGGATTCGAACCTATGTTGCCAGTATTGCGAAATTGGACAAAAATGTGTTCAAATTAAAATTTACATAACTAAGTATAGAAAAAATTCACATAAGCTAGGAATTTCGGAGACTTGCAAAAAAAAAAAATGACGTTAATCTTTTCGAAGCGAGACCTACAGCTTTATAGTTTCCGGCTCCGCTGAAGAGGTTGTAAACTTTGTTGTGTTTATAGATTTGTGTCTCTAGATTTTTTCAACTTTTCAAGTATTTGATATGGATTAAGAATTTAATTTTTTGATTAAGTTGTTCTGTAGTAGCTCACGTACGGTTAAACGATGGCAGGTGACTAGATATTTTCTAAATTTGCGACTTTTAAAAGAAAAAATGAAAATTCTATTGTTCTCGCCCTCCGTTACGGGTGATTAATTTATCTGTGACCAGTCACCATTATATACAAAATGGCGACGAATGATGACAGCCAATACAACTTAACCAATTTAGAAATTGCAACCCAAGGAAGAGAAAGGGAATCCTCCCAGCTTACAACGGGTCAGCGTGAGCCAACGGAAGAAAATTCCGACCTGGATCAATCACAAACAAGTGTAAAAAAGATTTACGTTTCAACGTATGAACGGATCGCCGTCACGCCGGAAAACCATGACCGGCTCTCTAATGAAACTTGTGGGTCGCCACCTCACCCGGGGTAACCCGATGCAGGGAACCCGGGGGATACCAGAATTTTGAGGTAAACAAAAAGACAGACGCAACACAGGTCTGCCTTTCTTTATTGATTATTCAATAAGATCGGATGTATTACTTCTTTAGGCGGTTGTCCTCTGTAGCAAAGATTCAGTATGTTATCCTTTTCTAGTCGTTCTTAAGCGAATAAACAGTGTGTCGTATCTTAAAAGTTGAAATTGCGTATTTCTAGCATGACGATGTCAGTTTGTAGTCAAGTTTAGTCAAGTTTTGCCCACCTTTGGAACATTTCTAATACACCGACAGATTAATCATAAAATTTAGTCATGTTTTGTCATGATGCGCTGTCCCTTTTCACTGGTGTGTGAAAGTATAACTTGTTTTTCTGTGAAAAACGTCTCGAGGTATGCTTTTTTCGATACTAGGAATTAAGAGTAACTTCAATAAATGATGCAAAGAGTTTAGAGTATTGATACTGGGAACTGGAATATTTCGTAAACTTGAAATGCCGATTGGGTGGAAGAAGGTGTAGCGGACGATGTAATAAAGATTTGAAGTATCTTTTAGCATGCAATGAATAAGAACAATTGTACTATTTCTATCACTTACAATTGAATGGATTAGATTCATAAAAGTTATAGAATGCCCTGTGTTACATCTTTTAAGTTATACTTTAGTGACGCCAAGGAAAATAACGCCTCAGTAAAAATTGGCATTGCCTTTCTTGTAGGCATTTTCCACCATAAAAAATATAGGCTAGCCTCATTAAAACTCTATTTAAACGCGTCAAAATGGAAATATTTCGATGACGTGAATTTCCAAAGCCTTAACATTACTAGGGATCACAAGGTTTCAGAAGAACCAGTTCTTCTTCAACACATATTCTTTTCGAAACAAATAACAAATGTGTCTTGAACATTCGATATGAATGTGATTCACTCCAGGTGATTAAAAAAAATCCGACGTGTTTTGTTGCAAAGTTAACATAAGGATTATTGTTATCACCTCTTGAAATGTGATCGATCCCAAAACGTTTTTCAAAATGAAAATGAATTGTGCTCGCACCCTCAAATTATTGCATCTTAGACACGCTAGCAAGAGATAATCCGGTAGGTAACGCCAAGGTGGGCCGCTTGTGGCGCCTGTACGACAACCTTCGAACAAGAGCACCGCCTACGGGTGGATTGAGGGAAAAAAAACTAAGTCGAAAAAAGGGCATAATTTGCACAAAATGCATCTAGAGTTATCCCCCTTGATAGTATAGGCTGCTCTTTTGATGGTAAACAAGTGTGCCAAGTTTCAAGTAGAACCAGAGATATAACAAAATGTCAAAGTTTTCGCAGGACGACGACGACAACGATGACAACGAAGACGACACGGAGGCTATAGCAATACCTCGGGTTTTCTCCGAAAACAGCCAAGCTAAAAACGTCAATGACGTAATCGGTATGCTATAACAAGATGTCTGGTAAATTCTTATTTGGGAATATGGACAATCAGTAAGTCGAAATATTGTTAGAAATCGCATTGGAGATCTCGGGGTCTCCATATTAGTCAAGCCTCGATGTCCATAGTAGGCATTTTGCCTCTTCTTTCTTGAAGATAAAGCTCAGCCGTGTATGTCCCTTTTTACTTCATAGTTTTTCACAAAATATTGTGCCAACACCATGCCGGTATCAGCATCTCTTCCGGGTTGTTATCAAAGAGAATCCATGCGTTGCGACTTTTTTCGTATCCGTCTTTATAGGCCTTATAATATTAAGGAACGAGCAGTTGCCCTTCCAGAATAGAGGAGTGGTGTGCCTCTAACCTTATGTGCAATTTGTATTGTTTAATTAGCAATAGATAAGATGCTTCATGTTCCAGGCCATGTGGTCAAAACCGATATTACCTCTAAATGAAGGATAAAATTATTTAGAGCTGGGTAACTACTCTTTATCTTTAGTTTTAAAAATAGGTATTGCCTCTTCTGAACTGCAATGGATTGGTTTTCAATTATATCTTAAACGTGAAATTCGCCGATGGTAAATAATTGCCCTTTGAACAATTATTCTTGATTTAGTCTTATGAAAGATGAGTTACATAAAAATAAAAATCAATCGACAAATGGTGGCTTTTTTCGGGAAACGCATAATCTGTCGTATTCAGTAATGTATGTAAATGTGATTTCCGTCACGTGAAATACGCCCATGCGAAGAGCGGTAATGCGTTCAATTCAAATTGATATCCTAAATATTGCGGATCATAAATATGCTCTTAAAAATTTGAACCACCCAAACAAATACATGTATAACAAAGGAAATTATATTATGACAACATAGACCAAATCAGACATTCGCTATTGTTTTCAGCACTGTATCAATGCTGTTTTCCCCTTTGTTTTGTTGAATGCTTTCTGGTGCAAAGCTCTGAGTGATTTCTTTCAATATCTTTTCTGATGCCTTGAATTTGTATTCACAAGTATTACTACAAAATATCTTTATAACCAAGTCGTACAGTTAACAGCGTCTTCAAATTGACAAGGTGAATGAATTTGGAATGCAATTGAATCAGTAAGATGAATGGCTTTTGAGCGAATTATAAGGGAGGTAATCCAGTATTAAGTAAAACATGCATACAAGTTCTATAAATAGCTTTCCATCTCCTTGAGAACTGACTAGACGCATACAATTTCAATTATGTCAGAGAAATAGCATTTTTTCTCTTGCTTTGATATTGTTTACATATTTTACAGTGAAAAATCATTTTTCTTTGAGAATGTGCCGTATATTTTTCAATGCAGTTCATTTCTTTGAAAATTATGCATGATTTGTGTATGATACTGATCATATTGCGTAGTTTCAATTAAATTTATCACGATTTTCTAAATTGAATTCATTTTTCTCATTTAAACATAAATGACATCTTTCATAATTACATCGTTTGATTACTTGACTCAATGTTTGAAACGTTGCAGCGTCTTAAATATTTTGGTTTTTTTAATGGTAAATAGTTTAAAATACGGACTTAAGTTGCATCTGTCCTTCTTTGTTTACCTCCAAATTCTGGTATCCCCCGAGTTCCCTGCATCGGGTTACCCTGGGTGCACCTACTGACTACAACTGGCCTCTCGTTGATAAGGTCAAAAGTATGTTCAGAGAGTAGACTTTATATGAAAGTTAATAATGGAGTTTGACTCGCGTGAGGACAGGTTAGAAGAGTTTAGATCCACTATATACAATACTTGCTTATCACTTCCAAACTATCCACTACCAGAAGATGCAGAACTGAAACGGCGGGAGAAAACGAGTAATGGTGATAAAATTTAAAGTAAACTAGCCAATGATATTTATGTACTTGTATCTGTTATGGAGAATCAATCTAATGATGAAATGAAAGATGTGATATCTCTTCCAAAAAGTAATAATATAAGAGGAGATTTGAATTCTACCTCAATTGACAATGATCAGCTATCTACATGTATTCACGAAATAGCCTTACTTAAGGAAAAATTGTCCAAATGTGAGGGGAAATTATTTCTCTGAAACAGGAACGTGATAACTACAAACAGTCGTTAGGTGAACACTTGAAAAATATAACAGATAATATTAGTCAATTGCAAGTTGATATATTTAAGGAATTACATGAGATATGAACTAACATAGGGCGAGTAGAAGGTGAGTAGACTTCTAGAATCGTCAGTGTAAAGAGTGCCCTGAAATTGGCGACTAATGGCTGTAATATTATCAGAGTAGAAATGACCTATGATATCAGATGTATAAAAGGTGAAATATCTAAAACTGGTAGAAAGATTGACAGGCATATAGACAAAATTATGTCAAAAGTAAATCAAAGTGCTGTCAGCACTGTAAATCGGGCATCATTGAAAGGCTGGGATAGTGCAATAGTTCGTCAATCAAAAGGGCTCAAATTTGGAAAATAAAAGGTGGTAAAGTTTTTGCCCAATTTGTGAGTTTTTTCTCTTAACACTCCATCTTTTCGAGGACATCGCCAGCTCATCCAACTGGAGTTTACAGAATTATATCCACTCAACTTGAGAGGTATATCACAAAACATTTCCATTCAACTTGGGACTGAACCCAGTTCAACTAAAATTGATTTTCCAACATGCTACCAACTACGTTATACGGTCAGACGTCAAGGGGGTAGAACCGGCATCAATTTGATGCCTGAGGGAAGCATTTATATAGAGGAAGATAATGGCAAATCCCGGTCATGTCTCTGCAGAGTATAGACACAGTAACAGTAGAGATGCCAATATTGCACATGAAATTTCAACAAATTTTTTTAGCCTTGGTCCAGTGGACTGGAAAAGCCCTTTTTCGCGCAGAGAGCTATAAGTTAGAACACAATGGGGAACGATTTTATCGAGTTGACAATGACGCAATATCTGACAAACAATATTCCTTTAGTCAAGCCGTAGTAACGATATTTTATAACAACACCGACGGTTTATCAAAACGTAACTAATCCTATCCTAATACATCAGGGCAGTACTATTGTAACTATTATTAATTTATAATACAGATAATGGTATAAATGTATTGTGTCCAACTGATCGGATGTCCTGAAAACAGTATATATAAAACGGGTTTCACCCGATTTAAAAACTTGGAAAAATCACGCAATACATACAATTCTAGCAAAGGTGATTAAGGAGTTCAAAGTTCGCTTCCGAACACAATGGCTGTAAGTGCTACGTTTTCAAAACAGTCAAAATCGTACAGCGATGTTTTGACGGGTAACCAGACTTAGTCTTTGTCCTACTTTATCATCCAATCAGAATGCTGGATTTTTGAAAAATTTGATGGTTTATTTTCCATAAACTACCCAGCTTAGGTTTATTTTGATCATTATTTCATTTAAACGTCAAGGTTTAATTGTTATACCACGCATGCGTACACACTAAACTCTACCCGCTCACGAATATGCAACGAGCACATGAAAAGTAAAGGAGAAAATCGTAATTCACGTGCATATGTTGCATTCCCCACATTTTACACTGATTTGGACCTGGTTGGGCGTGACATGGCCTGGCGATTTTGTTTGATTGTGGTTTAACCCCGATTTAAACCTTATTGCAGTTATATCGCAATGGATGGTGTACCTACCCATGGTTGGATCGCTTACTAAACATTTATGAACTTATTTCCTTCTGTATGTAGCTAGCGACTTTTTTTATAGTTTAATTAATAAGATATCTATGTCTATGTGTAAACAGATTAGTATACCAGAGGTAAATTTTGTGAGGTGAGCCGTGAAATCTACTTTTTACCGTTAGATTTCCGTGCAATATTTTCGAAATAGATATAACAGGTTAAGATAACTCATTAAAAAAGTAATTATTTACTTTTCAAAGGAAAGTAATTACTAGTCTTTAATAACAAGGTTTACTCACTACATGTACTTTCATTATTAGAGTGAACGGATCAGGTTAAATCAGCTTTGAAAATACACCTTTAGTTGGCCCTTCTCTGACAATGACCATATTTGAGTTGGTGTTATATATGAACAAATTTGTTGATTAACAAAAACTGGCACATTTTATCAAATTCAATATACAATCTATTTGTGACATCTGATACCGTAAATCGTTTATTCTTGTGAAAGTTCTTGTAATACAGAGTGGACACATATCGTATGTTCGTTCATCTACAGAACGGAGGTGATTGTCAGGTCAATAAAAACAAACAATACTGCATCTTTAATCATCGGTGATAGCTCTTTAAAAAGCCTCGGTATTTGCATGCATATTTCAACAACACCATATTTGGAAAGAGGGGGCGTTCACTTGTAATAAATTCAACCGGCTTATTCCGTGTTAATCGTGCGAAATACTGCCAATAGTATTAAGCGCGGGAAGAAGACTAAGTCAGTTAAACGCTAATAATTGAAAATTAAACGATTTAAACAGCCTCAGTCGGTCGCTACGCTCCCTCCTTTCGGCTGTTTAAATCGTTTAATTTTCAATTATTAGCGTTTAACTATTACATATATGAATTATAATCCCGTGCAATTAACCGATCAAGAGCGACCCCCACAAACAATCATGGACAGTTACACCGTTAGCGATCAAATGTCACATAGCGACACAGAACAGTATCAGTTGACACGTGCCAACTCAAATGAAAGTGGGTATACGCCGATACAGACCATGCACGATCAACCAATTTACCGCGCCATACAAAAACCTACCCCTATGACAACACAAACTATCCCAACAATAATTTCTGAGAGAAATTACAAAAATAAAAACAATAATTCAAACTCCGCGCCAAACGGAATTGGTGAAGCGCAATCTATTAACCGTAGCACAGACAATTATGGACATACCGGTGCAACAAGTTATGACAAGTCACGTAATGAGAATCGTGGTGATGATAATGATGATGACTTTACAGAATGCTTAATCAAACAGACTAAACGCTTTTACCTAGGTGGGTTCAAATCCATAGTGAAAACACAGAAATTAATAAATTATGTGACTAATAGAGGCATAAAAGTGACAATGCTGAGGGTATTTGGCAAAAACTCGGGGAAACCAGTAACTCTCCGAATAAACGTTGAAGCGAAAAACTCACAAAAATTGTTAGAGGACGGCTTTTGGCCTAGGGGCGTTACATGCAACCTTGGTAAACCCCAAGGTACATTTAAGTTATTTTTTCACATTTACATTCAATATTTCGAATGTCAATATTTGTACATGGAACGCTCCTTGGGATTATGTCTAGTGCGTTTTATTTTAGTAACACGCTCGATTGCGAGTCGATAAATATATGGGGTATATCCGAGCATTGATTGTACCCTAGTGATATGCATTTTCTGAATAGTATACATCCAGACTATAATAATCTGGGTGTATGCGATTCGGGTCTTATTGCATTTACAAATAGAAAATCTGGGAAAGGGGGTAGCCATCACGTGGAAAAAATGTCTTGATAAATTTATTACGCCGCTTTGTATTGAAAGCGATCGAATTTTTGGCATTCAATTCTACGGAGCCCCGTAGGTGACATATTATACACATTTTTATTCCGTAAAAACGAAATACTATTTCGATAAAACGAATTAGTATTTCGTTAAAACGAATTACTATTTCGTTATAACGAATTAATATTTCGTTTTATCGAAATACTATATCGTTTTTACGAAATACTATTTCGTTTAAACGAATTAATAATTCGTTAATACGAATAAATATTTCTTTATAACGATTTAATATTTCGTTTTAACGATTTAATATTTCGTTATATCGAAGTACTATTTCGTTAAAACGAATTAGTAATTCGTTAAAACGAATTAGTATTTCGTTATAACGATTTAATATTTCTTTAAAACGAATTAATATTTCGTTATATCGAAATACTATTTCGTTTTAACGAAATGATATTTCGTTAAAACGAATTACTATTTCGTTAAAACGAAATAGTATCCTTCGGAACACTCGGTTGTTATCCCTTGAAATATGAAACCACGTGTGTACTTTCTAATTGTTACATGTGCGAGAGACAAATACACTTCTCCTTTAAAGCTTTAGATCGATAACTAATGCCAACATTTGAATAAGGGTAAACTCTACCATAGGCGTAACTAGTATTTTGAAAATTTATACGCAGAAGATGACCAACATAGGACAAAGGATTAAGGCAATAGGTGAACTGTGACAAAAGATGAATTCCCTTAGTTCCCCTTTTCTTTGATTTGGGCATTGGTGAATAACCAAAACGTCGTAATTACAGCTTGAATAAGCTGTAGTTTAGATGTTATGATTGTTCGTCAACGACATTTTCGAAAGAGGAATTATTTCCATTACGCGCTTGCGTAATGTGCATAATGGTTGTAACACCCTTGCCTGCATTGCTCATTGGTTTCCTTGCTGTACTTCGAGCATTTCGTTCTTGCTTCGTGAGCTAAGGACCGGTCAGCGACGGACTTTCTCATCAATGTGTGTGCGCGCGCGTGTGTGTGAACGGGGGGGGGGGGGGGTTCCAGATTTTTCATCGAAGTCATTTATTTGTGCAATATGCAAATTCGAGCCTGAAAGGGCTTATAATATTCAACACTAAAAGAGACTACATGACCTACGTATATCTTCCATTTATGTTTATTCAAGCTGTAATTACGACGTTTTGGTTATTCACCAATGCCCAAATCAAAGAAAAGGGAAACTAAGGGAATTCATCTTTTGTCATAGTTCACATATCGCCTAAATCCTTTGTCCTATGTTGGTCATCTTCTGCGTATAAATTTTCAAAATACTAGTTACGCCTACGATAGAGTTAACCCTCATTCAAATGTTGGCATTAGTTATCGATCTAAAGCTTTAAAGGAGACGTGTATTTGTCTCTCGCACATGTAACAATAAGAAAGTACACCGTGGTTTCATATTTCAAGCGATAACAACCGAGTGTTCCGAAGGATACTATTTCGTTTTAACGAAATATTAATTCGTTTTAACGAAATATTAAATCGTTATAACGAAATATTAATTTGTTTTAACGAATTACTAATTCGTTTTAACGAAATAGTATTTCGATATAACTAAATATTAATTCGTTTTAACGAAATTTTAATTCGTTATAACGAAATATTAATTCGTTTTAACGAAATAGTAATTCGTTTTAACGAATTACTAATTCGTTTAAACGAAATATTATTTCGTAAAAACGATATAGTATTTCGATAAAACGAAATATTAATTCGTTATAACAAAATAGTAATTCGTTATTACGGAATAAAAAATGTGTATACTATGTCACCTACGGGGCTCCGTACAATTCCAACCATCAAGTATTACACATATTTATATCTTGCAAGTATATTTACCAAATAGTAATCACTGAATCGTTTATTATCAATTGTATAATTTATCAAGCATGTACTCCGAACTAGGATCCGTCATTGTACTGGGAGATTATAATGATCATCTTAACGGTTTGAGATACATTAAGCCAATTGATGTGAGAGGTATGCGATCTGGTGTCTCAGTTTAGTTTGTTTAATGTGACGACTTCGAACTATTGCTCTTGATTACACACGAGCTACGTTTCCTACGGTAAACGATACGAATCTTTGATTGATCACATATATATTTCGGACTCCTTAACCTCGTCTATTTGCCGCTGTCATATATACTTAGTTCCACTAAAAGTGTGCACTTTTGAATTTTGAATATCTCTTAAATTACATTATCTATCGTCATGAAACGCCGTATGACTATCCCTAAGAGTATGTACAGACGAAATTTGAAAACAAAATTCGAACGATGAGCAAAAACTCTCTGCTTAATTGAGACATTTGAATTTCAATATTGTGCATGTGCATCACGCGTTAGATGAATAATTGGTCTGAAAATGCATTCAGTTGACTCTTTGCGGCTAACCTATGCATAAAATCTCAACTTCAATACAATTGTGCACGATGCATGCTATAGCGTGATTTGACTACCAATAACGTCATTAAACAAAATCGAACCTTGTCAGTATTAGAACGTCATTGTAATTGACATTAATGTTCCGATAGTAGTCGATGTCATCATTATGTAAGGCCTTTAATAAGCAAATCGAGATGTCATAGAACACCATAGCGCGATTCAACGACAAGTTACTGACCTAACAACGTAGCAATGTCTACACGTAACGTATGTCTAAAAAATAAAACTTTTGTTTGGAAATGGCTTGGAATGGCTTCAAAAGCTAAATAATGCAACAATAACACAAAGGTCTTACCAAGGAAAGAATTGTAAGGAGGTTAAATTTGAACTTTCTTAGTTCTGCCTGCGCGTAAGCAGCATGCGATGTTTTATCCAAATCATATTTGACTTAATTTCAAAAAGATATGACTAAAGTATGGTATCAAATTAACCCTATTATATTTTCTCCAATTTTGTAAAAACCAAGATAAATGCAAAAAGTGAAAGTGCACACTTTCTTATGGAACTCGGTATATTAGTCGATGATTGTTTCAATGTATCATGTCATCGTCCTATTTGTATGACACTAGCACTGAATGCTTACCTTCAGAAATATGATGACCTTCGTATTCATAAGGATAAACCAGTTCAATGGAATCGGGTTACAAGTGAAAATATTTCAAATTACCAAAATTGTCTACATACATTACTTATCAACGATTTGAAACATTGTCTAACAAAAATATTAATGAATACCTAGACAGTCTTAACCAGTGCATTACAAAAATATTTGTATCGATCCGACACTTGATAGGTCGCATCGACTTTGCTTGAAGCAAATACAAGGGCTTCGTAAAAGGTTTAGAACTGATATTGTCCTCGGGTTAGAAGGTGCTTTACCTATTTAGGCCGATATCGAATTTAGAAAATTGAACTTTCTAGGCCAATTATGTCGCCTTGACAGGGAGTGTGCTGTTAAACAATTATTTGTACCGCTTATGTGCATTTGCTAATGGATGTTCATGTATGGGATTCATCTCCGAGTTAAAAGATATCCTTAACCGATATGGATTAATGCATATTCTACACAATTACATGGATCATGGCACGTTTCCTTCCAAAACTGCTTGGAAAACACTTATTTTATCGAAAATAAATTTCTCTTTTATAAATGAGTGGGAGCGTAGGACAACTTCGTCAGATTTTGAACTATATAGGCAATTTCAGTCTACTTTCACCGATCGTCCATTATGGATGTACGCCCGTCATAACCCACATCATCTAAACGCTTGTTTTTCTGTTGCACAGCTTATTGCCTATCTAGCTATATTTGATAAATCCTGTTCACGTTGTGGTACGGCTGATATTGAGTGTAGTCTGACCGAACACATCTTGACAAACTGTGAAAGTGTACAGGTAATTTGAACTGCAGTCTGTGCCTTCATGGCATCTTTAAGCAGTAGGGAATATATAAAAGCACTTTTCGGTATGAATTTGAACTTATATCCCATTTTAGGAGATAATCATAATATATTCTGTGGCAATATTGTCAAGTTTTTGCACAGTATTTGGTGTCAATTTTGCTTCAATTAAATACCATATTCCATAAAATAAATAATTAAATATCTATTTATTTTCGTGGTGCTTGTCCGCATTTCTGTCCATTAAACGCTCTTGTGTGCTCCCTTATGATGCCCCTCTTTTTCGTTTCGTGAAAGGCTTTATGCTTGGGTGCTAGCATATTTTTTAGAATATCGCGACTATGGCTTGACTCTATCTGCTTTTGGCGAGGTTTTAGTGATAAACTGTAGTACACGTGTAAACTTAGTTCCTTGTATATCTTAATATTGTAAAACTATGTATATGTCGATTCCTGTCAGTTTGCTTATAGTGTTGCTCTGCCTGTTCTTGTAATCATAATGTAGTCTTCACTTATTTGGAGGAAATAAAGAATAATAGATAATAATATGCACAACTCGGCTGTTTACGAAAACTACATCTTCGAACACGACCTTAGATAGACTCGCCGAAATATAGGTCAAATGATTGACATTTTAAAAAAAAAATGTTCAATAAAGATATCGTTCATAAATATTTCAAGAGAAAATAAAAACATCAAGCTGATAAGTGTCTATGAATAAACTGTATTAAATGATGTGATATATATATATTTGGTAATTGGTTTTGTCGGTTTTGTTATTTAAGTATTCTTTTCAAAGGGGTCAAATTCGGGTCAAATAAACTAAAGTATACTAATAAACAGCCTTTTCCACCCCTCGTGTTTAAGAGCGGAAAATGCGAAAATATTATTATTAAATAGATAGACAAGATACTACTTTTGAAATCATTTTATTCCTAAAATAAACATTTTTTTAAATGGTATTAGGCTAAAATTAAGATATCACTAAATACAACCCCTTTTACTTTTGTGTAATTGATGAATGGTTGTTCATTATAACTACACACTGAATTCAATAACAGTAAAGACTATCCTTTAATCGATGTATATATATTTCTACTGAAATTTGATTGTTTTTGAAAAAAAGTTAAGTTTCGGGTCGAATTTCAAAAGCTAAGTGTATACATAGCAGGTTTTTGTTTGCGCGTTAGTGCGTATATGTTCAAATCCGCCGGGCCGCCTCATTTTGTCATTTTTGAGAAAAACTTTTGACATAAAATTTCAGGTAAAGATTACAAGACAAGGTCTAATGTTAAGATTATTGAATTGAATTCATTTCAAAATGATTAAGTGCAATTGCTTATCCATTGTGAGCTAAGTGCAGATAAAATTGATCTTGTCCGAAACAAATCTCCTTTAATTTTGGAAGTATTTCAAAGTAACTTTGTTGAATTATTTATTATGATGATAAGTTTCCAGATAATACGGAGATCAAAGTTGCACTTGAAGGTCAAATGATAAAAAATGAGCAGGTACGATGGTATTGCTATTCATTCATTTTAAAGAAGGGTAAAAGTAGGCAATGCACACAATGTAATTACGTTCAGTACCCGTTAACTCGTACATTGTAAACAAGTTCAAAGCAGTTGTACGCCTTTGTAATCGAATCTCGAGAAATTTCGGTATAATTTTTTCTATCGGTAGAAGTAGACATAAAAGAAATTTCCACGTGCTTGCATCTCACTATTTGGCCAACTTTGTGCCCAAAACCACACGTAGAACCACTATCGACCTTTTCAGTAAAAATAATGCAATGCACAGGTAATTTGCGCGTTGCTCTGACAACCCAGGGAAAATCATATGTATTCTATTTTAGAAATCTGTTATATACATTATATAATGTAAATATTATATTTCTAAAATGGAATACATAGGATTCTCATGTGTTCCCATGGCTGTCGGAGCAAACCCCCCAAATACCTGTGGTATAATGATATTTTCCAAATTTTAATCAAGAAACCACAAAAAACGGAAAAGCCGGTCATCCTTATAACTGTTTTACCTTTGTTTTACGAGAATGAATATCCTTGGTTAACTTCATCAAATAGAGATCAGAGCCTGGCGGTTATAACAATATACGATAAGAGTATCATAAGTTACACAATTATTCATGAAAATAGTTTAAATACTTCCGAATAAATGCATGGACAAAACATCTAATACGTGAACCATTTATGACAAATTGTTACTTGCCCTACGTTAAGGACCAAAAAAAGAAAAAAAAGGCGCCTACGACCTTTTTTTTAATCTTATGTGCAATTCGAGGTAACTTTCTCAACGTTTTCATCCTGCATGCAGTAACAAACATAGACCTATGAAAATACTATTGTCGGTCATATTGTTCTCACCGATTCAGATATCTTTCGATCACTTATTGGGCTATGGTTTCAAACTGATTAAGCTTTGTAACTTGACTTTGAAAGATGGTGTTATTTAGATGTGAACGCAGAAACTTCTTCATCACGTAACACAAATCGCTATTAGATCAGCAGTAAAGACAATAATATTGAATCAATAGTAATGTAATATCGCACATACAAGATTCATTTTATATCGTCAAAAACGCGTGTTTGCTTGTTGAAGTGGGGTTCAATAACAATGTTAATTTAATTTCTGTTGATCATTTATGGGTCCCTTTACACGGTATACAAGTGACTCTATTAATGAGAAAAAGAACTGTAGTAAAATAGAATATATGATTTAGAAACAGAAATTCTGACCAGTGCAGAATCTTTGAATTAGTGCAAAGACAAAACAGTCTGACCACAGCACTCTAAGACGACTCCTTTTCGTGTGACGTGTCACATCTAGATGTAACAAGCTTCAGTCTGTTCAGCACGAACTTTAATTGACCTCTGTGTTCTTTCTGACCAATTCCTTGTGGCGGGCAATATTTTCGATTTTGTAAATGTAACATTATAGTCCCTTTTCAAAGCATCATCTTCGAAAGTCTGAATTTCTGAAGTCTTCTCGTCTAAGACGTTTCGCCTTTGTGGTCTTTTGGTGGGAAGCACTCGTTTCTTCCGACATTTTCGGCGTTTAACACAGGATACTGTAGCAATAACTATAACTACGCCCATAACTATGCCTATAATAAATAGGCTGATCCAAATGATTTTACCTGAAAAAAGGAAAACCATTTGTAAAAGAATTTAATCAGATTTTGTAATATTTCAGAGATCGAAAATAAGCATTATTAAACAAAGGCACTCTATTCTTTTTCAAAGAATATTGACCTTATGCTCCATCTACACAGGCCAACCTTAAAATAACATTTTCTGAATTTTATACGACGATAGATCAATCAATGCTTAAAATCGTTTGTGAAGATCATGTATCAAGCTGGTCCCTTAAAGGACTATGTCAAAGAAAAGCAGAAATTCATTAAGTGAACTTGCTGCGCTAAATTACGAGAGGTTTCCTATTTCTATTTGGGTGATTCAGAGTGTGCACGCTAATGACATCACTTGCAACTGTTTCGAATAAGAATACAGGTAATCCAAAGGGAACTATAATGTAGCCTATGTATCATTTACATTTTCGTCAGCCTTAAAAAAAGACAATCTGGTGCTTGTCTTTGATGTAGTTCTGAATAAGCCCACCACGAATTTTGCAGCTGTTTGAAGTAAGGTACAAACTGTCTGAAAGAACAGCAACAAATAAACATGGTATAATTTCAAGTATTTTAGAATTTAGATTATTGTCCACAAAAATTAGTCTCTGGTACCTTTATTCGGTCATATGTAGTTTTGAATTCCCCCCCCCCCCAAAAAAAAAAGTATTTTGAGGCGGTTGACACAACTGCGATGTAAGAACAGCAATAGTTAAAATCATTGTTTCTAAAAAAAGCAACTCAAAACGAATTATGTTTGAGTATCAATTGGACTAGCTTTTGTACAGGTTCTAGACAACTATGTGCGAGCTAAGATCTACCTTGTTACGTGCCTTGCATGGCGTTGATTGTGAGTTTTAAGTTTCCTGATAATATCGTATAAATTGAACTACTTACACAGCCATTTTGGATATGGTAACGATAGACAATCTGTCATGCAGCTCTCCCACTCTCTGTCCATTTTACAATGCTCAAGACACACACTATCCTCTGATGACTTGTTTGAACCTAAAGCGGGCTCTTGTTTTGCCATCGAAGCGTTGTTTGATGTTAAATTTATCTGCGAGTTCGAATATATTGTCGCTGAAACTTGGGTTATATTTGGCGTTAATAAAGCGTTTTTTATCGTTGTATAAGGAATTTGTTGTACATTTGAGAACGGTGAGTTTGATGATTGCTTTAATGTTTTACAGTGAGAATCACAAGGATCTGTCTGTTTAACGTCTGTTTTGGTCATATTACAACCCATTAAACATATATCTAAATAGGGTGACGAACAGCACACGCCTCTTTCTCTGAAAGCTGAGTTAGTCCCACTGACACAGCCTGTACAGTTCCACGAGCTCCATTCTGTTAGATGGCAGTAATTGTTGTTTGGGCAATTGTCTGCACGGACACTATGTAACTGTATGTATACAATGAACAACAAGAAATTAAAGTGACACATTCTAAACAAATCCATTTTTTCCTGATGAAATTTACTGTAGATTATTTCAAAATCATATGTTTTTATTAATTATATAATTCCTACAACAAAAATGTGACGGCCAGTTTTAAACAACGTTTAGGCACGAATGCAATAACTTCATATTAGTTTTGAGAGTTACTGAATGATTATCAAATTTAGTTCTTATGATCCACACTTTTCTTTTATGACACATGGTGAAAGAAAAGAATCACGTGTAAAAGACTGCTCCCCCAAGGTTAAACTCAGCCAAATAGTCTATGCCGTTGTTGTGCCAACAAAAAACGTTGTATCTCAAGTTTGGAAAGACTACAGTTACCATGTTTAAATACCACGGTATGTAAATGACTTCATTTATCAAAATCAACGAAGAAAATTGAAAGATCTATTATCTATTCTGATGACATTTAAATCACTTTATAAACGTTTGATGACAGGCCGGATCGGACGGGATCATAAGTAGTATCTTTGTTTGAAAAGGGATATACCCGTCATTTCTGATACTAAATATGAAACAAAATTATGCAAAAGATAGATAAACCAAATATAATTGCAAGTGACGCCAATGTTTGTTTACAGTGCTGCGGTTGAGTTGAAAATACATAGCTGATTCAAATGATTAAAGAACATAAATGCAACGCGACAAACAAGTAAAAATACGACACGGGTTCGAGCCTCAACGCATGTGTTTTTTTTTTTTTTTTTTTTTTTTTTTTTTTTTTTTTTTTTGAATAGATTTGTTTCATTAACTTTATCTTATTACAGGACAACACTTAAAAAAAAGGAAGAAAAAACTACCAGCAAATATGTCCATGAAAATTCAGGAATGTGGAGCCCGTTCTATATTGAATTTTAAGATTGGTAATCAAATTATTTTCTTTTCAATTCATCAAGTGTGTATGCAATCAGCCGTTGGAACTTGTTTTCCTTACATGGTGAGTCCGTCGAGCGTCGTGCGTTGTCTACAATTTCTTTAAACATCTTCTCCTCCTAAATCGATGGGCCGATCTTGATGAAACTTGGGAGGGATGTTCCTTGGGTCAAGCTCTACCAAAGTTGTTCAAATAAATGCTTAACTTAACTTTCCCTTTACCCCTAAAAAATCTTCTTATCTGAAACCAGAAGGCAGACAGCTTTCATATTTGGTATGTTGCATCATCTAGTGGACCTCTGCCAAGTTTGATTATATCAAGGCCCTGGGGTACACCCGGGCGCAACCTTTTTTACATAGATTCAAAGAGCGAACATGTTTAAAAATCATCTTCTCTGAAATCAGGTGGCAGACAGTTTTCATAGTTGGTATGTAGCATCATCTAGTAGGCCTCCACCAAGTCTGTTCATGTCAAGACCCTGGGGTCATATTTGGACTCCATCCTGGCGCAACCCTTTTAACATAGAATCAAAGAGCAAAAATCTTTAAAAACCTGCTTTTCTGAAACCAGAGGGCACATTGCTTAAATATCTGGTATGTAGCATCATCTAGTAAGCCTCTACCAAGTTTGTTCATATCAAGACCCTTGGTCATATCTTAGCTCAAACCGGGCGCATTCCTTTTAGCTTATCTGAGCATGACGAATGAAACTATTCCATGGTATTAATCTTGTGTGGAAATTATCTCCTTGTTGACATCTGCCTTCTAAATTAATGTAGTGGACAAAGAGACTCAGGTGAGCGATCTAAGACCATCATGGTCCATATATTAATTTGTATGGCAAAACTCGGATCGCCTGAGCTTCATCCAACGCGATTTTACAGAGAAATGGTAAATAGTGGCGTTCATCCCTATTCAAACAAAATGCTGAAGAAAAGTTGTACATTTTAAACACGTGTCGAATAATTCTTGAAATCCGTCTGACTGTCCCATGTTAACGTTATGTACAACCCGATTGCATAAACCTGTTTACACATCACCTTACACGTTGGAGCATAGATTGGCGGTTTGTTAAGTGACCTCCCTTGCACCATAGGGAAACGCCAACGGAGCTTGAAAACCCTCCGCGTTGAAAAAATTCGCGTGGGCCAAGTTTGGTCGGTCTTTTCATGTTTAGTCTTTGTCCTACTTTATCATCCAATCAGAATACTAGATTTTTAAAATTTTTGGCGGTTTATTTTCCATAAACTACCCAGCTTAGGTTTATTTTGATCATTATTTCATTTAAACGTCAAGGTTTAATTGTTATACAACGCATGCGTACATACTTAACTTTATTCCCTCATGAAAATGCAACGAGCACATGAAAAGTACAGGAGAAAGTCGTAATACACGTGTACATGTTGCATTCCCCACATTCTACACTGATTTGGACCTGGTAGGATGTGACATGGCCTGACGATTTTGTTTGCATGTGGTTTAACCCCGATTTCAACCTTATTGCAGTTATATCGCAATGGCTGGTGTACCTACCCATGGTTGGGTCGCTTACTAAACATTTACTAACGTATATGCTTCTGTATGTAGCTAGAAACTCTTGTTTATAGTTTAATTAATAAAATATCTATGTCTATGTGTAAACAGATTTTCATACCATAGATAGATTTTGTGAGGTGATCCGTGAACTCTACTTTTAACCGTTAGATTTCCGTGCCATATTTTCGAAATAAATATAACAGGTTTAGATAACTAATTGAAAAATTAACAATTTACCTTTCAAAGGAAAGTTATTGCTAGTCTTTAATCGCAAGGTTTACTCATTACATGTACTTTAATTATAGTGAATGGATGAGGTTAAATTCCTATCATATGATGTTTAGATGTACCCGATATACTCATGGAAAGGGACTCGGCGCGAACGTCAGTGCTCAGTTTGAAAAAAACACCTATAGTAGGCCCTTCTCTGACAATGACCATATTTGAGTTGGTGTTATATATGAACAAATTCGATGATTAACAATTACTGGCACATTTTATCAAACTTAATATACAATCTATTAATGACATTTGCCCGTAAATCGTTTAGTCTTGCGAAAGCTCCTGGAATACAGAGTGGACACATATCGTATGTTCGTTCATCTACAGAACGGAGGTGATTGTCAGGTCTATAAAAACAAACAATACTGCATCTTTTATCATCGGTAATGGCTCTTTAGAAAGCCTCGGTATTTACGTGCATATTTCAACAAGACCATATTTACAACGGCTTATTCCGTGTAAATCGTGCGAATGATTTCTATAAAATTAAGCGCGGGAAAAAGACCAAGTCAGTTAAACGCTACTTATTGAAAATTAAACGATTTAAACAGCCTCAGTCGGTCGCTACGCTCCCTCCTTTCGGCTGTTTAAATCGTTTAATTTTCAATTATTACCGTTTAACTAGTACTTAAAGAGTCTTTTCATTCTTACGTTTCGTAAAGAGTTCTTGCATCACACCATTTCCAAAATGCATTGTTGTCTGAAGAATACAAGTCTTACAAATTAGTAAAATTAGTAACCAAGTGCGTCCTTCTTTCTCTCTGTGATATTAAACTCTATAAAGATCTAACGGGATTTGATTTTTCCCACTATATAACACTGGTGAACGTTGTAAACATACGTTCACCAATAATAATAAAAATAATAATATCTTTATTATATGAAGGTAGAAAATTAAGACTTTTTCAAATCAAAATAACTTGAAAATAGTCTTTATTACAAAGTTGCCTTCGTTATCAATGAAAAAAATATTAATGGAAAGTTTAAAAATGGTAATTGTGAAAAGACATGAATTGTGAAAACATGCCTCGATAGTACATGAGTAGCAAAACAAAATATGATTACAATATGCTGAATCACAGGAAATTAATTAGAGAAAAGGAAATCCTCGGGCAGAAACAGCTCTTTTGAACATGCTTATATGTTTTGTGACTGGACTTTAGAATTTCGTAATAGCAAATGTTGTTTATGCTGATTTCTGAAACTAGATAATAAAGACTTTTCGTCTCGAGTACAAATATGAATTTCGTTCCACACATTATACTACAGTACTTTTCTTGCACAATGTATTGAATGTCGAGTTGGTTATATCATGATGAGCAGAAAACCGTAAATTGTAGTTAGTATTTTTACAGAATGTACGGAGCCCCGTCGCTGACATAATATACAAATTTTTTATTCCGTTTCAAAGAAATACAATTTCGATGAAACGAATAAGTATTTCGTTTAAACGAATAAATGTTTCGTTATAACAAAATTATATTTCGTTTCATCGAAAAACTATTTCGATAAAAGGAATAAGTCTTTCGTTTAAACAAATTAGTGTTTCGTTAAAACGAATTAATATTTCGTTTTATCGAAATACCATTTCTTTTAAACGAAATGCCATTTCGTTTTAACGAATTACTATTTCGTAATATCGAAGTAGTATCCTGCTGAACACTCCTTCGAGACATAAAACAACGTATGTACATTCTTATTGTTACATGTTCGAGAGCCAATTACACGTTTTCGGCAAAGCTTTAAATCGTTAACAAATGCGAAAATTTGAATAAGGGTAAACTCTACCATAGGCGTAACAAAGATGGACATAAAAAGGTGCCATTGCTACGTTTCTTCTGTCAGCAGAGCTAAAAATGTCATAAGGAGGGCAGGGGATGGGGAAAAGCTGTTTTTTCTCCCGCTGATGTGAAATGACAGGTTCAAAAGACCCCTGGAACCAAAAAAAAAAAAAATTTGCTGAATGTATTATTAATGGTCTCGATTGCTCTCCTCTTAATTGCGGTCAAGTGTTTGACACTTCACCACCGCTTGAAGCTAATTCTGTCCCCAAACAAATATTACGCTCATTTTTAAAGTGCGTAATAGAAATAAATCCTCTTTTGAAATTGTCGTTGACGAATGATTATAACATCTAAACTATAGCTTATTCAAGCTGTGGTTACGACGTTTTGGTTATTCACAAACGCTCAAATCATAGAAAAGGGAAGCGAAGAACATTCATCTTTTATCACAGTCCACATATCGCCTTTATCCTATATTCTTAGTTGGCCATCTTCTGGGTGCGTATAAATTTCAAAATCCTAGTTACTCCTAGAGTTTACCCTTATTCAACGATTTAAAGCTTTGCCGAAAACTTGTATTTGTCTTTCGGACAAGTTACAATTAGAAAATACACACGTGGTTTTATATTCCGAAGGATAACAACCAAATATTCCTAAGATAACTAATTCTTCGCCCTATTCAGATTTAAAACTGCTTATATTTTGCTAAAACAAGGTGGGGAATCACGTGACTTTAGAAGGTAGTATGGTCTAAGTAAAATATAGTCCTTTTGACTTCTGAATGGACCAACATTTTGCCGAAAATCTCAGAATCTTACTGAGAAACGTATTTTTTTTCTTGTCATATCAAAATTTCCATCTAATACTACGAGGTTTAATTTGCATAGTGGCCGAGTCAAAGTGTATTTTAAGCGAGTCGTTTAAGTATAAAGGCGAGTAATTTTATAAAATTGATTTTGTCAAAGATATTTATATCCTTAGGATATCAAATCTACGTACATTCTCTCTTTGTTCTATAACCGTTTGACCAGATACTTGATAATTGATAATTGTTTCTATCTTTCCTTAGATGAACCCCGTTTTTTTTTTCATTTTAGTCTGCATTCTTAATTTTATCTCCTTTACCAGTCAACTGACAATTGCTTCGAAAATCGCAAAAGCGGCTTGTCTCAAACACAAGCTGTGGATGCTGTTAAAATTTCTATTACATATGTTCCAAATTTATTTATCCTTATTGTAGATTGTTTTGCTTTTTACAAATACCAACAAAAATTTGGCTTCTCTTATCCTTGTGATGCCTTTAAGCTATTTGATTCTACGGTTAGACCTTTACTCTGTTTCGGGGCACCTATTTGGGGTTTTCAGTACTGTAGCGTAATAGAGAAAACACATATACAGTTCTGTAAACGAATTTGTAATCTCAAAAATAATACAACAAATGCTTTTGTTTTGGGCGAGTGTGGACGTAGCCCCCTCGCAGTGTACTATATTACTGAATGCATTAAATACTGGTTAAAACTAATTACAATGCCGAACGACCGATATCCGAAACAGTGCTATAAAATGCTTCGAAAACTAGACGAATCGGATAGGATCACTTGGGCAACTGATATTAAACTTTTACTTTTCGAGAATGGCTTTGGATACGCATGGGAAGCAAACAAAGTGGAAAATAAAGAATCGTTCCTCAAGTTATTCAAACAGCGATTACTCGATATTTATCTTCATAAATGGAGATCAAGCATAAACGAAAGTGCTTTGGCTCATTATTACAAATCCTGTAAAATAGAATTTAAACTAGAAACATATTTAAGTATTGTTTTATATACAGGCGTAATTTAGCAAATTTTAGGTGTTAAAATCATAACTTAGCGAAGAAGAGAAAAAACGGAAAAGCAATATAGATTCTGCAAATATTGCTTAAGTAACAACACCTACTCGATTGAAGACGGATGCCATTTCATGCTAGTCTATCCTTTATATAACAATTTTAAAAAAACAAGTTTTCCTAACGTAACCATTTCCAACTAATTTATTATTCATAGACATAATGAAATGCCAAAATAAGAGTAATATCTACGCCCTTTCAAAGTATAAAACTATCGCTTTCAAAAAGAGACAAGAGTTTGTTGAAAATTATAAAATGTGTTCTGATATTTGATCCAGTTAACTTTTTCTTTATACACATAAATCTTTCATTGCTATCTGGTATGTTACGTTGTAAAATTATGTATTACTTATGTAAAATTGTAATGTATTATGGGCCGGAGGCCTTTTAGTATGGTATAAAGAATTGAATATGTACTTGGATGTAAATAAAAGATTTGTTCTGTTCTGTTCTGTTCTGTTCTATCACGGGGAAAACTAGATAAGTAGTAATAACGGTACAAATCCTGTGATATTTAAGTTAAAGATGATATAACCGTCGATATGCTAAATAATTATATTTAAATATTTCCAAATAAAGAATAATGGACAAATATTTGGTATTAAACCACGTGTTTTTACTATATGTTTACATTTTCTTAAAACTAAACACCTCGTGTTAAAGAGCGAAACGCGAAAGATAGACAAAAAATAATATGAAACCATTTTATATTCAAAAAATATTTTTGGAATGGTATTAAGCTGAGTTTTAACCAGATACAAATCCTTCATTTAAACGCAATTATATGTAATTGGTGAAAAGGTTGGTCCATAAAGAAGTCAAGCGGACCATAATTCATATTCCGTAGGCTTCCATTATAACATATTTGGTCATAGCTCAGTCCAAGAGTTTACAAAGAGTGGTCGAACTTAAGGAGACCGACCGATTCTAGAAGAAGAAATCTGCTCAAGAGATGATCAAACTGTAATATGTAATAAATCAAAGTGTCCCGGGTAAATAGTGTGGTACCTTATGTAATCCCGTAGGATTTTCGTGCTGAAATTGATTTTCTGGCTCTAATTGATTGTTTATGGGTCAAGCAATCGGAAACTATGCGGGTCCAAATTTTTCGGACCTGTTCCACGATTTTATGGGCTCTCAAAGAAGCCCATATGGGCAAAATGGGTATTTTCCTAATACTAGGTTCAGGAGAGGCGTTTTTTGTTCTTTTTTAAATGTTTTCTTTAGGTTAACAATGTATTTAGTGTAAGACGTTTTAGAAAATACAATTACCCATATTTCAAAAGCTTTTCCACTATTTTGGGGCTCTCACAGAGCCCAAAATAGCAATTTTGGCTGTTTCCTATTAATGGATTTAGGAAAAACATTTTTTTGTGTGTACGGATGATTTTTTAAGCTCTGTTGGTATAAAGTGTTCGTTGGCATTGAAATACTTGCAGGTCCATGTTCTCTATAACAATTTTAGGATCTTATGGGCTCTCCGGCATAATAGCCCATGCGAACTGATTCGGTGCTTTTTAAAATAAGGGTCACAAAACAGGTTATTTTCAGCATGTTATTGTATATAAGATAGCTTTGGTATAATAAACAGTAAGCCCATATTTAAAGTCTAATACTCCTTTTGATTGGCTTGCAAAGGATCTCGTAGGAGTCGGACAATGAGTTTCCGAATTTTGATTTAAAGAACTCCGGTACTTCTTATGGTGTTCACGGGTACCAAAATTGCTGCAAATGATTCTTTTAATTGCTGAAACAAAATGTCGATCGAAATTCTCTTAACCAACAACGAGATGTTTAATCAATCCAACTGGATCTAAATGAGCCAATATGAACCAACACGGGCACTTTGCCTAATAATGGGTAGGAGAAAATCAGTTTCTTGTATTAAACATTTCTCGAGCCTCATTAAATTAAGAAGAGTTATGATGAGGGTAGAATTCAAAAGAAATGAATCAAATATCCAAAGCCCACACATGATTATTGGCGCTTGGTGAAGATCATATCCTGAATATCCTCCAAATAAATGAAGGAACTACTCTATAGTTTGAAGCTTTCTTACACAAGTCTAAAATCATTGTAGTCGAAAAACCTTAAATATGTTACCCCGGTCGACTGTATCAAACTTGCTATTTGATATAGCAAGCTGCTCTTTCACAGATTGGGAAATGCTATTTTTCTTATAAATTAATAGGGAAATTATGACTTTATCGTGTAAAAAAACTCTACAATAAAACGATTCGATCTTGTAAGGCAAAAAAAGAGACAGATATTCCTGAATTTAGCGGAATTCCATTCTGAAAAAATAAAACGACTACTAACGCCTAAAGATTATTCTTAAATTTTAACTATTTATGCATGCTATTCTGCCTGTTTGTCACATTCTTTCAAAGGTCAAAGTCGATGTATTTGTCAATTGGGGAACTTCATATCGAAACATTCGAAAAATGAAACATTATACATGAAGATTAACAATTTCGAAATTTATAGACTGGATATGAAAAGACTGGTTCGTCACTGACCTTGCCGATTCGAACATTCAAGCTACATTTTTTTTTAAATGAGTTGTTGTTAGTGCCATACCTATGTGCGATGCTTAAACATCGAATAATGCACAAATTTCCGAATCTAAAAAACAGATTTGTAATTGTTCTAGATGAAGAACTGTGAAAGAGTAGCTTTAAGCACACAGCCATGATCACCACACCCTTTGTACTGATAGGTTTGACTTTACTGTGAGATACAGGATTGTGGAGAGGTGTAAGGTCAAGAAGGAATTTATCTATTTTTGTCGAATGAGAAACACAATTTCTTGACAATTCTACTGATGCAGTCTGTCGATCTGTCATGTTGTGATCATGAGTGTTTTGATCTTCTCGATCACTTTACTATATCTTCTTTTCAGTTGCCACAGTTACGGTCTTTATTGTTTCGAACTGAAATAGTCAAGAGACTCAGTGAAAGGAATAATAATATTTTTCGATCATCACAGAAGCTTTTTCCATGACTTAGAAGTCATAATCGAATTTTAAAGTTTTCGATGTTATCGAGCTGTTCTTGTGGGTCTTATTTTAAAATGACTGGCAAAAAACGCCATCATTTTTATTCTGTCTTGGCTTAAAGAAATTTTCCTTGTCACTTTATATGTTTCACACGTCTTCCAAACCAAAACAACATACTTATCGTTGGTGATTTCTAAAAAAGCATTTACCTCTTATCTTGTATGCCCAATGAAAACTTGTTGGTCAAAATCTGTTTCTTTAGATTTGAACGGGCATGGCTGTTACCGGAACAGTAAACTGCAGGAGTTTTGCACTTGAAGCGGTAATAACAATGTCCGTTCATATCTAATCTAATGGTTGTTCCATATGAATATCAACCTTTACTTTGACTTCAGAAAACTTGAAGAATATTTTTATTTATTTGAAAACATATCTTCCATAGAAAAACTTTCCAAGCATTTCCTTCAAATATGTGAATCAAGCAATACTAAAGCATTCTCGCTTTGTCTTAGTCCGATATTTTCTCTCTGGTATTAAAGTAAATTCCGGAAATCATTTTCTTGATATGCATCGCCCCTTTAGTATATACATTCGGTCAGCAAGAAAGTCCCTCTTTTAGCCAAAACGAACCCTCAATACCTACATGCATCCATTGAATAGGGACATCTTTTCAAGGGCTTTCGTTTGCACTGGGTAAGTTGCAAAATAAAAAAAAAACACAAAAAAACAAGAATCAGATGGCCATGCCCAATGATATTCTTTACCAAACATGCATTCCCCGAGGCAGCAAGATATAATTCAATCTGCAAGATTACGTGTACACAGTTTACTATAAGTCGATGCAATTTAACAGACATCCAATATCGTGCATTTCATTAAAATGACGGGTTCCTATGATTTGGTCTAGTCCATGATGTTTCTTTTATAGACACAAATACACCTGTTTAGAGATTATAACATGTCAAAACGAGTTGAAATGATAAAGTTATTGTAAATGGTATGATTTTTTTTGATAACTTATTTCTATGCAAAATTAAACAAAATACATAAAAGACAATATAACTACATATGTTACAAGAATTTGTTTGTAATAAGCGTTGCAAGCCATATATGCATGCGTCTCAGTATCACTTCTTTTACTTGATTTTAAGGAAGATTCACAATTTCTTTTTTTTAAAAAATGCAGCAAATTTTACCAGAACAGATAATTAATATACTAATAGACATTTCCATAAGAGTGTCTGTAAGAAGGGACATGTAGTTAACTGATGCAGGCGTTTTGCCTGCGAATGCTTGAGAATGTTTACAAGAATGGCAATTCAATAATCTGTAAGTGTAAACCTAGTATCAACAGCAATTGTGTGTCTTTGATAGAAATTTCAAAGGAAGAGAGCTTGATGAACTTGTTGTTTGATACAGTTCTAAATTATACGCATAAGCGAACTATGCATTATATACATGTTTACTTTACTCGAGACATTAAAGGGCAGTAACAACAACTTGAAACTGAGTAAAGCGGACAAACTAGCAAAAATAAGACGACGTGATTTTTATTCGCGGGAACTTATAAATGTCAAAGCAAAAATCCAACATGGAATAAAAACATATTTATCCATCCCATATTTACAGAATGCCGGAAATTGCTCTTATGGGCTTCATTAAGCGCCAATGAAATAGGTATGGGCTTTGAAATATTGATTCAAATATATTTTACCGAGACCTGCACCCATTAACTCATAAGGCTTCAGAAATACCATTCTACAGAAATCTTTTCTTGAACGAAACTGTTGGCAAAGTAACCATGTTGACTCATATGGGCTTATTAAGGGTCCATATAATCGATAAAAGTAGGGTAATTGGTTAGGAAATTTAAACAGAATATTTCCGACCCAAAGAAATCATTGATACCATTTGTGGAACGAGCGGGCAACATTGAAAACAAACAGATTTTACGAAATATGTCGTTCATTATTTTGATCTTTCGTATACATTTGTATTTGCATTATGCAAAAAACACATACCACACACACGCGCACGCACACACACGCACATATCCATCTCTTATGGGCTTCATTTAGCGCCAAAGCAACAGGTACAATTAAGAACATCGTGAAATTGAAAGATTTATTCCTAACAAAATCATTCTAAATCATTCATTCAACGCTCCATCCATTCATTCTCAAAACATTAATGGGGAGGTAATGGATATTTTGAACGCAATGAGCGATTCCATATTACCTCCCTTAAAAGTCATTCAAAACACGCTCCTCCCACTCATTCAATTGCATTTCGATATAATTCCACAATAATTCACTATGTCAATTTCTTTATGTTTAACTGTATGAGTTTTGAAAATTTGATTCATTTATTTTGTATCATTTGTGGTACAAGTAGGCATTATTAAGAGGGCTATATTTATTTCAAAAATCGCGAGTTTGGAAAACTCCTAAAATCTTTTAAAGCCAATCATAAAGCATATCAGAAGTAAAAAATTTAATATTGATGTACATCAACACTAATCAACGCTAGGTATGGAACGTAATTTGAAAAGAAAGGTCAAAGGAATGTCATTTTTTTGTGAATCTTATTTAAGGAAAACACCCCAATCTGCTCATATGGGTTATGATGAGAGCCCACACAAATTCCAAAATGAACCTAGAATACATGGACATGCAAGTATTCCACGCCAACCCATACTTAATACTAAACAGGGCTTAAGAAATCATCTCGAAACAAACAAGGTTTTTTCCCTTAACCCACTACTGTAAAAACACCAAAATGACTTTTTTTGGGCTCAGTGAGAGCCCATAAAATGGTAAAATAAGCTTTTAAAACATGGATTTTTGTATTCTTTTGCTCAAATCCACACTAAATACACAGCGTAGCCAAAGAAATCATTTTAGGAAAAAAATCACATCTCATGAGCCCTATTTTGCTCATATGGGTTCCTTTGAGAGCCCATAAAATCGGGAAATGGGCTCGGAAAATTTGGACCCGCATAGTTTCCGATTACTTGACCCCTAAACAATCAATTAAAACCAAAAAATCAATTTCAGTACGAAAGTCCTACGGGAGCCCTTTTTCGTACATAAGGAACCGCACTAAAATAAAAAAAGT
Organism: Fragum whitleyi; assembly: GCA_948146395.1. Taxonomy (NCBI): domain Eukaryota; kingdom Metazoa; phylum Mollusca; class Bivalvia; order Cardiida; family Cardiidae; genus Fragum; species Fragum whitleyi. Next base: position 33,866,148 of record OX411558.1, read on the forward strand.
AAAAAAAAAAAGGTCACCGTGATTGGGAAAGATTGTCAATTTGTCTTACTATAAATCGTCATTTGTAAGACGTAACGGCAAAAGTTGCCGGTCACGTCAAAATAGGCGATACGTTAACCTTTGAGATAACTATATTCGCTACTAATAAGCATTCACACATATAACTTTAGTATCAAATTAAAGATCTTTGAGAGTTGATTATTCTAATCTATCTGAAGTTGATTTTATACCAAAGAAAAGTATTATAATAGTCAAAAGAACCAAAAATACACACCAGAAATGACGCCGTCAGATGTAACAAAAAAGACTAGATCGTTTCACTAAAATTGTAATATCTTAAAGAATAATGGCGCTAGAGGCGCGAAAATTTGCCATGTTGCGTGAATTACGCCAAATGGAATAATATGCAAGTCTTACGCTTATTGGATGGTCCGAAAAAAATAGGACACCCTCAAAAGAAAAATGTCAGTAGCGTCAGATTGCTAAAAAAACGTCGTTTTTTCAATAGTCATTTTTTCAAATAGCATTAATTCGGGTTTTCTGTGGACAAAATCAATAATAAATTATATTTGAAATACATCTGAACTGGAATTTCTGAAATTATATACTGAACGCAAAAAGTTTAGTCGTTCCGTCTTCGATGAGATACATTTCAAGATGTGATTCGTTTTTCACAAAGAATTTGGCATTAATGAGGGTTTTAATCAATTTCCTTCCAGAATACAATGATTTTGAATTGTCAGACGAAACTGGTCAGTCGTAATGATATGATTCTCTACAGACCGGTAGAATGAAAAAGTCACACAGTTTAAACAACGGACGTCCTTCTATTTTTTAACACAAACAGAATAATTAATCAATATCAATATGGGGTATCTCGTCGCAATGATAAATGAGTTTGCTAGAGTATGGTGTGTTTCTGATGGCTCTACAGCATCATCTTTACACCCTACCCACCAAAATGCAACTTTTGTTAAATGATTGACAATTTCGTAAAATGTTGTCTATCAGGAAAGAGAAAGGGCATTCCCTGCTTCTTTTTGTCCCCAGAAATGGAGTTGTTGTCGTTTCCAGGCTAAGCGATCACTTACGTTCCGTTGACGGCAACGGGGAAGTTGATTTTACATGTTCACTTGTAGTTTCTTTTCAGTTGGTTTCCATTAATCAAACGCAAGACATGAATGGTGCACAGAGTTGTTTTAACGATTGTGATCAATATGGATAATGAAAAATATTCATTGTTCAACGTAACGTCATGACGTTTGTGTGCAATTTTATTGTCGTTAAACGACACCTCTAAAAGGAAAGAGATTTGATACAAACCATGCGACAATAAAAACACTTGTGATAGAAACTAAAGTCAATTTCGAAATCTCCCAGATATGTACAAAGTTTAAGATATGTCAATGCGTTGTCTACCTAATTTAACGTCGTCTCAAAAGTTTGCTTTTCTGCGAAGGATGCGTTACCTTTAAGCGTTTAATGTTAACTTGGAATAAGAGTAAACAAATGAGACCAAAAGAAAATTAAGCCATTTTGCTATACCCATACATCGACCAAGTACGTTAAATTCACGTAAACGTCACTACAGAAGTATGTATGCAAGAAAAATTAAAAACCTACGACCAAAAGAAAGCAAGTTCAATGACAAGCGTATTTCAAATTGAAATTTTCTTTTAGCTAAATTATTTGCCTTCTTTGCCACGTTATCAAAAGTGCGACTTAGCGTTCAGTATATTTTTGTCAAAATTCGGCTTGATCAAATGAGTTTATTATTGAGTTTTCTCAGTCTTAAAATTGTCCCACTTTGCGCAAAAACGTCATAAAAATACAGATGCAATTTTTGATTCACGTTTTTTTGTACAAAAATCAAAATTCTCTTAATTTGACTTCATATTCAAAATACATCTAGCATATATCCCGCAAATACGAAAGCGTTTGCCGATATCTCTTTAACTAACGGAAATATAGATCGTAATGTTCGTCTTAAAATTGTCCCACAAACGCGTTTTTCCGACGTTTGAACGTCAGGTCAATTTATAAGTATTTTCCAAAATTATTTTTGTTCGCAGAAACAAACAAAATCTTGTAAAAAAGTTTTTATTTCCATCCATTCAATTTTAATAAGTTTTAGCACAGTTGTTGGTTGGAAACTTTAATGGTTTTAATTCGAATCATATTCAGTTCGTTTCAGTTCGGATTTTGCTTTCAATAGTTTTCATCGTACTGCTCTCGCAATTGATTGTATATTGAAGGTGATATAAATCATATTTCTGTAACATGTAATCATTTTTACTTTGACTAGATTGCATATTATAGTATATTTTACAAATGAGTGACTGAATATATACTATTTTCGTCACTTTTCGCCGTAGTTTACTTGAAAATCATCCATCTCACGCTAAATATAAACGGACGTTATTTGTTACAATAGTGACCGTCAACTTTTGCCGTTACGTCTTAGCATTCGCTACAATAGAAATGGCCGTGTACGTATTTTTTGTCTCAAAAAACTTCTTCCTTGCTGTTTAAGTCCTAGATAACATTATTATCCAAATATAAGTATTGCCACAGATTTTGTTTGCAATAAAAGAATTACAAACTAGACATTTTATAGCATTTGATAAAAACGGGGTCGTCCGAAAAGTTTTCAGTATTACCTAAAACTGCTACCTATTTGTAAACAAAAGGGTTTTTTTCAACTTCAGAGATAAATATAAAGCGAAAAAATAAATGTTCATTGATAATACTGTTTTATTTCACTATGTAACAAAATGATTATATATTTATTATTTTACAAAAGGGGTCCTCTCAAAAGTATCGAAACTCATTTTGTATGAACGTCAAGTAAATGGATATTATCATGAAATTATGGCATGAAATACATTTCTATGAGTTTCAGTCGTGGATGTTTTAAATTCAATTGTTGCATTGCAACAGTCATTTTTTTAACTAATGTGAAATAAAATCTAAATTCAGTGTTGTACCAAAAAAGGGTCGTACCGAAAGTTTTCAGTTTTACTGGAAAACAAATGTGTATTGGGGGGGGGGGGGTGTTCAGAGTATCATTGAATTGAAAAGAAAAAGAAGTGTCTTGCATATAGTATTTTTGTTTAATTATGTTGCCCAAACTGACAGCAAAAGATATACTTTAATATAGTTATTAAAGCTAACAGTCAGTCACATATTGGCCTTTTCAAAAACTTTCAAAGGAGTTATCGGGACTGTCTACTCTCAAGTGTATTTGAACAATGAGACGGTCGTGATTCTACTTCCGTGTAGCAAATTTCGGATACAAAATTGACGAGAAAGAAATAACTTTAAGGATTGACCCATTATCAGACCACAAAACTTTTAAGTTACTGTAATTTCAAAGAAATTGCACATGATCATTTTCAGCGGATGAAACTTTTGATGTCTTTTTCTTCGTCATGAGAAGACATGAGATCACCTAAAAAATACGTGTGACGAGTTTATACACGTCTTATTTTTTTTCTTTCTTTACCGTAGCCATTTTCAATTTTTTCAATTTTCATGTATATGTGATTTGGACTCGTGTTAGTCTCTTAGGAGTTTTTGCTTATTCAAGAGGCCAAATCTCCGTAATTGTTAGTAATTCGGTGTTAGCTAGTGTTAGCTAAAATGGAGACCGTTATGCGTATTTTGACTTATTAATTTAATAATAAAGTAAACCACTTCTAGAACAAACAACGGGTTTTTTTTTCAAAGATTGAGTGATAAAAATAGAATGACATAATTTTGCATATACAATGTACCCATCTAGAAACTTGGAGAAGATCAGTACACAGTTATATGACTATCCCCACCAAAATCAGAGGGCTTACCATGATTAATTGATGCATAATTTCAAGTGATTACAGGACTATAAATATCCATTATCAATCAGTAGGCGTGGCAATATTATATAGGTGTGGCGAGTCAGATAAACTAAAACAAGTTGTTGGTGCTATAATACAATACACTACAGTCTTTATTTGTGTAAAGGCCAACGGCCCATACAAAGGTAGTTGCATTTTACATTGAGAAATACATCATTATCATACATACTTACCCAATATGAAATGACAGTATTCAACTTAGTATACTCTGCCCAATAACAACACATGTGCATTCATTTTGAATTGATTAGAATTGTCAATTCAGACAATTTCTCTTAGACAGACAGATCTCAGACAAATTTTACACAAATGTGCGTCATTATATAAGACAAGTTGTCAAACTTGTCCTGGGCCTCACCAACTCTTATCATTCTCGGCATATTGGCACAATCTGGTATCAAGAAAATTATCAAGAAAAAATAAGCTGATGACAAAATTGTCATAAGAAGAACCAACAAAATCTAAATTCAGTGACTGTTGGGAGAGTTTTTCATGAGCAGATGTCGGATACATGGTCTTTTGTCATGAAACAATTGCCTGTGGGATAGGCAGACATACAAAAAGATCAAACCAATAAAACAACATTTTTCTATCCATTCTCATGTTTGATTAAGTCGGAAGGGAAGGGTAAGATTAATTTGTTTTTGTCTTTTTTATATTTAAAATGCTACACACTTTACTCAAAATATACATTTTAATAGTCGTTAAATTTCTAGTGGTAATTCAAAGGATTATGTTTGCTTGCACAAATCAGTTCATTTCCAGTGTATATCACACAATAGTCTCATTAAATTGATTGTATTACAGGCATTACTAGTTGATATCATAATGTATGGAAAAATCAAAATACGTATCTTCCGACTTTGTCATAATTTTACTATGTCATCAAGGGAGGGGTCAAGCTACTAAAAAAAGCCTAGAACGCTTTTTTGCATTTTGTTTTGGGATAAGACCTTATTTTGACTCGACTATTGATATAAACTATTAACTTGAAAGAAAAGGGATGTCTACTAATATCTCATTAGTGTTGGAGATGTTCACCTTGACAGATGACCTTGATCTATTCACCTCATTAGTGTGCATTTGAGCGTGTGATATATTGTGGATTTATTCAATAATTCAACCCATTCTTTTACTGTGAAATCTCTCCAAATGAAACAAAAATGCCCCTATAACAGCTTTTTTCGAGATGTTAACCTTGACAGAAAGCCTTGTCCTATGACACTGATCTTGTTACCTGCAAATGCAAAATACATCTTTCATTATCCAAAAAATTAGGTTTGTAACGTAGAAAGTCTTAAAGATATGGGCAGTATTAAGTTTTTAGGTTAACTGTTCGAGTTACTTAATCTTGACAAATTACCTTAACCTTGTCACATGACCTTGACAATTGTACCAGCAGTTTGGTATTATTGAAATCTATGACCATGCCAAATATTAGGCTTGTATGAAAAGGCTTTAAATGGCAAAGTATTTTAGTTATTTGACCTTGACAGATGACGTACGGGATTTATTTTCGTTTTCGCTTCAGAAATCTATTTTGACGTCACAGAAAATTCATAATTTGTGCAGAAAAGGGGATTCCACAATTTAACATTTGGAGAAAAGAAACTATCAACTAAATAAGGAAAGATCGTTACGCAAAAAAAAAATATACAGAGAGAAATGAGGTAACGATGTTTGAAATAGGAAAAGGATTTAAGTTCGAGTAAATGAACTTTTAAAACTTACTGTTGATTAATTTTTCACCGCTACAACTGCGAAATCGAGATGTGAAAAAAATCAGTACATGACAAAGAAGGATATATAGTCGATTCAAACTATAAAATATCAACTGAATATGAAAAATCATACACCCTGAATAAGTACCTCACAACCAGTAACTGCTTTGTAAATCAGGGCTATTTTACTAGAAATTGGGAAGGCGCCTTAGCCTGTTCATTTGGGAAATTTTAGTGTGGTTTGACCAATCATTTACCATATGAGTGCAGATATAAGAGTGTAGAGTGTAGATATAATATCCTTTCTTCCTTGTGTGATAACCCTTAAAGATCAATTCAAAAGAAAATTATAATTTTACTTTCTTTCTTATCATTTATTTAAACAAATTTCCCTGTGTTCATTTCTTCCTCGAGTCTTAATTTAGCCGTATCTCTCTTCATGTTATAGCGGCTCGAAATTGATTGATTGATTGGAGTTTAACACCGCTTTCAACATTTTTTATCGCGGCGGCTGGAGCACCTAACAATGGATTCCTTGTATTTCTCTCACCAGTACAACCATCATATCCTTTCCTAACCTACAGCTGCTATCTCACAATAGGTCGACGATTAATAACCCATTTGTGAGAGAAAGCGGCTCCAGATGAACCAAAGTAACATTTTTTTAGACAGATTATTATAATCTGGCAATGACCCAACATGAATCGAAGTTATACGTTGATTTGTTTGAGTCGAACTTGACTTCTCATAAAAATCAGACAGACATATTTTGTAGCACGTGTAACAAAAGGTGGAAAATTTTCAGATTTTCGTTCATGTATAGAACGGAGTTCATTGACAGCTCAATAAAGCCGAACTATATATACTTTATATTTTATCATCTTTAATGGCTCCTTAAAAGCCTTGATATTTACGTGCATATTTCAACAATTCCATATTTGGAAAGAAAGGGGTGTTTGATTTTAATAAATGTTTCCGGCTTATTCCTTCTAAATAGTGCAATATACTGTCAATAACATAAAGCGCGGGAAAAAGACTAAGTCAGTTAAACGCTAATAATTGAAAATTGAACATAACAAACAACCTCAGTCGGTCGCTTCGCTCCGTCCTTTCGGCTGTTTAAATCGTTTAATTTTCAATTATTAGCGTTTAACTTTTACTAACAAAATGTGCGAAATTGAATTAAACCAACACAGAACGGTTCGTACAAGAGTAACGAGCAACTCCTCGAGTACAATTGATCATATCAAAAGAAACTGCCCAAATTCTATTCAAGAATTAACTGTTCCAAAACTTGGAATAAGTGATCACTTCCTTGTCGCAATAACTTATAAATGCTCTAAAGGGAAAATAGGGAATAAAATCCAAACAATAAAATGTAGATGTTTTGATATTAGATATCTAGAAATTTTTTTTTATTTGACTTGACCTTGCAAAGACCAACTTTGATTTAGAACGAGAGATAATTTCCAACAAAGACAGAATTTCTGATTACAGATTTTAGAAAGACCTTGTAAGAATACCACTAATAATCACGTATCTGAGGGAAAGTCATCTGCGTATAAAATACTTACCTTGGTAAGGTGAAATTTGGTCATAATTTCATCCGTCACAAAATTCCCTCTGGGCTCACACAGATTATACCAGCATCATCCAGGGGCTAGTTTATCATATTTTAGCGTATATACATGAAACGCAATAGTTAGAAGAAATTGGAGTCAAGGGTGGTTGAAAGTGGGTGTGTGAGCCCGGAGGAAATTTTATGACGGATGAAATTACATAACCTTTGGGACAAATAAGCGTCGGACCGTCAACCTACAGGTCCCGGGTTCGATCCCTGACGACGGCACTCATCCTTTCAGATTATTTTCTCTGCCTCCAAATGGTTGGTAATCGAAAACCTGTATGGGAAAGCAGCTGGAGGATAGGAAATTGTTGGATGCTCCATCCGTCCCGACAGATTGTTGAATCGGCCACCATCTCAGCTGTTGAGGATCCTATGGTTGAAATGAATATGAACCACTGAGCAAGTCCTATTATACAATAACATTTCAGTAATTTTCAACTTTTTAAAATACATTTGCTTCCTTTACGATTACCAATTTCTTATCTATTATATGTTATTCTATCACAATATTCCTAAGGGAACCAGAAAAGTTGTACTCTTTTTCAATATTTCGGCTGTAAGCCTTTATCAAGTAATGAAAAGTTAAAATATAAATCTTTCACATAATTTCAGTCATTGTCCATTATTTTTATGAAGAGTTGTAGCTGTACACGTTTTCAATATTTCGGCTGTAAGCCTGTATCAAGTAATCAAAAGTTTAAATATAAATCTTTCACATAATTCAGTCATTGACCATCATTTTTATGAAAAGTTATAAAATGACGTTGATGTCGCTTTGTTGCAATAACATCATTTAGCGCATTAACGTCCTTTTGCGCCTAAAGACGGTGTGGTACATCGTAAGTATGCTGTGGAGAGTGATCTGTATGATTTTTATACATTACATTCACTAGGCCTGACAGTCTGTGGTCTATATTCGCAGTCTCCCATTTTGAACTGGCGCTCTTTTCTGTTCTCACTGTAACTATGTCATTTAGAGAAAGATCCTTTGTACTAAAACGGAAGTCCTTCGTCGCTCTAGTATCCCTGATGTGCTCTGTTATTCTCTCTCTCATTTCCCCGCTCTATTTCTCCGACGTATACAATGGTTTGACACCATGATAGCCCGTATTTTTGATTTCTGGTACATCAGTTTACCTCACTAACGGTTATGAATGCTTTCTGTCTTCTTTTGTTATTTACTTGGTTCCTTACGAGTTTGCTCAAATTTGACAAATTTTGCATCGTGGCGTATACTTTGTCTTACATGTACCTATAGATCTATAAGTCTTCCCGTGGGCATCACATAGATTCCTATCCCTTAATCTTTTTGTTTCTCGATTACTTTCTGATACCCAGGCCGTATGCTAATCCTCTCTATGTACTGGGGGTGTGATTTGCTGAATTAATTAGATATAATTGTTTGTCTGTAGTTGTTATGTAAAGATCACTGTAAATAACTCAATTTTTCAATTTCACCAGTGTGTCTAGAAATTCAATTTCATGTTTTTTATACCTTAGCCTTTGTCCTACATTATCATCCAATCAGATTGCTCGATTTTTTCAAATTTTCTGAAGTTTTATTTTCCGTAAACTTTCCAGCCAAGGTTTATTTTGATCATTATTTCATTTAAACGTCGAGGTTTTTATGTTTTTCCACGCATGCTTTTAGACTAGAAACTACCCCTTCATAAATATGCAATGACCAATGGTAAGTACACGTGGAAATTCTAAAACTCGCGCACATGTCGTACAACGATTATCCTATTTTGATCTGGCATGGCATGGGTTACCAGGTCGAATCTCTTAAGGAACGACGAGTTTTCTACTTGTCTGTACATTTATTCAAGTAAAGTAACGCTCACTAATGAGATCTAATTGAACAGTGAAATATATCCTATACTTCTCTCTTAACGTTTTTTCGAATAAATTGGTGACAAAAGAAAACGTCAACGAAGAGGGGTCATTGTATGTGTATGTATCCAAGGTGTGGTGGACTGTATAACATCTTTTTTCTCAACAGAAAAAAATAATCTGCTAAGTTGTTTATGTCTTTAGATTGCCCTTCATGCATAAGTTCGTAAACAATTACTGGCACATTTATTAAAAAAAGAGACTTTTTAATACATACGAAAATACAATTCCGTTAAGTATTTTATTCTTTCGAAAAAAAACGGGCTAAATAGAGTGGAAATATTCGATTTTCGTTCATCTATATTGTCAGGTAAATAAAACCAAATCATATTTCATATTTATCTTCTTTAGTCTTTGTCCTACATTATCAGCCAATCAGAAGGCTTGATTTTTGAAATTTTAGGTTTATTTTCCATAAACTTTCCAGCCAAGTATTATTTTGAACATTATTTCATTTAAACGTCGAGGTTTATACGTTTATCACGCATGCTTATAGACTAGAAACTACCCCTTCATTGCAATGACCAAGTGGTAAAAATAGTCTGGTGAAAATATTAAAACTCGTGCACATCTTGTTTAACGAATATCCTATGTAGATTTTGATCTGGCATGGCATGGATTACAATGTCGAATCTGTTATGGAACGACGACTTTTCTACTTGCCTAATTATTCAAGAAAAGTCACCCTAACTAATAAGATAATAAATAAGATCTGGTTCTAATTGAAAAGTGAAATAGATCCATTTCTTCTTTCTTAACGTTTATTCCAATAAACTTCTCTTTTAATTACTTTTGGTCCCTTTCTAAACTTGGCCAAATCTCGTTTCATGATCGGCTATATTTGAGGCGTATTATAGTCGACCAAAATTAACAAGGACAAATTAATTTAGTTGATGATACAAAAAACGTCCACGAGGTCGGGACATTGCATATACACATATTCAAGGTTTGATGGAGTGTATAAGATCTTTTTTCTCTCAACAGAATATAATCTGCTAAGTTGTTAGTCCTTAGAATGCTCTTCATAACATAACTTTTTAAACAATAACTGTCACATTTAATCAATAAAGAGACATTTTATAACATATGATAATACGATTCCGTTTTTATTCTTTCGAAGTAACTTGCAACACAGAGTGAAAAAGTATCAGATTATCGTTTATCTATATTGTCGGCTTAATAAACCCAAATCATACTTCATATTTATCTTCGGTAATGTCTCTTAAAAAGACTCAATATTTGCGTGCATATTTCAACAACTCCATATTTGGAAAGAGAGGCCCGATTACTTATAATAGATGTATCCGGCTTATTCCATTTTTAAATCGTGTAAAAGATGTCAATAATATAAAAGGCGGGAAAAAGACTAAGTCAGTTAAACGCTAATAATTGAAAATTAAACAAATTAAACAGCCTGAGTCGGTCGCTACGCTCCCTCCTCTCGGCTGTTAAAATCGTTTAATTTTTAATTATTTGCGTTTAACTATTACTAAGTACATATTTTACCTTAATATTCGGGTGTATGTTATTTGCGTCCATACTCCTAATCCATAATCATTTCAGCGTTCAAAAAACAGTGGTTGCTCTGATATCTCGTCCAAATTCCGCATGTACACACACGCACAGATTCTACCAAGCTTTGATCCAATTTCGTCGTCTTCCTTCTAAATGTATTTTTTTTCTCCTAACTTGAAGTTGTTTTTATTTAACACGGTTATAATCATCTCTATCACTCCAGAAGTTGGCATTAGCGGTTTTGATCTAGTACTTCGTGCTTCTTTGCATGCTTCAATTTTTATACGCCGCCGGAGGCGGATGTATATTGGCGTCATCTTCTCCGTCTGTCCGTCTGTCCGTCTGTCCGTTCGTCCATCCGTCCGTCCATCCATCCGTCCGTCCGTCCGTACGTCCGTCCACTTTTCTTGTCAACGCAACTCCTCCTAAACTTCTGGCTGGATCTTCTTGAAACTTGGTCAATGTTATCACCTCAATTGGTAAATGTGCATGAAGGAAGGATTTTACGGTTCGTTGATTTTTGCCTGAGTTATGCCCCTTGATAACTTAGTCTCTGGGTCCACTTTTCTTGTCAACTCCTCCTTAGTTTCTGGCTGGATCTTCTTGGTCAATGTTATCACCTCAATTGGTAACTTAGTCTCTGGGTCCACTTTTCTTGTCAACGCAACTCCTCCTAAGTTTCAGGCTGGATCTTCTTGAAACTTGGTCAATGTTATCACCTCAATTGGTAGATGTGTATGAAGGAAGGATTTTACGGTTCGTTGATTTTTGCCTGAGTTATGCCCCTTGATAACTTAGTCTCTGGGTCCACTTTTCTTGTCAACTCAACTCCTCCTAAACTTCTGGCTGGATCTTCTTGAAACTTGGTCAATGTTATCACCTCAATTGGTAAATGTGCATGAAGGAAGGATTTTACGGTTCGTTGATTTTTGCCTGAGTTATGCCCCGTAAAAACTTAGTCTCTGGGTCCACTTTTCTTGTCAACGCAACTCCTCCTAAGTTTCTGGCTGGATCTTCTTGAAACTTGGTCAATGTTATCACCTCAATTGGTAGATGTGTATGAAGGATGGATTTTACGGTTCGTTGATTTTTGCCTGAGTTATACCCCTTGATAACTAAGTCTCTGGGTCCACTTTTCTTGTCAACGCAACTCCTCCTAAGGTTCTGGCTGGATCTTCTTGAAACTTGGTCAATGTCATCACCATCATTTGTAGATGTACATGGATCAAGGATTTTATGGCTCATTATTTCCCTAAATTATGCCCCCTTAAAACTTAGTGCCTGGGGCTTATTGAAATTGCAACCTCGGGAAGGCAACTCCTCCTAACTTTTTGTCTTGATTTAAATGAAACTTGGTCATTTTCAATTTGGTTCTGTCAAAATTAGTAGTGTCTACAATTATTTCCGTGAAACAGCAGCAAAGTGGCGGCATATTTTGTGACGATGGCACTCTTGTTTTCCTTACGCGGCACCCAAGGGATACAGTTTCACTACGTCAAAGCAGAATTATATATCTTGAATTAGTGTATCTAGTGATTTTAATTTTCGAGTGAAGTCTGATGTGCCACTAACGTAAATAGAGCTCTTTACATATTTACTTAACAAAAATCCTGCAACCTCTGCGAGTCTTTCTATGGGAGAAGCTTTCACCATTTCCTATCGTCCGCAAAGGAGCATTTGGCTTATGTAATTTCAGATTACCCTTCAACTTTCCAGCTTCATCATACCGTGGTTTCAAATATTGCTCGATATATTATGATGTTTCTATTGTGAAGCAGCTCATAGAACGCAGTGTTAAATTTTACCACTGTGCTTGCTGGAATTCCAAATGAACTTGCCTTTGAATATTTAATCAAACAAAGACATGTATGCAGATGATGCAACTCTTTATAAAGCCAGCAAATCCTTTCTCCGAATAAATTTATTCCTACAAAATGACCTTTCTAAAACTGATACGTGGTCTAAAAATTAATAACATTATTCTAAATCCAAAGAAAACCACTTATATGGTTAAAGAATGTTAACAGAGACAAAAAGAAATACCAGCACTTAAATTAAACGTAAATAAAAAAATATTAAATCAAAATAAAAAAAAAATATCGAGAATGTTTGCGTTCAACGTGTTTTTGGTTTATATATAGCAAATTTGCTATGTTGGAGTTCTCATGTGTTCGAGGTCAAACTTTAACTAATTTTAAATGGTTTATTTATTATGGTTTATAAAATTCTTCATGGTCAATCGCCACCGTACATGTCGTGCGTAAATATATGTATGTTGTTATAGTATGAATCCTTGTTATATCCTCAGATCTGATGTAATAAGGATGCATCTAGCCAAGGTATATTTAGAAAAAAATCGAAAAAGCGCCATTTTACCTATATTGGTATGCAATTGCATTCAGTCGCCGTAGAAGAAAGATCTATAAATAACACTGGTAATTTAAAACGAAAACTAAAAGGTTACTTACTATGTAATTGAAAGCTTGCACTCTTCAAATTATATTATTGGGTTTTTTTTTGTTTTTTTTTTTTTAATTTTTGTTTGAGTTTTTTTTTTTTTTTTTTTTTTTAGATAATTATTGTTCATTTGGTACGTACAAAATATTGCATGTGTATGTCCTTGAAATTGCTGGCCATATTAATTATAATGCTACTACTTGAAAGAGAGAGAGAGAGCGAGAGAGAGAGCGAGAGAGAGAGAGAGAGAGAGAGAGAGAGAGAGAGAGAAAGAGAGAGAGAGAGAGAGAGAGAGAGCTAGAGAGAGAGAGGAAGAGATGTTTTCATTTTTTCAAGATGGCTATGTTGAAAATAAAATTTGCATAAACATGTATGTCTGATCGTGTTATCGTCTATAAATAAAGTTCTTATTATCATAAATATTACAAAGATCGTGGCACATGACCTTTATTATGGTAATAGGAGATGCATATTATTTAGATTTATCGCCATGCCAATATGAGGCTTGTATCTTGAATATGCTTGAAAATATTAGTTTGCAAAAATATGATATAACTTATATTTAGTGAAAATATTATATTACAATGACCAGTTTTATGGTAAAAAATTGCGGTCAGTCGAATAAAGATGAATCAATAAGCCATCGATCTTTTGGTGCGAGGCATTTTTTTTTTCAAATTTGAAAGCCAAATTCCCATGGAAATTGGACGGATTTGTATTATTACTTTAAAAGTCACCCTTAGCATCATACCTGAAGTAACACGCGAATCTCTTATTAATTAAACCACCCCCTAGTACTCTCCCCACTCTCACAAATACATACATACATACATACATACATACATACATACATACATACATACATACATACATACATACATACATACATACATACATACATACATACATACATACATACATACATACATACATACATACATACATACATACATACATACATACATGCTTATAATTATCTTATTGGAGAGAGGTAAGAGATAAGTAATAGTTATTTATAAATATAAAAACCTTTCTTTTTATTTAATTTTCTACGCTTTATGGCTTTTGATCGCTTTTTAAACCCAGTGTTTTGGTAGTTTTACTCAAGTTGTGACACGAAAATGAAATTTTAAAAATAAAATGTTTTTACATGATGTTACATAAATTTTGATGATCAAATGTGTCGTAAAGGTTGTAACAATGATTTACAAAGTTAACACAGATTTCTTGTAAACAAATGCTTTAATGTCATAAAATCTTTTCCGTTTTGGCATTAAAATGGCTTAATATTTTACAAAAATGAAACAATGATACTACTAGGTTATGCTATTGCAAATTTCATTTTTACAATTCTGTTTTGAATTTTTTGAAATTTTCCAAGAGTCGGGCATCATTCATGTGTGACCTCTGTTTGACCTTCTAGGACCGAGTTTCATCATTTTGTCATCTTGGACACAGAGCAGGACGAGTTAGTTGACTCGGGCTATAATTTTTAGAATAGCTATGAGGTTACTTAACCTTGACATCTATGATTAATCAATTCACAAACATGTGTAATCATAAGAATATACTGCTGATACCAAAAAGTGAGTGCGGAATATCTTAAAATTTTGGAATAACTTTTTGACCTTGAGCAAAAATGTAGATTTGTTTGCTTTTAACAATCTTGCCGTCCTTATATCACCTAACTGAATTACATGTACCTACTTGTAGATATGCAATCATTTGGTCAAGGATGCGTTTTACCTTTTTTCAATGTTTTAATAAATAAGACAGATAAGCTGTACAGGAGTTCATCTTGATTTCCCCATAGCCATACTAAAAACGCATTCATACTTTTCAATAAATCAACCCATTGCTAGCGACGGCCAAGCCTAAAAAGGTTTTCGAATTAAAAGATGACGCCTATTTCCTGGGATACGTAGACCATACATATGAAAAATGTAAGAAAATTAAGTGTTTGAGCCATCATTAGCTTTGTATTAAACCATTTAATATATTATCTTTTATAACATTATCATTTTTCTATAGTTTACTTAAAATGTTACCCATTCATCATGGTTGATATTATTCATAACTGCACTTTTCTTCGCATTCGAGCCATCTTTTATTGTTTTCCAAAACATCTTTTGATTTTTTTCTATGTAAAAGTGAACTTCCCTATTTTTCTTTTCGTATATTCTACGGTTAATTTTACACTTTGCTTTGAATTTGTTTCGACGTGATCGGTAAATTTTCAAGTCAGACTCATAATTAGATTTTCTGTATTGTAGCGCATAATTTTTCAATTGCTTTAATTGATTACAAGTATCATCCCACCATTTAGGTTGAATGGAATAGCATCTGTTTTCAGGTTAATTGTAGTAAACGGTAAAACCAATTCTACCATTAGAATCGTATCTTTTCCATTTCGACTTTACCTGATTCAAAATAATCCGCCATTACAGGGGACATAACTCCACTCCACCTTCCTTACATATTATCTTTTTTATTCTTGTTTAGTTACTCACAGCTAGATGTGGAATTTGATCCAGGTAGTGTATAAATACTAATTTCTTGATTTACTTAATATTATTATTTCCGTCAAAGCATATCGATATTTTCACAAATTAACGGATTCGATTATGACATGTTCAGGAGCAGAATTCCTGCTCAGACATGGGGCAAATCGCGTCTCAGCAAAATATTTCCTTCTTAGTATGTATTTCGGAATACCTAGGTATACGACGGACTTATTTAGACTTACGTGTATGTGTTTGGCCTTTTCTCGTGGGTATCTTTGCTACTTCAAAAACCAAATTTTGGAAGAAATTCTGTGTATGCCAGCGTTACCGAAAATTGAGACCGTTTAACTTATTTTGTCTAATTAAGTAAGAAGTATTAATTTTTTTACAAATATTTCTCCATCCTGAAACATTGATGTGGATTTAAGAAATAAATTAAGTTTAATAACTTATGTATTCGATTGTTGCGAAGGTTTTAACCGATCTCGAGCACTAAATCTAGATACATTTACACGTTTTTTCACGCACTTTAGAGAAATGTTATGACTTCAATCTTAACCGCACAGGAAATGGACCCTAGACTGCATCTGTTTGTTTGTTCGTTTGTTGTTTTTTCTAATACTTTCTCTTATGCTTCATAAAAAATATTGAACCATCTGATTCAAGAAAACACGATATGTATAATGGAACACAACAAATGACGTTCACAGTCTTTCCAGTAATTCAAATCTGACGCAAGGTTTCAATTAATCTTTGGATATGGCCGCTTTTATATGAAAATTATCTCGTAAATATGTTCGAAAATTGTATAGACAAGTGCTGTCAAAGCGCTTACGCGTGCTGGGATGCTCATTAGAAGACAAAAAAATTATTAACAATCGGATAAAAGAAAGAATTACTTGAATCTAAAAAGAAAATTTGTTTTATTATTGATGTTTTAATTATTGCTATTTGATCACATATTCCTGTCCTTATATGAAAACGTACTGAAATGCAGAGATAAAGCATTTTCTTAAATATTTTTAGATGAATTGTCAAGATTTTATAGATTTATCAAAAATGTGTTTTTACATTGTGTTCCATGTCTTCACTTTCTGATGAAGGCCAAGATGCTTGACTAGAAAGTTGTCTTCATTGGAAAAATGTAATACCAGTTACATGTAGCTTAGCGGTACAATAAAATGATGAAAGACTGAACTGAAAAAGAAACACAAATAAATGCGTTTACTATTGATAAGTGGGCCACCGTCATAGCGCAGTTGGTAGCGCGTCGGACTTAAATCCCGGGTTCGATCCCCGACGCCAGCACTTATTCTTTCCGACTATTTGTCTCTCACCAGTGGGTTGATAATCGTAGACCTATGTGAGATAGCAGCAGGAGGCTAGGAAAGGATGTGGTAGTTAGGTACTCCAGCTTCCGCGATATAACTAAAAATTGTTGAAAGCGGCGTAAAATTCCCTTCAATCAATCAAGCTATTGATAAGAGTCACGTTCAGAAACAAAAAGATTCATTTGTTCAAGTATACTGAATGTTGACTTTTGCTTTGCCTTTTTCTTACGGTCCATGAGACGGTCCATAATTTTTTCTCTCGTATTTTGATTCGTTTTAGTTCGCAAATCCCTAGTAAAACGTTTTGAAACAAAACTTATGTAATGACGCCTAATTTATGACATACAGGTAATTATCATAATCGTCGGATGTGCTGAGGAGGATGTTGTTTGAAATTTGAAGGAGGCTATTGTAGAAACTACTACTTATATAACAAATAAACAATTTGTGTTATTTATATACCATTTATGTTGTTAATTTGTTAAAATTATGTATTTTATTCCTCCACATTGAAAGTTGTTCACATTTGCTCTTTTACCGAAAACACAAACTGAAACCTTTTTGTACATCAGTATAGATTAATGTTGATAAACAACAGTTCACATACAAAGCAATTTATGGATAATTGATAAGGATTGTTTTTGTAAATACAAACGCTGTAGTTGTAAGGTTTTTAAAATAGCGTCAGCAATATAAAGTTCTACAATTAGAATATTTATTTTAAGCAATAATATATGTAATCGATCTACATGAAAATAAATCGATAGACATGTCGTCGGGTTTGTTCGGAAGCTTGTCACTATAGCTTGATTGAAGTTGCAGAGTTTCAGTTTTGAATCGATGTTATGCTTAATACACCGAATAATCAAAAAATAAATATACAATGTACGAAAAATAATCGTTTAAATTGTCAAAATTCCTTTTTAATTAGGGTATGATTAAACATCTAAAATAATATGAAAATGTAAGGTTCTTTGAATAAAATATATATAAAAAAAGGCAAAAAACTTTGAAAAGTATCATATACCTTGTACCTGAAATGAATGAATCTAACAATAACGATTTCTTCGAATCTTTGTATGTTGAGCGATCCACTTGCAAAACGAATACCGTGTACATGGATCGTTTGCTGAATGAGGGTATAAAATGTTTGTAAATTTGCACCAACCGTACCGGACCATTTTTGCTTTTGTCACAGTCACGGGCAATATGTAAGCGTTCAAGAATCGCATACTATTAAACGCTTTCGGCTAATTCAGTCATCATTTGATACTCATTTCAAAAGGTGACGTGATTTGATTCAAGAAAAATCGGGCAAAATTAGCCGATTCAGACAACCACTAATTTCAGAGCAAATCCGATTTTATACATTTATTTTATAATTTCAGAAAAAAATGAAATTTGATTTATTTTCAGAATGTTTGAAAATGGTCGACTATAATCAGTTAATCAAATTTTGAAAATAAAAATAATAAAAATGAAGCTTTATAATGATAAGAAATTTTTAAATCTAGGCCAAACAGGAACAGTCTTTTTTCTTGAAATTTGAAAAAAAATCGAATTTGACTAAAAAGGTGTTCTTTTCCGTTTAAGCTGGTCTGCACATAACAGTCTGACAGCGCCTCTGCATACTCCTGATTAAGTTCTAGATTACTCTTTGGGGAATAACAGACCATTCTTCTCTAAGGATCCGGCCGAGCTTCTGCAATGACCTGGACCTGACGAGCCGAATTTCGGACCTGTAGCTCATTCTAAATATGCTCTTTTGCATTAAAGTCCGGTGAGCATTTTAATACGAATTTATCGACAGTGCGTTGTGCTAGATAGTATCAAAACATTGACATAGAATTACAAAAAAAAATTACCTTTTTTTTCTGAATAAATGATTTTTTAAAAGAATTTTATGAATAACAACTGCATCTATTGTAGATGTTACCTTACTGGAATCAAATTGTTAATCTGAGATGACCTTAGTTTTTTTTACAAAAAAAGATTGTAATTCTAGTTTTCAATGTTGAAAGACAGCTAAATAGAGTTGTTCTATTCCTCTATAATTGTTTAAATTGTTTTTGTAAGCTTTTTATATATGTAAAGGAACTTTAACGCCTTCCATCCATTTTCCAGGAAAAAATCCAAATGACAAAATTGCATTAAATATATCACAAAGCTGTGAGGCAATGATATCCATACTTTCAATCAAATACTCATTTACAATGCTCTCATTTTCCATTGCTTTGTTTCTGTTGAGATTTTTAGTGGCTTGAGTTAGTTCCTCAAAACTTCATCTGAATCATCTCATTTTTTTGGGGGTATTCCACTGCATATATAAAGGGACTCTTCATTTTTTGCTCTAAATTATCGCAACCTATATCGGCAAAAATAATTGCTATAAGAATCGTTCTGATCATGATTTGTTTTATTTATTTTCAAAAGAATTACCAAAGTTATCTTGAGTTTGCATGTTTCAATTTCTCAGCAATTTTATTTTCTTCAAATTTACGCTTTTTTGTTTTTCATTTCTTCTGCATAGTTTTCTTTCATTTATTTCACAAAATTCTTTGTGTGTTTCGTCTGATTTATCAACCTTAAATCTTAATCTTGAATTTTCATATTTTTCTTTGACTATTTTACACTCTCTATCAAACCAATCTGTATGTTAAGATACTTGTTGTTTAGTTAAATCCCTTCTATCAATTTAACAATACTCTTCTGTGAATAAAAGATCTGCTTTTTTCTGTTATAGCCTTGGAAAAAGAGTTAACAACATAATTGATGGGCTCCCTTTTTTGACATCTTTCTTTCATGCTTTTCGGTGGTTTATCGAGAAATAATGGTAGATTATCCCTTGATAAACTCACCGCAAAAGTAGTTAAATTATCAAAAACTTACACCCTGCTTTTGTGCATTTCATCCTATCTGACGTCGTCTATCCGGGGCGAAATAAGGGACGTCACAATGAACGTTGCATAGCAATCACGCGCATAATGACGCGCTTTACGAAAATATGTCCCAGAAATTTCACATTTTGTCTTATTTTTGCATTAAAGAAATAGAATAATCGTTTGTTTTCGAGTAAGATCGATTAATATTTCACTAAGTGAATAACAAAAGCTATATTTTTATTTAAATTGCAATTTAATTAAAAACACAAACATGCATGATCACTGAATAATTATATCAAAATCACATTTAAGTTTAAGTTTTCTAAGTTGCTTTCTTTGAACAACAACATATCAATTACAGAAAGCCATTGGTCATTTGCAAATGTGTATCCATTACTTTTTTCAATAAATAACCTTTCATCACTTTTATCCTATGCATAATTGCAAAAAGTTGTTTCAAAGCCATTGCAATTGCTATTAGGTGTTGATCTATCTTTTTCAAAGTTCGGCTTATACCATCAATTTCTTCATTATTGCTATCTGTTATTACATAAGCTGGTTTATGTCCTACACTACAATTCCAGTCTCAGACATAATCTATTGAATTGTAATCTCATATATTATTTTCAAATACATCAAAAACTTATGCAAAATTAAAAGCAGGAGAAAATAATGATGCTACCCGAGAACATTGTTAAACAGCCGCGCCTTTCTTAACATCACCATCAAAAACAAGTTCACAAGCGTTCAAATGGTATTTCCAACATGAATGAGAGTACCCATTTCGCAAGTGAACATCTACTATGATGCCCTCATAATAAATCAGCGTCAAAAAGCTTTGCGTTTGTCTGATAGATCTTTCATAGCTCACTCTCATTGCATGGTTTTGAAAGTGGGTGGGGAAAGCATTCATCTTGTGATAAGTGTGAAATAATTGCCCAATGAGGATAAAATCTGAATATTAATGGGAAAGTAGGCTGGACGAGTTATCGTTGATTGGACAATTGGTAAGGAGGCTTTCAAATTGCCAACTTACTTTAGGCAATTGGCTTATAAAGGGCTATATTTGGGTTCTTTTAAGGAGCCATCATGTCAACCAGGCTATCTTGTCTGCAGTAACGAGCAAAGTCTAAAAACTTGGTTAGTTGCACCAGAAATTTCATTCGGAAAATTGTTAAAAGTAGTTTAAACCTTTTATTTAACCACCCTATTTGTTTCAGGAAAAGTTTGAAGTTTGTATTGATATAACAACGCCTTCTTTTATTGACGTAGATACAATTTCGGTTGATAACGTTTTTACGTAGCTTTTCATGTCAGCGAAAATCTAAAGATTTTTGAAAGGGTTTATTGATATGTGC
This sequence comes from Fragum whitleyi, assembly GCA_948146395.1. Lineage (NCBI taxonomy): Eukaryota > Metazoa > Mollusca > Bivalvia > Cardiida > Cardiidae > Fragum > Fragum whitleyi. The sequence continues at coordinate 33,887,335 of OX411558.1, forward strand.
AATGATAAATGCTGTCTGCCATGTTCCTCAACATAAATGGTCAAAATAGAGATTATCCACTTAGTAGGACTGTCCGACTTCGGACTTGGAGGGTTCGACTCAAAAGGAAGGAAAAAAATATTCGTTGACATATCTTGATGATATAAAAGGATGACTTCTATGATCATATTTTTAAGTGCGATTCGTTAGTATGAATGTTCAAGAAGCTGTACAAATTTCGAAAATGCATGTTGTTTTATCATTTCAAATATGAGCGCATCTATTTAACCACGCTAAGTAATTTCTATACTGCAGCGAAAACATACCAGTTAGTCATCTTTCTGTCTACAAATGAACCTGAATGAAACTCATTTTTCAATAGTAATTAAATGCTTTTTGGTATGCAGCTGGTTTGTTTCAAGAGACAATAATAATACTACGCAATCTCTCAATGAAATTTTCGAGATATCATTTAATTTGACAAAGTATTCACGAGATTCTGTAAACGCATTCTAGGTTTTCACTCAACGGCTTGTAATATTGGTATGTATAGTGAATTGGGACAATTTCCATCAACAATATCAGCAATAGTAAATTGTTTTAAAGCTGCTCTTTCCCAGATCGGGAAAATTGGCTTTTTGAAAATTTTCGTAGAATTAATTGGAAATAACGACCTCATCATGTCTAAGGCTTCGAATTAATAAGTTTCAATCTGGTTATGCATGGAAAGAAATTTGGCGAAAATCATTCTGGAAAATAAAGCAACTACTAACGCGATTAAAAATATTTTCAATTTTGAGCAAACTATTTACGCATGGAAATTTCACATGTTTGTCTCATTCAATCAAAGATAAAGGTCAAAGTATTCGACCGCTTGAAATTTTATGTCATAACAAGCAAAAATGAAAGATAATTCACGGAAAAGAACGATATTAGAATTTATAGACTGGAAATTTATAGACTGGATTCCTTACTTATCTTATCGCTTCGAAGAAATAAATTACAAAATTTTTGAAATATGTTGGTTTAAGATCCAATGCCATTGGACCATTCTGAATCGTCAAAAAATACACACATTTCCAAATCTAAGAACAAGTTTTGTATTTTTTTGTATGAAAAACTGTGAAAGAGCAGCTTTAACCAGTGCACTTTTTATAAAAATTCGTTATTTAGACATATCAAAGAAAAATGTATTCTTTGGTGATTTATCTCTTTTGCGACTTCTTGATTTTATATCAAATGTTCAGATCTTTAAGGGTGGCAACATACAGTTCTAAGCAGAATTTCTTGCAGCCGACACACAAGGCTTCACAAGTCTATTCCATGGCTGTTCGAATTACAGTCTGGAATGAAACGAAATGCAATTATGCTTTAATTAGGTCCAAATCTCTCGGGCAGTACTAGAGACTTGCATAGACACATCCTCAAATACATGGCATTAAAGTATTTATTGTCCTAACGTCAACAAAAATTTGGGCCTAATTTCAGCAATTTGGCGCTATTTCAATGATACCCCACAGACATAATGCAGAATTCTTTACAAAACAAACCATGATGAATGGAAAGCAAATTTAATATGCATTGAACTAGTGTTGTAAGAGGCATACCCCATCCATTCCGATTATCAGCTATTTTGAATTATCTTACCCCACCCACGATTCTGCGCTAAATTTAGACGCCTAGCTCTACCAGCCATGTACTCGAATTTTCAGTCTGCATCAATGAAACAAAGAAGAAACGGTTGAAACCTGGATTCTAAAATCGCTCATTCTGGCATTATTATTTGATTTAAGTGAACAAAAACATTTTTTATCCCTCATAATACCTTTGAAATGCTGTTTATTTCACTATTTCATTATTTGACCCTGGCCAAATCGAATATTTTTAGACTGGAACCGTATACTGCGCCCTTAAGAAAAATATCATGTCACAGGCAATTGTTTCATGTTCTGAAAATAGGCACGGGACATGAAAACGATTAGTTCTGTGTTAGGTTTTCATCGCGAAAAAGCTTTAAATGTTTTCAAAGGCCGAAAAGACACCCCCAATCCACCCCTAGGAATAGCGCATTTTACCCCCAATTCACAGCACATAAAGACCTTAAACCCGATGCACCATAGTTGACATTTTCTGCAAAGAGGAAAGCCCAGACATCATTTTTTAAATCTGATTTAGTGTACTTGGGATGAAATTTGTTTCAGGATGAATTTCAGAGCTATTATCTGTGGTTGATTTACTGTATAACTGGTTATGTTTGAGACAGCGTTTAATTTGTGGAATTTACGGTAAATGGACAACAGCAAATTAAAAGTTATGTTCAGACATATTTATGTGGTCAAAATGGATGTAAATATAAACTTTTAGTATATATTGATAGAAATTAGCTTCTCCAGAACTGTAACATTTAATTTTTTCTTTAAAAAAAAATGTTTTCTACTATGCCTGCTTATACATGAAACTGTAAATATTCCCTATATCCGAGCCGGGGATATCCTCAAATACATTATCAGATTAACAATAAAGAACTAAAATATTCTAGTATTTGAATTTGAAAATGGTACAGCTGCAGGTAAAACTAAATATAAAGAATCAATAAATGTCTGAGGGGGAGAGAAAGGGGGGGGATAGGCTGTCATTGTAAAAATGCAGCCGGGTGGGGTGGGGGGGGGGGTGTGTGTGCAGGGAAGGGTAAAGCCCTGGGGTGGGTTTTTTTTCCCAAATCAGTCAAGAACAAGCCAACTTACTTCTTTTCAAATAATTTTCAAAAATATGGGGCAATCTTGCCGATAAAATACCCAAAACATTGATTGGGAGAGATAATTCTCATAACCCATTTTTCACCGTCTCGGACATTTATTTTAAATTTTTGTCAATTACCCATATTTTGGACAAGAATTTCAGCCTGAAATGAACCCTAAAGAGCCTGAAAGTAACATTTATTTCCTAAATTATCATTAAAATTACAAAATTAGTCCAAAATTTGCAATTTCAGAGATTAACAAAAAAATCTAAATCTCACCATAAATTGTTTAAGGTGGCAACATACAGTTCTAAGCAGAATTTCTTGCAGCCGACACACAAGGCTTCACAAGTCTATTCCAAGGCTGTTCGAATTACAGTCTGGAAAGAAACGAAATGCAATTATGCTTTAATTAGGTCCAAATCTCTCGGGCAGTACTAGAGACTTGCATAGACACATCCTCAAATACATGGCATTAAAGTATTTATTGTCCTAACGTCAACAAAAATTTGGGCCTAATTTCAGCAATTTGGCGCTATTTCAATGATACCCCACAGACATAATGCAGAATTCTTTACAAAACAAACCATGATGAATGGAAAGCAAATTTAATATGCATTGAACTAGTGTTGTAAGAGGCATACCCCATCCATTCCGATTATCAGCTATTTTGAATTATCTTACCCCACCCACGATTCTGCGCTAAATTTAGACGCCTAGCTCTACCAGCCATGTACTCGAATTTTCAGTCTGCATCAATGAAACAAAGAAGAAACGGTTGAAACCTGGATTCTAAAATCGCTCATTCTGGCATTATTATTTGATTTAAGTGAACAAAAACATTTTTTATCCCTCATAATACCTTTGAAATGCTGTTTATTTCACTATTTCATTATTTGACCCTGGCCAAATCGAATATTTTTAGACTGGAACCGTATACTGCGCCCTTAAGAAAAATATCATGTCACAGGCAATTGTTTCATGTTCTGAAAATAGGCACGGGACATGAAAACGATTAGTTCTGTGTTAGGTTTTCATCGCGAAAAAGCTTTAAATGTTTTCAAAGGCCGAAAAGACACCCCCAATCCACCCCTAGGAATAGCGCATTTTACCCCCAATTCACAGCACATAAAGACCTTAAACCCGATGCACCATAGTTGACATTTTCTGCAAAGAGGAAAGCCCAGACATCATTTTTTAAATCTGATTTAGTGTACTTGGGATGAAATTTGTTTCAGGATGAATTTCAGAGCTATTATCTGTGGTTGATTTACTGTATAACTGGTTATGTTTGAGACAGCGTTTAATTTGTGGAATTTACGGTAAATGGACAACAGCAAATTAAAAGTTATGTTCAGACATATTTATGTGGTCAAAATGGATGTAAATATAAACTTTTAGTATATATTGATAGAAATTAGCTTCTCCAGAACTGTAACATTTAATTTTTTCTTTAAAAAAAAATGTTTTCTACTATGCCTGCTTATACATGAAACTGTAAATATTCCCTATATCCGAGCCGGGGATATCCTCAAATACATTATCAGATTAACAATAAAGAACTAAAATATTCTAGTATTTGAATTTGAAAATGGTACAGCTGCAGGTAAAACTAAATATAAAGAATCAATAAATGTCTGAGGGGGAGAGAAAGGGGGGGGATAGGCTGTCATTGTAAAAATGCAGCCGGGTGGGGTGGGGGGGGGGGTGTGTGTGCAGGGAAGGGTAAAGCCCTGGGGTGGGTTTTTTTTCCCAAATCAGTCAAGAACAAGCCAACTTACTTCTTTTCAAATAATTTTCAAAAATATGGGGCAATCTTGCCGATAAAATACCCAAAACATTGATTGGGAGAGATAATTCTCATAACCCATTTTTCACCGTCTCGGACATTTATTTTAAATTTTTGTCAATTACCCATATTTTGGACAAGAATTTCAGCCTGAAATGAACCCTAAAGAGCCTGAAAGTAACATTTATTTCCTAAATTATCATTAAAATTACAAAATTAGTCCAAAATTTGCAATTTCAGAGATTAACAAAAAAATCTAAATCTCACCATAAATTGTTTAAGGTGGCAACATACAGTTCTAAGCAGAATTTCTTGCAGCCGACACACAAGGCTTCACAAGTCTATTCCAAGGCTGTTCGAATTACAGTCTGGAAAGAAACGAAATGCAATTATGCTTTAATTAGGTCCAAAGCTCTCGGGCAGTACTAGAGACTTGCATAGACACATCCTCAAATACATGGCATTAAAGTATTTATTGTCCTAACGTCAACAAAAAAATGGGCCTAATTTCAGCAATTTGGCGCTATTTCAATGATACCCCACAGACATAATGCAGTATTCTTTACAAAGCAAACCATGATGAATAGAATGCAAATTTAATATGCATTGAACTAGTGTTGTAAGAGGCATACCCCATCCATTCCGATTATCAGCTATTTTGAATTATCTTACCCCACCCACGATTCTGCGCTAAATTTAGACGCCTAGCTCTTCCAGCCATGTACTCGAATTTTCAGTCTGCATCAATGAAACAAAGAAGAAACGGTTGAAACCTGGATTCTAAAATCGCTCATTCTGGCATTATCATTTGATTTAAGTGAACAAAAACATTTTTTATCCCTCATAATACCTTTGAAATGCTGTTTATTTCACTATTTCATTTTTTGACCCTGGCCAATTCGAATATTTTTAGACTGGAACCGTATACTGCGCCCTTAAATCTTAATTAACATTAGTACTTGATTTAACTTGTTATTCTCTGGGTTTTCTTTCTTTTCTTGCGGTTCCCTTTTCTGAAGACGAAACATTCTTCATTGTGTCCTGGATAGATTGTAACTGTAATTTTTCATTTGTCTCGGTTGTAACCGTTTGTATCGCAATCTAGCTTTTGTAGATTATCTTACCTTTCATTTAAATCTTGATTAGTCAGCGAAATCTTCTTCTTCATACTTTATATATCTTATTTGACCGAATCAAGGTATTTATACACTGACTTCAAGTTTCAATCTAGCAATGCAGCCTTAATTTCATTCAAGACATTAGTTTCAAAGGTCTTGGTCTGGCTTTGGCTCATCATGGGTTGATATCATTCTATTTTCATCGCTCACTTTTTTCTGCGGTATCTTGACCGTTGTACCTTTCATATGGATTTTTTTATTATCGTTCAACGGTGACATCTTGGTTATAGTCTCAAGCTCTTTCATTCAAATTTGAAGGATTGTTCGCGCTATGTTATCCGGTGTACAATATCTTGTGATATATATAACTTTCATCCGATGCGCATCGCTTTCACCTTTTAGTCTATTCCCATCGGGTGTCCATATTCGCTTCATGTGATGTTAAACGCGCATTTAAACAATAGCAATGAAACAGAAATTTCACCGTATTTGGCTTTTGATAGTTTGATAGTTTGAGGTGTCCAATTTCAGCTTTCTTAATTTGCTCCACCAAGAGATTTATTTACTAGCCAATGAGTCGGTTCTCAAAATACACCAATGGAGACAAATCCCTCTTCCGAGAAATTGTATCATGTATCACATGCTGTCATTGTCTAATGTTCATAGTTTCCTTTCATTGAGTGCCTTATTCTTATTAAAACATTTTCCGAACAGGTTCTTCTATAAAAAAAAAGACGGCAAGATTTTGTTTTTGTTTGTTTATAGCTATAAATATCATCGAGCTATATTGCTATGCGTTTATTCTCGTCTACTAAATTAAGTATAATCTCCTCTTAACATCTAGCTAAAAACGACTCGGCGAGTTAAAAGATTAATTCATTCTTTGTTTTCTTAACTTTCACCCTTTTTCAATGAAAAGAAAAAAAAATGCAATTTATTTTTGAGGGAGATAGATATACAAAAGCAAGAAGAGCGATAAGGCCTATCATGGTTCTTTTGATTTGATTTTAATATCAGCCCTATTTATTCTAGAAAATCACGTGATGTCCAGATGACGTCTGTGGAGTAATGTTCGGGTCATGTCGGGACATCTCTTAATCGAAACCACAGATGTTTTCCCTGTATTGAAAGTCTGACCTTCAACAGGTAAAATACTACAGTCCGATGCGATTCAAGGATTACAGGGACATTTATTTAAACACGGCTTTCCTCAAGATAGGAAGTTGAAGGATACCCATTGTAGTAATTTTTTTTTTTAATTCTTATTTATTAATTTATATTTTTATTTATTTATTTTTTTTTTTAATTATTTTTTAGTTTTGATGAACTTCAACAAAAGTTAGAGACATTCAAGGTTTAAGAGTAACTCTTTAATGAGTTGTAAAGTGGGCTACATTTTCGGTAGTACGCATGCGGAATAACCAAAACCAAAAAAATATTTAGTCGCTCATGGGCATAGCATAGTACATGGATACCGGTGAAATCTTTACCGTTCTCGTCGATTTTTACTGTCAATAGGTGTGTTCATTATTTATCCATTAATATATTTATGGCAATTCAACGGCTATATATTTACATCATAATTACAAGTAATTTATTTGTGAAATTATTTCAAACACTTCTTTTTTAATTCAGTGAGTCCACGTTATTTCAGTCCAGTGGCCTCAAAGACTAGAGTGATAGGATTATAATACGTCATACCAGAACCAGAATTTCTTATCTGTTTCGTTCCAATTACTATTCTATAGCCAAAATATCTTTATCATTTAGATGCAGTTAACATGAAGCAGAAAAGCGTTTAAGAATATAGCTTAGAACAAGAGTTTGCAATCAGGCTGTAGTCAATATACACACCGGAATAGCCAAAGACACGAGTTAATGTCCATTGTGATTTTTAAGATTAAAAAAGACGCATATTTTATAAGACGATGTGTCATCAAAAATCAAAAAATCAAATATATTCAAGATAAAATGCATATCCTTACTTTCTCTTTATAACTTTTTGCTGTTTCAGTAAGAAAAAATCAACTTTGTTCGTTTTTTTATTTTCAGCTTTTTATTAGTCATCATTTCTTTGTACATGCAATCACACATAAAAAATATAAATATAGTATAATATATAATATAGTTAAATGACACATATTTATATAAGTGTGTATTGTACATTCGCATCACCATCAAAGGTGCATATAAAGACCCTAATCAGCTAAGGACAGCAAAAGTTCCTAAACAGATTTTATATGATAATCTTAGATTTCAGTTCAGAACCAGTTATATTTAGACAATCACTTGGGAAGATGGCCCAAATATGGAATAACCCCTTTTTCACTAGAAGGGTAATTATCCCATTATGTTCCAACCTTTGTTATCGTACCCACGGGGAAAAGTGGTATGGCCAGGGCAATGGGATTACTGAACTTAAAACTTAATGATACGGTAATGATACTCATCACTAGAATCATTTATCTACTTATCGATTGTTATTGATTTTACATAGTTTTGATAGGTTTTTGGCCTCGTTTAGCAGGCCATAGGAAACAACCCTTCATCCTGGAAATTGCCTAGGAAAAAGATAATTGAGTCAAAATCGAACAACGTGTGTACAACTTAGCTATTTTGTGCCTATGTGCGCGCAATAAATAGGTCTAGTATACGTCATCAACTTTTGTGCGACACGAAGTGCTTTGTGTGTTCAACACAGTGCTTGCATATCACGACGCTGTGCTGAAATCAAAGTACTGATAGTACTGAATGGACGAAACAACTCACGAGGTCAATTTTCTGGAATATATAACCTTTATAACATATATACAAAAAATAGTGAAATGTAACTGTTAAATTCAATTTGAGGTATTAAATATAAGACAATTTCAAATTTTAGACTCTTCACAGAGCATCTGGTATAATTTTGTCTTTTCCTTAAATGTGTCTTAAATCAAGATTAAATTCTTTAAGTGACAAACTCCACCACATTAATGTCTGGTTCTTACATTTAAGTTTGTGAAGAAAACTAAAGCGATTGTGATCACTGAATACAACTATAGGAGAAGCTGCTGATGTTAAATAAACTTAAAATAATGGATTGCCAAAATCAGAGCAAGACATTCTTTTTCAATGGTGGAGTTGGTTTTCTGATGTTTGTTTAATTTTTTAGAAGAACAACACAACAATCTGGGTGACCAATACCGTCATCGTCTTCGACAGCACCAATACCCACATCATCAACAGCTAATTTGAAACATTTGTCAAAACCAGGTGCTAAAAGAACTGGTGTGCTCTTTAGTATGTCTTTTAAGCGATCAATGGTAACTGCCTTAGACAGTTTAAATCCATTCCGTTTTTCTATAACGAATTTGTTAAAGGCATATACAATGATAATATACTTCACAAAATTGATAATATCATGATTCGCTGAAACATTTCAGCACATCTAGCATGTAAAAACAAACAATTTTTCATCAAAAGAAATGAAAAGGAGTTTTATATGTGCAAACATTCATACATATATACAAAAATAATGAAATGTAACTGTTAAATTCAATTTGAGGTATTAAAGATAAGACAATTTCAAATTTTAGACTCTTGACAGAGCATCTGGTATAATTTTGTCTTTTCCTTAAATGTGTCTTAAATCAAGATTAAATTCTTGAATTCACCACCACATTAATGTCTGGTTCTTACATTTAAGTTTGTGAAGAAAACTAAAGCGATTGTGATCACTGAATACAACTATAGGAGAAGCTGCTGATGTTAAATAAACTTAAAATAATGAATTGCCAAAATCAGAGCAAGACATTCTTTTTCAATGGTGAAGTAGTTTTTCTGATGTTTGTTTATTTTTTAAGGAAAACAACAAACTAGGTGATCAATACCGTTCAACGTATTCATGCAAAAGAACAACACTTGCATCAATAGCTAATTTGAAAAATTTGTCAAAATCAGGTGCTTAAAGAACTGGTGTGCTCTTAAGTTTATCTTTCAAGCAATCAAAGGCAGTGCCTTAGACAGTTTTCATTCCATTTGAACTTAACATTTTTCTAAAACAAATTTGCATCACTGAGACGAACAATTGTTTGATTCTTTGAAGGTGGTCACTCCATGTTTTTATGTAGATGATGACGTCGCAGGAGAATTTTTCATCCCAAATGACATAACTTGTACAGACCAGTTGGAGTGGCAAATGTTGATACTTCTTTAGCTCTATCAGTGAGCGGACCTTGCTAGAATCCTTTGAGAAGGTCAAATTTTGACATATTTAAAATTATCGACTTTGTTAATACAGTCATCGATTCTTCGTATTGGAAAAGAGTCATTTTTTGTTACAACGTTCACTTTTCGGTAGTCAGTACACATTCTGTATGTTCCATTTGGCTTTGGAACTAATATACATGGTGAACTGAAATAGTCAATGAGCCAGAATGGGTTTTGTCCCCCCCCCCCCCCCCCCCCGGGGGGAATTTTGTAGACCATATTTTTCTGAAAAACCTTGGTATGTAGATTATTTTGAGACATGTTAGCACTCTGGCGAGTGAGGCTTTTGTAAGATACGCTTCTTTAAAGTAGCACACCCCACAAAATTTTGAAAATAATTCTAAAAGAGTACCCAAAAAATTGAAGTCAAAATGACAAAAAGTTAACTTCTTATACAAATATTTGTGTTACTGATTAACTGTAGGGTCCATTTATGGATATTTTTAAGAATCTGGTCATCTTAAGAGTCATAAAATTTCATAAAACCTATGAATATAGAAATAAATTGTCTATCCCTGCCTCACTGGGAACATTGCCTGTTTGATAGTCCGTGGTATATAGAACATTTTGAGACTTGTTAGCACTCTGACAAGTCGGGCGTTTGTGAGATACCTTACCATAAAGTTAATTACCCATCATATTTTCAATACAAGATTTTAGGTTTGTACAGTGAAAAGATGAGTCAGAATGACCAGATGTGATCTTTTAATACCAAAATTTATGTTGCTGAATCTGTGTAGAGCAAATTCATAGTAATACTTTGTAAATAAATGCCCCTTGAAGGCATGATATGGAAGTAAAATACGTTACTTTTGAATTTCAAGGAAAGGCACATAGATAGAAATGATTTTTTCATAGCTGCCCCATTCGGAAGATTGGTAACAATGCTTTTCTAAAAGCCTATGCAATATTGAACATTTTGAAACTTGTTAGCAGTCTGGCCACTGGGGCAAATGCGAGATACGTTACTTTAAAGAAACCAACCCATAAAATTTTCATAAAACAAATTCAGTTGTATGTCTTGTTATAGAAATTACCTGTAAATTAGTAAAAATTAAATGATATTGTGTTTTGTTAATGATATTTGTGATTCTGGAGGTATTTGAAGCCCATTTACATTATGACTTGAAAAATATAGCCCTTACAAGCAATGCATGGGCCCAACATCCGAAATTGGAGATGGCAGCCAGTTCTAGATAAGATTTTTGCTTTTTTTTCGATGAATGCAATGAGATAAGAGTGTTCACCATAATGCAAAGTGATATGATATTGTTGATATGTCCTTCCCGAGCTCAAATCGAGTTGTTAACAGTCGATTGTATGGGTCTTGACTGCCTTTCTCTGTGTTTTTCTAAATGGCAGCCACTAAAAATACCAATTTAACAAGGAGACACTAAATGGTTATCACTTGATTTCAAATGATATTTAAGGACCAAAACGTGTATTTTTTACGTTCTTGGTACAATATCTAATAGTTTATGTTAAATTGGATATCCAAATATCCACTATTAGAGATGGCAGTCAGTTTAGGTTAGGAATTTTGTTATTTTTGTTTCAATCTGGGAAAGACGAGTGGTAACCATGTAGTTTGCCAATTAATCCTCTCTGATTGAACCACGAAATTATGAATTCAACATTCCCAAGATTGAATCAAGTTGTTTACAGTAGATACTTTGATTCCCAATTGCCTTTTGGGATGTTTTTCTAAATGGCAGCCATTGCAAATACAAGTAAATGAATTGGAACAACTTGTATATGAGAAACCTATGTGTTTTTTAAGATAATATCTTTCATGACAAAAAAATGTTTAGTGTTCTTGCTACATGCTAAAATAGTCAATGTCTTTTTGAAGATCAAACATCCTTAATGGTAGATGGCAGCCAGTTTAAAATATGAAATTTGCCTTTTTTTTAGGTCCATCATCATCATCATAAAAGCCATCTCTAATGCGACAAAGAAAAAAGTTGAACCGATGTTACTCAGTGAGAATAAAAAAAAGTATCAATCAATGTTTTTGTTGTTCGGACTGCCTTTCCGAATGTTTTTTTCTAGATGGCAGCCAAGAAAAAATATAGATTACATGAGAATCCCTTTGCAAACATTGGTCCATTTTTTATCTTATTTTCAGGAACAAATCACCCAAGTTTAGCGCAGCTCTTATCATTTCTTCAATTTAGTGTCTAATCTAACAACCAAACATACTGAAATGAAGATGGCAGCCAAATTTAAACACTTAACTTTGCTTACTTAACTGTTATAGTCTCTGAAACTAGTTGGGTGGGCATGTCAATATTGTGGAATGGGCGGGGGTGTATCAAGTTGTTCACCATATATCCCTGATATCAATATTCTGTCTCTTTCGTTTCAGCTGACGGATTAAGGTAGTTTTAAATTGTCTCCGAGAAAATATGTGATAAAATGAAATTTGAAATATAAGATGGCAGTCAGGTCATAATTTGAATTCCTCTTATTTCTGTAAAAAATATCATTTTGTGTACAAGTTTCTGTCGAAGACGGATGCATATTGGTACCATTTTCTCTATCTGTCAGTCCGAGTGTTTAAACATAGGTAAGTTTATTTCTTGTTTCGATTAAAGAACATCGTGGATTGAAAGGGTTAGTAGCATAAGCCTTTTAAATGATTTGAATGTTTTCTTTTTTATCGACCTTAAGCATAATTATACAATATAATGACGTATTGTTCTATTAGAAGATATGTTTGTTTTCAGGACCTATCAGAAGCTTCCAAATCCACGCAAGCTAATGGAAAATAATTCCATGATTGGAAAAAATTGAATGAATTCGGAGTGGTTTTTGTCTAAAATGCCATGAATGGAACGCTCAGTAAATTATTAAGAATAGTTTTGACAAGACTTGGTGTCAAGTACACAATGCTTTTTAACTGCAAAACATTTCCTTCATTTATAGACATACTTTCATGAAACTTTCACAGAATATGACAAAACTCATTTTTTTGATGATTGTTAATGGCGAGTAACGGAAAAAGGGGGCTTGATGTGATATTTCTTATCAACACATTCGTCTTGCATTTAATGATGGGCTTGCATGAAACTTTCACAGAATGTCCCTCATCATGTGACTATGTGTGCGTATCAACTCCGTTGGATGACATCATTCCAATTCACGAAAAAGCTGCAAAATTATCAATTGTCTTGTAAATGTTACTCCTTCTACATCAATGCGTGGATTTCATCAAACTAATGATTTATTTGTAAGAAGGTTTCACATAATGTTCCTTGTCATGGAACAATCATGGCACCTTATTGTCTGTGTTATATAGCCACTGTCTTAAATGGTGGTTTTTGATGACACTTTCGAAGTCTACTTCATGATTTGAATATGAGCATATATTCAACGTTTGTCCATATATAATGCTGCGTCACAAAAAAAGGACTCAATCGTTATAAGAATGTTTTAGTGAGGCATTTATTTTTGTCAAACAGGACGCATATTTTTTTTTATCTAAAACAAATAAATCAAGATGTACATTTCCATACAATAATAAGTTATATTTTGGAATAAGTCGATATAGGAAAACTTCAATATGGTCAAATGGCGGCCAAGTTCTTTTTTTTTTTTTTTTTTTTTTTTTTAATTTAATAAATAAGGTAAAAAGTTCATATGAATTTCTAAATGTATCAGCTACGAACGGAATAGCACTGCTGAGCCCTTCAAGAAAAATATGAATAAAACCAACTTAAGCAAATTTAAGATATTGAAATAAGCATAATTGGTGGATTTGTTTCAGATTCTTTTACATTTATTTAATTTGGCGGTGGCTATTTGAAAGTATTCCTTTATCGAACTAAATAAACATGGCATATTCGTATAAATATCTGGCTGCCATCTCGCTTTGAGAATTTCGAGAACATCAAATTTGCCCTAGATAACCAAGTAGAAAATTTCGAAAAAATTAAATATGTTTCCCTTTCAGTTTGAAAACGTTTTTTAGGAGGTGAAACAAAAGATACCGAAAGTTAATATTAATACATGTACATGATTCTACCGCGGAGGGTATTGTGAACAAATCTTTTTCAGACCCCGCTTTAATTAAATTCATGTTTAAAATTCAGTATTTTGGGATTTCAATTTCGACATTAATTGATAGAACGGTAGTTTAAACGCTAAATATAGCTGTCTGGTCCTTAAAATGTGAAGCAATGTTTGCATAGGGATTCTTATATAATTCATGCATCTTCTTTGCTACCAATGTAGAAAATGCCAGTTAAGGCAGTCAGGACACAAACTTTCGATTAAAAGATTTTTGATTATCACTCAGTGAGGTCGGTTAAACATTCCTTTGCACTCTCAGAAAGGGTTTTTAGGACGGTTCGACTCCTCTTGTCTTATGCTCTGCAACAAAAATTGGCAAATTTCATAATAAAGATAAGCTGCCATCTACCATTCAGGATGTTTGATCTTCAAATAGACTTCAGTTTTTTTCAGTTTGTAGCTAGAAGACCAAATATATATATGTTTTTGGCCCTTAAAGAAAAAAAAATAAGGTTGCTCGTATACAAGTTGTTCCAATTTATTTATTTGCATTTGCATTGGCTGCCATTTAGACACCCCCAAAAGGCTATCGGGAGCCAGAATATCGACTTTAAACAACTTGTTTCAACCTTGTGGATATTGCATTAACAATTTCAAGGCACAATCAGAGGGGATTTTGGCAAAGTACATGGTGACCCTCATCTTTGATAGAATGCTATAGTAAATAGCAGAATTTCTATTTTAAACTTGCTGCCATCTCTAATAAAGGATGCTTGGATATCCAAATTATCTTTAACTAGTAGTCATCGTACCAAGAACGCAACTATACATGTTTTGGTCTTTGAATATAATTCGAAATCAAAGGGTGCCTATAAAAAGCCTTCTGGTTAATTTGAATTTTTCGTGGCTGCGATTTAGAAAAACACAGAGACAGGCAGTCAGGACCCAAAATATCTACTGTTAACAACTTGATTTGAACTCGGAAAGGTCATATCGACAGTATCATAGCACTTTGCAATATGATCTATGGTGTAGTACATGGTACTTTTACCTCATTGCATTCATCGAAAAAGAGACAAATTTTATCTAGAACTGGCTGCCATCTTTCATTTCGGAAGTTGGGATCTTTAAAATCACTTTAAAATAATAAGGGCTTTACCAGAATGCAAAATATACACGTTTTACACTCTCAAAAAAATTGAATAAACAAAATCCGTCTATAATGTACCAAACAGTCATGGACTTAAGTGTCTAGAATGGTCCCTTCAGAGGACCGAGATAAAATCAGATCTCTTAATCACCGTGACGGTCAGTATGGCATTCTTGGAGTGTTTAACAGCATGATAGCAATAAATCATTCCGGCCACTATAGATCAGTAATCCTGATAATGTGTGTTCTTATCAGTGTTACAAATCAACTTTTTATTCTACTGATTTTATAATTGCTTACCCCAGAGTTTAACATATGGTTTGAGTACATGCATTGGATTAATATTTTAATAATACTACCATTAATCGTGTACTTTGTTTTGATATTCATTACAATTGAATCAATGTGACATTTCAAAAGAGTACTCACAGCATAGGGCTTTGTTAAGAAAAATGATTTTGAATGGCTGTGTTTGTCTTGATTTCTATTAACTTTGAAACTAAATGGAATGTTAGTTTTCATGTATTACACTGTTGCATATGATAATTAATTTACTAATCATATAATTTACAAGTACATCCTACGGAGCTTTAAATGAGGACTTGCCCATTATTATCAGAGTTTCAGATTTGTCAATACAGCACCAAAGCAACCTTTCTCATACTGTTCATGATATATTTCTGCTGAACACGAATCCTTTACAGACAGCGGTTTAGGCTATTCTGTTGAAGGTACAGTCTGATCTAAGCCTACTCTGCCTGCTTTCTATTTTATTTTCTAGTAAAGACCCAATTCAAATTTCCAAAAAATGGCCATTGTTTGAAAAAGAACATGAATTTAACAGATTAAAGGTTAAATTTAGTTCACTTCTATTTAACCAACATAAACTTTTTCAGTTTTTTTTTCTAAAATTAATGGATTTAAAAAACAAAAACTTAATCATTCTTACATGTAATCTCGCTTTCATTTTGGGATAAAGCCTTAATTTTTATTTCTACATAAACTGAAAATATCCTTTTCATCTCAAGATTTATAAAGTTTGAAAGTTTAGTACACTTCCAATTTCTTTTGCCATTAAGTGCCCATAAACAAACCCTGGGCTTGATAGAACTACAACCATGAACTACCTTTTATTAAGTTTACATCAAAATTGGGATTTGAGCATTTAAGACTGAGATCATAATCCAGAGTAGGTCAAAACCTTACTGTATATTTCATTGGCTATTGAAAATATAGACATATCACAGAGTCACTTTTTTGTCTCTTTGTCTATCTGTCAGTCTGTACATCTACTTGTAGTCTTTGTAAACACATCTCATAAATATATACACTTATTTAGATTAACATTTTTAAGCCACCGTGTCTAAAGATCGGGAGCATATTGTTTTTCCCTGTCTGTTTGTATGTTACCCTGTTTGTCCATTTTTCCCAAGAAAAAAATTTTAAAATGGTAAGTGGTAGAGCTTTCATATTTCACATGATGATTGCTTATGACCTTTCTGTCTATACAAAGCTTAAGGTCATATGTTAAGGTGAATGTCATTTTTCAAGGTCAAATTGGTGAAAAATCAAAACTTTGACGTTGGTCATAACTTTGGATTGGTAAGTGATATAGCCTTGATAATTCGCCGTAATGATGATGTGCATTGCTTGTGACAATACCTTTATATAAATATGATAGTTAATATTATCTGTCAAGGTCAATGTCATTTTTCAAGGCCTTAATTTTTTCAATATTAAAACTTAAATGTTGGCCATAACCTTTGATTGGTTAGTTATAGAGCATTCATATTTCAAAAAGTGATTGCTTAGGGCAATACCTTTCTTTTGATACCAAGCCCAAGGTCATATGACTAGGTCAAGGTCATCTTCAAGGTCAAATCTGTGAAAAATAAAACCTTCACATTAGCCATAACTTTGGCTTGGAAAGTGATAAAGCCTTGATATTTCACATGTGCATTGCTTATGACAAGGCCTTTCTTGGAATATCAAAATCAATGTCGTATGGAAGGATCAAGGTCATTTTTTCAAAGTCACTATAATTCAACATAAAATTTTTAACATTGACCATAACTATTATTTATTGATTAATGATGGAGCCTGTACATGGTGATTGCTTGGGACAAGTTCTTTCCGAAGGCACCACCTTCAAGGTCAAATGTCAAGGTCAAGGTATTTTTATTAGGTCAAAACTAATTAAAACAAAACTATCTTATGTCATAGGTTTTTATGGTAAAGTCACAGAGCCTTGGTATTTCACACGTGCATTGCTCATGACAAAACATGTACAAGAATAACAAAGTCAATGTCATTCATCAAGGTGTAGGTCATTTAGTGAAAAGCACTCATTGTTGACATAAAAACATTAATGGTAGGTGAAACTTTTGATTGGTGAAACACTTGCCGCGTCGAAAATTGGTTTGAAGCAGTAGTTTTAGACCAACTAAAGACTTCCTAATTTCCTGATTCATGTATCAAACCACTGTTCTGAAAAAGTAGCAGTTGTAGGGGCATTTGTGTTTAACAAACACATGTTGTAAAGAATGTTACTTTTTTCTGTGATATGACTATTTTCTTAGCTCCACTGGATTAAGTACAGCGGAGATTATGTTGTGGTGGGTCGTCAGTCGTAAGCCCATGCCTCCGAGCGTCAGTGCGTAAACCTTTCACTTAAACATCGTCTGAAACTACTGGGCAGAATGTCACAAAATTTCAAAGGAATGATCCTTGGGACATGACCTCTCAGATTCCTTTAAGGAATTTTGATCGGGATGATAACTTGGACGCTACGGGCCATTGAGTCACCAAAAAGGGGGCCCAATTGTGAAATATAAAAAAATCTTCTTCTCTGAAACTACCAGTCAGAATTCAACTAACTTTACAGAAATGATCCTCTGAACATGCTCTTTCAGATTCATTCCTTAAATTTGGATCGAATTGGTATTTTGGGCGCTATGGGCTGACATGTCACCAAAATAGGGGACTGCATTGGCAAAATGTAAAAAAATCTTCTTCTCTGAAACTCCTGGTCAGAGTTCAACCAAACTTTTATATGGCCAATAGGTTGTTTAAGTTTTTACTAAAATCTTAACTAGGTGATAAAGATGGTCAATAAGGTATACAGTAGCCAAGCAATTTCAAGTTAGTGATAAAAGATCAATTCTATGTTCAAAATGATAGGAGATGGTTTCTCGAACCTCACTCGTGCTTGATCTCCTTATCTTTTTCTTCCTTATATATCAGATAAGTTGCTTATACATTTAACCTATTTTTATATGAAATCCCCAAGCGGGGTAGCCAGTGAGCATTACCAGTTGATCACAGATTTCTTGTAATATGTTAGACAGCACTATCAAGACATGGGCTTTTCAAAGAGTCAAAAGAGCGGTTCAGGCTCTCATGGGCCTCTGGTTATTCTATAAAGGAATGAAATTTTTCATATTATCACACTGTATGAATACACACTGAACTAGGTTTTCAAAAGTGTGAAATTCTAAAAAAAATCTTTTCGTCTTTTAAAAACAATTTGTAACAAGAGGGCCATAGTGGCCCTGAATCGCTCAAATGAATTAACAATCTGAAAATGTTTTTCTAAGATTTGACCCCCTGACCTAGTTTTTGACCCCACTTGACCCAATTTAGAACTTGTCCGAGATTTCAACAAGATAATCTTTCTGGCCAATTTTCAGGATGATTGGGCAAAAAATATGGTCTCTAGAGTATCCACAAGGTTTTTCCAAGATTTGACCCTGTGACCTAGTTTTTGACCCCACTTGACCCAATTTCAAACTTGTCAGAGATTTCACCAAGATAATCATTTTGACCAATTTTCAGGTTGATTGGGCTAAAAATATGGCCTCTAGAGAGTCCACAAGGTTTTTCCAAGATTTGACCCCGTGACCTAGTTTTTGACCCCACTGGACCCAATTTCGAACTTGTCCGAGATTTCATCAAGATAATCATTCTGACTAATTTTCAGGTTGATTGGGCTAAAAATATGGCCTCTAGAGTGTCCACAAGGTTTTTCTAAGCTTTGACCTCGTGACCTAGTTTTTGACCCCACTTGACCCAATTTCGAACTTGTCCAAGATTTCATCAAGATAATTATTCTTACCAATTTTCAGGTTTATTGTGCTAAAAATATTGCCTCTAGAGTGTCCACAAGGTTTTTCTAAGCTTTGACCCCGTGACCTAGTTTTTGACCCCACTGGACCCAATTTCGAACTTGTCCGAGATTTCATCAAGATAATTATTCTGACCAATTTTCAGGTTGATTGGGCAAAAAATATGGCCTCTAGAGTGTCCACAAGGTTTTTCTAACCCCGTGACCTAGTTTTTGACCCCACTTGACCAAATTTCAAACTAGTCCGAGAATTTCATCAAGATAATTATTCTGACCAATTTTCAGGTTGATTGGGCAAAAAATATGGCCTCTAGAGTGTCCACAAGGTTTTTCCAAGATTTGACCCCGTGACCTAGTTTTTGACCCCACTTGACCCAATTTCGAAGTTGTCCGAGATTTCATCAAGATAATTATTCTGACCAATTTTCAGGTTTATTGTGCTAAAAATATGGCCTCTAGAGTGTCCACAAGGTTTTTCTAAGAATTGACCCCGTGACCAAATTTCTGACCCCACTTGACCCAATTTCGAAGTTGTCCGAGATTTCATCAAGATAATAATTCTGACCAATTTTCAGGTTGATTGGGCTAAAAATATGGCCTCTAGAGTGTCCATAATGTAAATGTTGACGACGGACGACGCACGACGGATGACGGACATCAAGTAACCCCAAAAGCTCATCTTGAGCACTTCGTGCTCAGGTGAGCTAAAAATCATAAACAAGAGGACCATGATGGTCCTAGATCTCTCACTTGCGTCTCTTTGACCCCACGGACATCACATTAATAAAATATGAGATAATTTCTACATAAGATCAATACCATGGAATGTTTTCAGCGAAGAGCAAGACAGATATGCCTTTTTTTCTCTTTGATTCTATGTAAAAAGGGATGCACCCGGGTGGACCCCAAAAGTGACCCCAGGGTCTTGATATAAATAAACTTAGTAAAGGTTCACTAGATGATGCTAAAAACTAAATATGAAAGCTGTCTGCTTTCTGAATTCAGAGATTTTTTTTAAGATTTTCTTTTTTTTACCCTTTGTGCTCAAAAGAGCTAAAAGGGATGCGCCGAGGCAAAGCCCATATATGACCCCAGGGTCTTATATGAACAAATTTGGTAGAGACCCACTAGGTGATGCTACATACCAAATATGAAAGCTGACTGCCATCTGGTTTCAGAGAAGAAGATTCTTTAAGATTTTCGCTCTTTGATTCAATGTAAAAAGGGTTTCGCTCGGATGGAGCCCAAATATTAACAAAGGGCCTTGATATAAACAAACTTGGTAGAGGTCCACTAGACGATGCTCTATATCATATATGAAATCTGTCTGCCTTCTGCTTTCAGAGAAGAAGATTTTTAAAGATTTTCATATTTTCACCCTTTTTGTTAAGGGTAAAGTGAAAGTTAAGGGTAGATTTCATTTATTTGAACAACATTGATGGAGCTTGACCCAAGAAACATCTCTCTCAAGTTTCATCAAGATTGCCCACTGGTTTAGGAGGAGAAGATGTTTAAAGCAATTGTGGATGACACACAACAGACAACTGACGACGGTCGCCGGACATTGTACGATCACAAGCTCACCTTGAGCACTTCGTTGAGCTTACTTTATTATCTTAAGTTTTTTAAATATATCATATTATTTTTGCATTATTTATGTAACACATAATATAATAAATACATTCGATTATGAAGGCAACCCTGCCTAAATGACAATAAAATTGACAAAAGACCTGAATTCCATTTCTATTAAAAAAATGGAAAATTGCTTGTTTATAAAACGAGAAACAATCTCTTATTTCTACAAGAAATCAGATGGTGAAATGGTACCTTTTCTTGTTACTATTTTCACACAATTGGGGATTTTAAGGCACCGAAAGTAATAAAACATTGGAGAAAAAAGAGAAATTGCTTATTTCAAGCAATTTAACTCTTTCTCTTACTGCTTTCTGTCATATTTTGCAGATTCTTTTTAATTTTAACGCAAACTGAATTTACTCTTGCATATTGTTGAATTTAGATAAATGTAGAATTGTGAATTTTGTATAATATGGGTAAGACAGCTGAAATTACCGAGTGACGTCCTTTAATGCTCTGTTGAAAATGACATTAAACCTCACACACAAAAATACTGTTTGTGAATGGTATACAAATCTACAACAACAAAAATTTATTAGAACTTTTCTTTTGTAACAGGTATAAAAAGAACCCCCTTTTTCTTAATGATATACATATATGTATATTGCCAAATAACCAATTCAATTTTATAAAACATGTAGTTCAACTGTTAAAAGTTTGCAAGTTGATTTATTTTAAGATTGCCAGGGTTGCTTGAGTAACTCAAATTACACATTGGGCTTATCAGTAAACATACCATAAAGAAATAGCCGGTCTCCTGGGGATAATTTGAGGGTCAGTTTGTTTATTTAATAGACCATAGAAAATTCATTTACAGTTACTTTCTCCAGCAGATTTCTGACTTGGAGTCACTTAAATCCAAGACTGCAAAGGTAAAATGGAATAATTCTTGGCTGCCATCTAGAAAACCACTAGATATGGCAGTCGGGACCCAATTAACTACCTGTTAACAAAGTGATTCTCACTCAGGGAGGTCCTATGAGCATTTCAATACCACTCTCGGAGAGCCCTTAGATTGGTGCACGGTGACCCCCCTGGCCCACGGACTTAAAGAGAAACAAAAATTTTGATTTAAATTGCTACAGTATAGACACTGTAGTGCATTTACGATAATTACAACTTATTTCATACAAATGGTACCATACGTTACTGGATTATGACCATCGGTATTCTGTTTCTAAACATTTATAGGCAACGAAAAAACCAATGCACGAAAGTAGAGATAAAAGATAAACTTGTTCAAGTGACTAGGTAATTTTGAAAAAAGTTTCAATTGATTAAATTTTTTTAGCTGTCATGCTGCATTGTTTGATAGATAGATAAGTAAGCACTGAACAGATATATCCCTATGATGAAATTAAACAACAGGTATAGTACAACACAAAGTACATATCCATATCTATCTAAAAGCCAGTATTTTTATTGAATATTTCAAGCTTTTGTAATTTCTAGTGTAAAATGATTATCAAGATCTGGGGTAGGTATTTTCATTTCAGCAATTGGATATACATGTATAAATGATTAGGCTATTTCAAAATTTTGATCTGAAATCTTGTTATCAAATTTTTAACTTTGCGAGATGAGATACTACAAATGATACTTACTTCAATTTGTGTGATTTATGTGTGAATACCTTGATCTTTTGTTGGTCACGCATTTGCTTTTAGTACCGAAGCATTTTCTAAGATACAGAACTGAGAGCTATAAATCCTGACAATTTTAACCCTTATTGATGAAAAATAAAACAGTTTAAAGAGGTTTTTGGTAAAATATTTTGAGGTAACGTATGTTACAACATTCCTTTAGAGACAAAAGCATTTGTTGTTATAAAGATATCAGTTATGAATGATATTCTTGTTTTATTATGCATGATCAGAGTAGTAAATTGCACCTACCATTCGCCTTTCTTTTAATGAACTGCATATGAAATTACATTGTATAAATAGTTTGAAAGGACATGCGCTCAAATCTTTTCATTTCATGTAAATATGAATTCATCATATTACCGTGTGAAATTTGCCAACAAATGTTGACTATTTTTGGCGCCCAAATGCCAATATCTTTATATTGGAGAATATTGAGAAACAATTTTGGAATGTGGCATTTAATAAGGATCTAGGGTGGGTTATTTCAAAGTAACGTATCTTACAAAAGCCCCACTCGCCAAAGTGCTAACATGTCTTAAAATGTTGCTTGTACATTTACCTTTCAGAAAATCATAGTGTACAAGGGGGGGGGGGGACAGGGGTCCCAGTAGCCCATAGTCTATAACTACTTTGGCTGGGTTCAATGAAATCATGCTCCAATAAGTAATTCACTTCATCTTGAAGGGATTTTTGTTTCACTGGATTCATTCTATAAGGATGTTGTTTTATTGGTAGAGAATGACAATGACATCATGATATATTTTATAAGTTTAAGGATTTAAGGAATCAAGCGTTCAAATTCATTAATCAACTGTTTCAGCTCTTCTCGTTGAGATGGCTCCAAATGTCAAAGTTTGAGGTCAAGATTCTTGAGTATTTCAGAGTTCTCAAGTTTAGGTGAACCAGGAACAGATGTTTCTCTAACTTCTGAACTAACTTCTGATTCTATCACATTTGATTCTTGTGGGACAGTTTTTACAACTGTAACTGGTTTTGAAATAGAGTTATCT
Organism: Fragum whitleyi; assembly: GCA_948146395.1. Taxonomy (NCBI): domain Eukaryota; kingdom Metazoa; phylum Mollusca; class Bivalvia; order Cardiida; family Cardiidae; genus Fragum; species Fragum whitleyi. The sequence goes on from OX411558.1 coordinate 33,910,793, forward strand.
CTGTCTAAACACTTTTTTAACATTTCCACATGACACATTTGTTAATGATGACGTTATCAAAATGGCGTCCTTGGCGAAACTGTCTAAGGTTTTCATAGATATTATTCATTCATGTGTGTCCGCTAAATTAGGAGAACACTTTAAGAAAATTTTCGAATTTTGGAAAATTTTGGTCTTGCGTTAAGCACGTCGCATCATAATTACAGCTTTATCATGTAGACAGAGGACTCTATTACATGTGGTAAATATCTATAACCTTTAAGATCGATCTATTTTAATTAGAATCTATTTAAAATTCACGCGTTGTCTTTATTGGGTGTTTTCGTAAAACGATGTTAAACACGCATGGTGTCAGACACCCCATATTCGCTTCATGTGATGTTAAACACGCTATTTAACAATAGTAATGAAACGGAAATTTCCCCGTATTTGGCTTTTAAGCGTTTAAATGATAGTTTAAGGTGTCCAATTTTAGCTTTCTTAATTTGCTATATCTAGAGATTTATTTACTAGCCAATGAGTGGTTTCCTGAAATACACTAAGGGAGACAAATCCCTCTTCGGAGAAATTTTATCAGGTATCACATGCTTTCATTGTCTGATGCTTATAGTTTCCTTTCATTGAGAATTTATGGCAATTCAACGGCAATATATTTACATCATATTTACAAGAAATGGATACCGGTGAAATGTATACAATTCTCGTCGATTTTTACTGTCAATAGGTGTGTTTATTATTTATCCAATAATATATTTATGGCAATTCAACGGCAATATATTAACATCATATTTACAAGTAATTTATTTGTGAAATTAATTCAAGCACAGACAAAGTTACTTTTTTTAATTCAGTGAATATAAAAAAAAATCAAGGTTAAATCACAAATATTTATATAAGTGTGTATTGTACACTCGCATTACCATCAAAGGTCTTGCATATAAAGACCCTAATTAGTTTAGGACAGCAAAAGTTACTTAACAGATTCTATATGATAATCTTAGATTTCAGTTCAGAACCAGTTATATTTTGACAATCACTTGGAAAGGTGGCCCAAATATGGAATAACCCATATTTTCATTAAAAGAGTAATTATCCTATTATGGTCAAACCTTTGTAATTGAAACCGCGGGGTAAAGTTGTATGGCCAGGGGGAAGGAGGGTACTGAACTTAAATCTAAAAAAAAGTGTGAGATAACAGTGCTTTTTTTTCAAATGTGATAACCTTTGTACTGATACGGTAATGATACTCAGCATTAGAACCATTTTTCCATCTATCGATTGTTATTGAATTTAAATAATTTTGATAGGTTTTTGGCCGTGTTTAGCAGGCCATGGGAAACAACCCTGCATACTATAAATTGCCTATGAAACAGGTAATCGAGTCAAAATCGAACAACGTGTGTACTACTTAGCTTTTTACTGCTCATGTGCGCGCAAAAAATAGGTCTAGTAAACGTCAATAACTTTTGTGCGACACGAAGTGCTTTGTGTGTTCAACACAGTGCTTGCATATCACTACGCTGTGCTAGAATCAAAATACTGATAGTACTGAATGGACGAAACAACACACAAGATCAATTTTCTGGAATATATAACCTTGTTTTTTTTTTCATATTGTCCTTATCATGTATACCAGATATTTTCATACTTATCACTGCCAAAATCACTGCTGTGATACATAGCTTTTATATTTGATCTTGACGGATAACCTTGCAATTGGAAAAAAAGAAAATGCTACTCACTTACACTTTCTCCTTTCTCTCTTAAAATTATCTACCCTTTCTGCTACAAATTTTACTGATTTACCTACATATTGAATGTAATCTGCAACCCTTTACAATACGGACCTGTCTAAACATTTATTGTCTTGTACTGGATTAATCTAAATTAGAAAATTTAAAAGTCTTGTCCCGTCCTCAAACCTTAAGCAAACGACAACATTTAAGCCTGGGCCAACTTGGAATAGATATCATAAAATAAATCTACATGAGTGTAATTTGATACATATCTAGGAGAGAATTTGAAAAAAATAATGGGGTATGATATGAGTATGGACCATATTGTGGGAAAGGAAGAAATTGACCCTATAAATACTTTGTGTTCCCACAGTAAAATACAACTTCTTTGTGGATTTCAATGCAATGTAAAGAAAGAGTCGACGAGCTGATGCCCCTAGAAAAAACAGCATTACTACGATTGTTATACATGGAATGATCGAATGGATAAATTGACTGACTAGAAGCAAACTACTCAACTTAACTTAATTTATAAAATCGCCTTCTGCAAAGCGTTATCGGACATAGTTATCTTTACCTCGTGAAATAGTTGTTTTTGGCGGACTCAGCGCTATATAGTCAGCGTACCGTTCGACATTTTCCATTTGAAGTGAGATCGGTTTGTGGCTTACGATCCCTATAGGTAAATGGAACCCTTGTTTTCCGTCGCCTAAAAAAACCTTAATAAAAAGATTCAAAAATTGGAGTGCATGCCTTCAAATGTCACCTTGCCTCTTTATAACCCAGGCCTCCAGCGCTTTTAGCGCTTTGATTCGGGTTCGTATGTACGATACTTTTGCGCGATGACACGTTAGGTTTGTCTGTATTAGGTTAAAGATAATATATATGACTGTTATGTGCGTTTCTTTGCTCTTTTAGTATTGCCAATAAATTTACTGGTCAAAATTTATCCATGTTAAACGGTCTTAAGTTTGATTTTAAACATGAAAATATCGTTGTTAGCTTGGGCGACCTCGTCTTTTAAGTGACCAATTTCATTAAACGATCATCATAAAAAGCACCTTCATCGTAAACCAAATCTCTGAAAAGAGATATTTTATTCGAAAAACTGTTTATCATGGAATCTTATGTTATTTGAACCTATAAGATTCGTCTCAATAAGACGATTCTGAAGGATTCGAACATCATAGAATTCTGTAAGACTATGGCGGTAATCTAAACATTCTATCAAAAAACCCTGTCTTATCTATAACGAAATATCGTATTAAGCGACCATTTCCATAAGCGACCGCTTTTTCGTGGTCCCCTAAGTGGTCGCTTTACACAAGTTCTTCTGTAATTGAATACCTTTTCATTAAATTTAATGACATGTTTGATTTTCATAAATTATGTTTATTAGATTGGTCATGTTTGAATACAGCCAAAGAATGATTTCGGAAATGCGAAAAATATTTGTCTTTGGGGACTGTGCATAGTACCGGGATTGTATTAAGTGCGCTACATATTTTTTGTAATGCGTAAGAAAAAAAAATACCAAAGTAAATAGTTGGTAAGCAAAACCAAAAAGAGTCCCATTTAAAAAGAAAGTACAAGTTCTGTTCCTGATGATAGAGGTATTTCACGTAATTATCTCCCTTGCGTACTCTTCAGTTAAACTGACATAACAATGCAAACGAGGGGGCGTCCTTCTTTTCTCCACTCAAAAAAAAAAAAAAGATTAAAATAAAGAGATAATAAAACACAGATTACAAAAACGACAGACAACAGAATGCAAATTCGACGACTGTGTAATAAACGGAAAATGATAAAGAAAAATAAAGTCAAAACACGAAAACATATCGAGAGTTAAAGATAATGTGAAAAGGGGAGAAATAATTCCAACGCAGATTTATTATTACGAGTTGCTATTTCATTTTATTAATTATTCAAATTTGAACACATAACCGCTGTTGTTAATAGAATACATTTTTCACAAAGAAATATACAGTGCACGGTCAAAATATCACATAGGCCTACTTTTGTTACATTATGATTCACAAAATGAACGTCAATGTGTTGGTTTCAGTTTTCTCTTTTTGCCACGAAGTTTAAACAGTGCAATATCACAAGGTGGCGTATTTGGTTGAATTTTGCGCTCCACGATTTATTTATTTATTTGTTTTTTTTATTATTACTTTTTGCAAGAACACATTTCCTCGTCTCAGTGTGTTAATTACGATGTGATGGTAATAATGTTTTATACAAATAAATTAATATAATACTATATAAAGAAATAATTGAGAAGGCTACGTATTTTTTTTTATTTTTTAGTATTATTCGGATTTAAATGAAATGAATGAAATAAATGAAAAGATCTGCAAAAAAAGGGCAATAATATACGTAAAAAAATTATTCAAAGAGAAACTTTGATGAAAAAATCTAAAAAAAAGTCAGAACATTATTACCAACAAGAAATACAAAATACTTCTTCATAGGCTAGGGACGCTAAATAGAGTAAGATTAATATAAGTTAATCAAAAGCATTTTTTTTTTTTCTTAAATCTCGTATTTCAAGTATCAAACATTTTTTTTTTATAAAAGGCTAGTTAACACCCATTCTTTCATAATGGGCTTTTGTGATTAAGCTGTGTTCGACGTCTGTTGTCCGTCGTGCGTAGTGTATCAACATTTTGTGTGCACTCTTAGGACAACATTTTAACTCAAATGTCAAAAAACTTAGTCAGAACGTTTATCTCCGTCAATTAATTGTCATGTTTGAATTTCGGTAAAGCGGGATCAAAAATAAGGTCATGGGATTAAATCTTAGATAAACCATGTTTGCACTCAAGAGATCGCAATTTTGGCTCAGATGACTTGAAACTTGGTCAGAATGTATATTTAAAAGACATTTTGGATGAGTTTGCAAGTGGGTCGAGTTGGGCAAAATAATCAGGCCATTTAAGGGGATTTTGGAAAAAATGGTGTGCACTGTAGAGGCCACATTTTTGGCTCAAATGACTTTAAATCGTGCTTCACGGATTGTTTCATCTTGGCTCATTAAAAAATTGATTCAAGGCAGGTAAAAACTAGAAAGAAAAGTTAATTTTGTAATTGGGAGTACTATCACGGTGATTTGATATTTCTTATTGTCTGTCTTGTGAGCGCTTTTTGACTTTTGGCCATCTTGTTTAAAAATAGAAAAAAATATGTGAATCTGTTGATTAAATAGTAAATTAATTAGATACCTTATATATATAGATTATGATCATTTAAATGGTTTCGATTATGTAGAAGACTACGTTAAAAGATAGCTTTTGATTATTCTTCAATAAAAACTCTTTGTCTGTCAAAGCTTAAAGATCTAGCAATTTAACCGTGTTTAACATCATGTACAAAGAGATTTTGCGTGTCTGACACCGCGTGTGTTTAACATCATTTTCGTGAATACGCTTAAACAAGATATGATCGGCCTTCTACATGGCTATAATGGAATTTTATCGACAAAAATCGTTCTAGAAGTATAGCAAATGAACAGAAAGATCGCTGTTGGCGAAATAACGCTGCATTTATTATGCGACGTGCTTAACATACAACCAAAATTTTCCTAAAATCGAAAATATTCTTTAAGTGTTCTTCTAATACAGCGAATACACAGGGGAGAATTGGGTTTCTATTGAAACCTTAGACAGTTCCGCATATGAAAGGATATGTGTCTTGGCTGACAAATTACGTAAAGTGATAACATACCTCGTTGAAAGCTGAAATTTGTTAACGAAGCGGTGAAAATGTCGCCATTTTTTCATGTTCAACATCAATGGTAGTCACGCGATTCCCCGCATTGATATACAAATCATGCGGAAATTTTTCAATATCATATATGACGGAAAAATGTAATGAAATAAATCTAAGCAAATGAAATTATGTTTTTTAACAAAAACACATCATTTTTTGGTAGTATCGTTTTAAATGTGGGTGCGGATAATACAATGAAGAGAGCAATTTTCATCTGTTTATACTGAAACTCTTTTTTTTTCTTTGAAAATAATTTGGAAAAAAAATGGACAAATCTTTGATCTTTAATTCTTTTATTAAGTAAAAAGTTTGAATTTTCAAAATACTTTTCGTTATATAAATTACATCGGCATTTAAAAGAATCGAAGTGTTGGAAGCACTGGTTGTAGCTTTTTTTTTTCTGCTGAGTAATACGCGTCAAAAATTAATGATATTTACGCAATTTTCAACTTATTAAATGGTTAATCCTACAGCTTTTAATTTTAGATCCAATTGAATTATATTCCTGGTCCACAAATAATAAGTACAATAATATCCGGATTCAAAATTAAACAAGAAATCCCCCTTTAGTTTAACACAGTATTACTGAATGAAGCCATTAGTATAACCGTAGTGAATTAAGAATGCTGGAGGAATCCCTTCAAATAACAAACTAGATTAGGATAGAACATTAGAAGACTGTAGAGTTTGAATCACTATAACAAATTTGTTAAAGGCTCATCTACTATAGAAAAATTCTTACAAAACTTTCTATAGTAGTCAGTCATACCAAGAAATCGCATTAGTTGCATTTTTTTAAGCAGGCACAGAAAACTCAGAGATAGCATTTGGCCTTAGATTCTAAAGGTTTGACTTGACACACACGATGTCCTAAGAAAGTAACAGTAGCATGACAAAATTCTGTTTTTCCACGATTCACAATTTTGCATCACTGAGACGGTCGAAGGATTGTTTGATTCTTTGAAGGTGGTCACTCAATGTGTCTGTGTAGGTGATGACGTCGTCGATGTATGCGCCACAGCCATCCTAGCCAGCTATAACCATTTTTTTCTGAAAGTCCTTGGTATGTAGATAATTTTGAGACATGTTAGCACTCTGGCTAGTGGGGCTTATATAGAACATTTTGAGAGTTGTTAGCACTCTGACAAGTGGGGCGTTTGTGAGATACCTTACCTCAAAGTTAATTACCCATCATATTTTCAATACAAGATTTAAGGTTTGTACAGTGAAAAGATGAGTCAGAATGACCAGATATGATCTTTCAATACCAAAATTTATCTTGCTAAATCTGTGTAGAGCAAATTCATAGTAATACTTTGTAAATAAATCCCCCTTGATGGCATGATATGGAAGTAAAAAACGTTACTTTTGAATTTCAAAGAAAGGCACATAGATAGAAATGAATTTTTCATAGCTGCCCCATTCGGAAGATAAATTTTAGGTTTGTACAGTGAAAAGATGAGTCAGAATGACCAGATGTGATCTTTTAATACCAAAATTTATGTTGCTTAATCGGTGTAGAGCAAATTCATAGTAATTCTTTGTAAATAAATCCCCCTTGAAGGAATGATATGGAAGTTAAATACGTTACTTTTGAATTTCAAGATAATGGCACATAGACAGAAATGAATTTTTCATAGCTGCCCCATTCGGAAGATAAATTTTAGGTTTGTACAGTGAAAAGATGAGTCAGAATGACCAGAAGTGATCTTTTAATACCAAAATTTATGTTGCCGAATCTGTGTAGAGCAAAGTAAGTAAAATACGTTACTTTTGAATTTCAAAGAAAGGCAAATATTTAGAAATGATTTTTTCATAGCTTATGCAATATTGAACATTTTGAAACTTGTTAGCAGTCTGGCCACTGGGGCAAATGCGAGATACGTTACTTTAAAGAAACCAACCCATAAAATTTTCATAAAACAAATTCAGTTGTATGTCTTGTTATAGAAATTACCTGTAAATTAGTAAAAATTAAATGATATTGTGTTTTGTTAATGATATTTGTGATTCTGGAGGTATTTGAAGCCCATTTACATTATGACTTGAAAAATATAGCCCTTACAAGCAATGCATGGGCCCAACATCCGAAATGGGAGATGGCAGCCAGTTCTAGATAAGATTTTTACTTTTTTTTCGATGAATGCAATGAGATAAAAGTGTTCACCATGTACTAGACCACAGATCATATTGCAAAGTGATATGATATTGTTGATATGTCCTTCCCGAGTTCAAATCGAGTTGTTAACAGTCGATTTTATGGGTCTTGACTGCCTTCTCTGTGTTTTTCTAAATGGCAGCCACTAAAAATACAAATTAACAAGGAGACACTAAACGGTTATCACTTGATTTCAAATGATATTTAAGGACCAAAACGTGTATTTTTTACGTTCTTGGTACAATATCTAATAGTTTATGTTAAATTGGATATCCAAATATCCACTATTAGAGATGGCAGTCAGTTTAGGTGAGGAATTTTGTTATTTTTGTTTCAATCTGGGAAAGACGAGGGGTAACCATGTAGTTTGCTTAACAATCCTCTCTGATTGAACCACGAAACTATAAATTCAACATTCCCAAGATTGAATCAAGTTGTTTACAATAGATGCTTTGATTCCCAGTTGCCTTTTTGGGATGTTTTTCTAAATGGCAGCCATTGCAAATACAAGTAAATGAATTTGAACAACTTGTATATGAGAAACCTATGTTTTTTTTATTATCTTTCATGACAAAAAAATATTTAGTGTTCTTGCTACATGCTAAAATAGTTAATGTCTTTTTGAAGATCAAACATCCTTTATGGTAGATGGCAGCCAGTTTTGAATATGAAATTTGCCTTTTTTTAAGTCCATCACCATCATCATAAAAGCCATCTCTAATGGGACAAAGAAAAAAGTTGAACCGATGTTACTCAGTGAGAATAAAAAAGTATCAATCAATGTTTTTGTTGTTCGGACTGCCTTTCCGAATGTTTTTTTTTAGATGGCAGCCTAGAAAAATTATAGATTACATGAGAATCCCTTTGCAAACATTGGTCAATTTTTAGCTCATCTGAGCACAAAGTGCTCAAGGTGAGCTATCGGGGTCCGTCGTGCGTCGTCCGTCGTCCACAATTTCTTTAAACATCTTCTCCTCCTAAACCAGTGGGCCAATCTTGATGAAACTTGGCAGGGATGTTCCTTGGGTCGAGCTCTACCAAAGTTGTTCAAATAAATGAAATCCACCATTAACTTTCCCTTTACCCTTAACAAAAAGGGTGAAAAAATGAAAATCTTCAAAAAATCTTCTTCTCTGAAATCAGAAGGCAGACAGCTTTCATATTTGGTATGTAGCATCATCTAGTGGACCTCTACCAAGTTTGATCATATCAAGACCCTTGGGTCATATCTGGGCTCCACCCGGGCGCATCCCTTTAAGCTCATCTGAGCACGATGGGTGAAAATGGGAAAAACTTTAAAAATTTTCTTCTCTGAAACCAGAAGGCAGACAGCTTTCATATTGAGAATGTAGCATCATCCTATGGACCTCTTCCAAGTTCATATCAAGACCCTGGGGTCACTTTTGGGGTCCACCCGGGTGCATCCCTTTTTACATAGAATCAAAGAGAAAAAAAGGCATATCTGTCTTGCTCTTCGCTGAAAACGTTCCATGGTATTGATCTTAGGCAATTATCTTCTTTTTGACATCTGCCTATCTAATTAATGTGATGCCCCAGGGGTCAAAGAGACTCAGGTGAGCGATCTAGGACCATCTTGGTCCTCTTGTTTATCTTTTAATTTCAGGAACAAATCACCTAAGTTTAGCGCAGCTCTTATCATTTCTTCAATTTAGTGTCTAATCTAACAACCAAACATACTGGAATGAAGATGGCAGCCAAATTTAAACACTTAACTTTGCGTACTTTACTGTTATAGTCTCTGAAACTAGTTGGGTGGGCATGTCAAACCTGTGGAATGGGGGGTGTGTATCAAGTTGTTCACCATATATCCCTGATATCAATATTCTGTCTCTTTCGTTTCAGCTGACGGATTAAGGTAGTTTTAAATTGTCTCCGAGAAAATATGTGATAAAATGAAATTTGAAATATAAGATGGCAGTCAGGTCATAATTTGAATTCCTCTTATTTCTGTAAAAAATATCATTTTGTGTACAAGTTTCTGTCGAAGACGGATGCATATTGGTACCATTTTCTCTATCTGTCAGTCCGAGTGTTTAAACATAGGTAAGTTTATTTCTTGTTTCGATTAAAGAACATCGTGGATTGAAAGGGTTAGTAGCATAAGCCTTTTAAATGATTTGAATGTTTTCTTTTTTATCGACCTTGAGCATAATTATACAATATAATGACGTATTGTTCTATTAGAAGATATGTTTGTTTTCAGGACCTATCAGAAGCTTCCAAATCCACGCAAGCTAATGGAAAATAATTCCATGATTGGAAAAAATTGAATGAATTCGGAGTGGTTTTTGTCTAAAATGCCATGAATGGAACGCTCAGTAAATTATTAAGAATAGTTTTGACTAGACTTGGTGTCAAGTACACAATGCTTTTTAACTGCAAAACATTTCCTTCATTTATAGACATACTTTCATGAAACTTTCACAGAATATGACAAAACTCATTTTTTTGATGATTGTTAATGGCGAGTAACGGAAAAAGGGGGTTTGATGTGATATTTCTTGTCAACACATTCGTCTTGCATTTAATGATGGGCTTGCATGAAACTTTCACAGAATGTCCCTCATCATGTGACTATGTGTGCGTATCAACTCCGTTGGATGACATCATTCCAATTCACGAAAAAGCTGCAAAATTATCAATTGTCTTGTAAATGTTACTCCTTCTACATCAATGCGTGGATTTCATCAAACTAATGATTTATTTGTAAGAAGGTTTCACATAATGTTCCTTGTCATGGAACAATTATGGCACCTTATTGTCTGTGTTATATAGTCACTGTCTTAAATGGTGGTTTTTGATGACACTTTCGAAGTCTACTTCATGATTTGAATATGAGCATATATTCAACGTTTGTCCATATATAATGCTGCGTCACAAAAAAAGGACTCAATCGTTATAAGAATGTTTTAGTGAGGCATTTATTTTTGTCAAACAGGACGCATATTTTTTTTTATCTAAAACAAATAAATCAAGATGTACATTTCCATACAATAATAAAGTTATATTTTGGAATAAGTCGATATAGGAAAACTTCAATATGGTCAAATGGCGGCCAAGTTCTTTTTTTTTTTTTTTTTTTTTTTTTTTTTTAATTTAATAAATAAGGTAAAAGTTCATATGAATTTCTAAATGTATCAGCTACGAACGGAATAGCACTGCTGAGCCCTTCAAGAAAAATATGAATAAAACCAACTTAAGCAAATTTAAGATATTGAAATAAGCATAATTGGTGGATTTGTTTCAGATTCTTTTACATTTATTTAATTTGGCGGTGGCTATTTGAAAGTATTCCTTTATCGAACTAAATAAACATGGCATATTCGTATAAATATCTTGCTGCCATCTCGCTTTGAGAATTTCGAGAACATCAAATTTGCCCTAGATAACCAAGTAGAAAATTTCGAAAAAATTAAATATGTTTCCCTTTCAGTCTGAAAACGTTTTTTAGGAGGTGAAACAAAAGATACCGAAAGTTAATATTAATACATGTACATGATTCTACCGCGGAGGGTCTTGTGAATAAATCTTTTTCAGACACCCCCCCCCCCCCCTCCCCCGCCCGAATTTAATTCATGTTTAAAATTCAGTATTTTGGGATTTCAATTTCGACATTAATTGATAGAACGGTAGTTTAAACGCTGAATATAGCTGTCTGGTCCTTAAAATGAGTTAAAATGTGAAGCAATGTTTGCATAGTGATTCTTATATAATTCTAGCATCTTCTTTGCTACCATCTAGAAAATGCCAGTTAAGGCAGTCGGGACATAAACTATCGATTAAAAGATTTTTGATTATCACTCAGTGAGGTCGGTTAAACATTCCTTTGCACTCTCAGAAAGGGTTTTTAGGATGGTTCGTCTCCTCTTGTCTTATGCTCTGCAACAAAAATTGGCAAATTTCATAATAAAGATAAGCTGCCATCTACCATTCAGGATGTTTGATCTTCAAATAGACTTCAGTTTTTTTCAGTTTGTAGCTAGAAGACCAAATATATATATATGTTTTTGGCCAATTTATTTACTTGCATTTGCATTGGCTGCCATTTAGACACCCCCAAAAGGCTATCGGGAGCCAGAATATCGACTTTAAACAACTTGTTTCAACCTTGTGGATATTGCATTAACAATTTCAAGGCCCAATCAGAGGGGATTTTTGGCAAAGTACATGGTGACCCTCATCTTTCATAGAATGCTTCAGTAAATAGCAAAATTTCTATTTTAAACTTGCTGTCATCTCTAATAAAGGATGCTTGGATATCCAAATTATCTTTAACTAGTAGTTATCGTACCAAGAACGCAACTGTTTTGGTCTTTGAATATAATTCGAAATCAAAGGGTGCCTATAAAAAGCCTTCTGATTAATTTGAATTTTTAGTGGCTGCCATTTAGAAAAACACAGAGACAGGCAGTCAGGACCCAAAATATCTACTGTTAACAACTTGATTTGAACTCGGGAAGGTCATATCGACAGTATCATAGCACTTTGCAATATGATCTATGGTGTAGTACATGGTACTTTTACCTCATTGCATTCATCGAAAAAAAGACAAATTTTATCTAGAACTGGCTGAAGGATGTTGTTTTATTGGTAGAGAATGACAATGACATCATGATATATTTTATAAGTTTAAGGATTTAAGGAATCAAGCGTTCATATTCATTAATCAACTGTTTCAGCTCTTCTCGTTGAGATGGCTCCAAATGTCAAAGTTTGAGGTCAAGATTCTTGAGTATTTCAGAGTTCTCAAGTTTAGGTGGACCAGGAACAAATGTTTCTCTAACGTCTGAACTAACTTCTGATTCTATCACTTTTAATTCTTGTGGGACAGTTTTTACAACTGTAACTGGTTTTGAAATAGAGTTATTTCACATGACACATTTGTTAATGATGACGTTATCAAAATGGCGTCCTTGGCGAAACTGTCTAAGGTTTTCATAGATATTATTCATTCATGTGTGTCCGCTAAATTAGGAGAACACTTAAAGAATATTTTCGAATTTTGGAAAATGTTGCTCTTGTGTTAAGCACGTCGCATCATAATTACAGCTTTATCATGTAGACAGAGGACTCTATTACATGTGGTAAATATCTATAACCTTTAAGATCGATCTATTTTAATAAGAGTCTATTTAAAATTCACGCGTTGTCTTTATTGGGTGTTTTCGTAAAACGATGTTAAACACGCATGGTGTCAGACACCCCATATTCGCTTCATGTGGTGTTAAACACGCTATTTAACAATAGCAATGAAACGGAAATTTCCCCGTATTTGGCTTTTAAGCGTTTAAATGATGGTTTAAGGTGTCCAATTTTAGCTTTCTTAATTTGCTTCATCTAGAGATTTATTTACTAGCCAATGAGTGGTTTCCTGAAATACACTAAGGGAGACAAATCCCTCTTCGGAGAAATTTTATCAGGTATCACATGCTTTCATTGTCTGATGCTTATAGTTTCCTTTCATTGAGAACTTTATTTTTGTTACTTACTTATTAAAACATTTTTCCGAACAGGTTCTTCTACAAAAACGACCCCAAGATTTTGTTTTGGTTTGTTTATAGCTATAAAGATCGTCGAGCTAAATTGTTATGCGTTGTGTCCGTTTATTCTCTTCTACTAATTGAGTACAATCTCCTCTAAGCATCTCGCTCAAAACGACTCGGCGAGTTAAAAAAAAGTTAGCCCCATTTCCATTATACATTCTTTGTTAAACCTTTCACCCTTTTTCAAGTAAAAGAAAAAAATTGTCATTTTTTTAGGGAGATAGATATACAAAAGCAAGAAGAGCGATAAGGCCTATCTTGGGTCTTTTGATTTGATTTTGATATCAGCCCTATTTATTTCAGAAAATCACGTGATGTCCAGATGACGTCTGTGGAGTAATTAATGTTCGGGTCATGTCGGGACATCTCTTAATCGAAACCACAGATGTTTTCCCAGTATTGAAAGTCTGACCTTCAACAGGTAAAATAATACAGTCCGTTGCGATTCAAGGATTACAGGGACATTTATTTAAACACGGCTTTGCTCAGGATAGGAAGCTGAAGCTGATACCCATTGTAGTATTTTTTTTTTTTTAATTTTTTTTATTCATTTATTTTTTTTTTTTTTTTCTTTTGGTTAGTTTTGATGAACTTCAACAAAAGTACAGAACCTTTAAGGTTCAAGAGTAACTCTTTTATTAGTTGTAAAGTTGGCTACATTTTCGATAGTCCGCATGCTGAATAACAAAACCCAAAAAAATATTTAGTCGCTAAGGGGCACAGTACATGGATACCGGTGAAATCTATACAATTCTCGTCGATTTTTACTGTCAATAGGTGTGTTTATTATTTATCCAATAATATATTTATGGCAATTCAACGGCAATATATTTACATCATATTTACAAGTAATTTATTTGTGAAATTAATTCAAGCACAGACAAAGTTACTTTTTTTAATTCAGTAAATATAAAAAATCAAAGGCCTGAAAGGCCTGAATGCAGTCAGGACGGAACAATATTTGAGTATTAAAATATTTCAATTATAACAAATTCTCTGAAATTTAAGGCTAAAATCTACACTTCAGATCTTTGGCCTTCTATTTTGACCTTTCATTCCAAAATATTGCCTTATTCATGCTTAAAGCCCTTGCTTTTGATGAAAAGAGCACTGCTTGGAGGGCCAATGCTTTACTACAAGGTCAGAAAAATAATATAAAAATAATAAGGGCTTAATTCTTATATCTTCAATCGTCATCCACCTTGATAATAGGGATAGCTTCTGTGATGGCTAATACTCATGCCGAGTTAACAGCAAATAACTACAGACATAAAACCACCCCAAAAAATGCACTGGAGTCAACAAATCAATTATTAACTATCTAACTCTGCTATTCTCTTCTTTTTATTCACAATGAACATGTCATAACGTTGGTTTTCTAACCATACTTAAGCCAGAAATATCTGTAAAGCAAGTATGCGAGAAAACCCCGCTTTGGTTTTTAGATCGGCAAAAGTCACTTGCTGTCTTCTAAAATTTCAGAGGGACAGATTTCCGGTGATTGTGTAATATGGACGTGGGCCCTGTGAAATCGGCCTGGGTTCATTAGAATCTATTTCTATATTTACTTTTGCCTTTTTTTCGGGAGACCCGGCGAAAAAGTTATAAATTGTCTTTGATCGCCCTAGATCTTGATCTATTTCGTAAGGAAACATGTAACCATAGAATGGTTCCCGATTTATTGGATTTCCGATAATACAGCGCCGATTATCATAACGCTGTGCGGGGTACCATTAAGAATTTTATTTTGGAATAGGCCAAAACGGCAGGTTGTCGCGGAAGTCCGATTTTCGTCGATGTCGTATTTCAAGATTCGGCGCGACGTAAGGCCCATTCTTTTCATTTTTATTCGCAGTCTACGACTTTTTAGTTCTAATTGCGCGGCCTTGGCAGAACCCTTACACCGGATTTCAAAATAAACGATAAACCTGTCTGAATAAGGGAAGTAACTCCAAAAGACGATTGTCCTAATTGCATTCCCTTTAAAAAACGGTCGCTGACTACTTTCGATTTCGTGTTTACTTTTCGGCGTCGTTCAAAATCGATTTTTCCCCGGAATTTTGATGTCCAAATTTATAATACGGAAATATGGCTTTGAAATCGGAATTGTTCACAAAAATCTAGGTAGCTGGCATTCTGTCTGATATCATTTTCGCAGGCTTAAAATCATGAATGGGTTTACTTTTTCACGCTCATGGATTTATTCGAATTCGGTGTTGTGAGGATCCGATTGCCGGCGACCACTATATGCAAGTCAGACTTTGAGTCTGACTGCATAAAAATCAAGGTTAAATCACACATATTTATATAAGTGTGTATTGTACACTCGCATTACCATCAAAGGTCTTGCATATAAAGACCCTAATTAATTTAGGACAGCAAAAGTTACTTAACAGATTTTATATGATAATCTTAGATTTCAGTTCAGAACCAGTTATATTTTGACAATCACTTGGAAAGGTGGCCCAAATATGGAATAACCCATATTTTCATTAAAAGAGTAATTATCCTATTATGGTCAAACCTTTGTAATTGTAACCGCGGGGTAAAGGTGTATGGCCAGGGGGGAAGGAGGGTACTGAACTTAAATCTATGGCCATGGGAAACAACCCTGCATACTATAAATTGCCTATGAAAAAGGTAATCGAGTCAAAATCGAACAACGTGTGTACTACTTAGCTTTTTACTGCTCATGTGCGCGCAAAAAATAGGTCAAGTAAAAGTCAATAACTTTTGTGCGACACGAAGTGCTTTGTGTGTTCAACACAGTGCTTGCATATCACTACGCTGTGCTCAAATCAAAATACTGATAGTACTGAATGGACGAAACAACACACAAGATCAATTTTCTGGAATATATAACCTTGTTTTTTTTTTCATATTGTCCTTATCATGTATACCAGATATTTTCTTACTTATCACTGCCAAAATCACTGCTGTGATACATAGCTTTTATATTTGATCTTGACGGATAACCTTGCAATTGGAAAAAAAGAAAATGCTACTCACTTAACACTTTCTCTTTTCTCTCTTAAAATTATGTACCCTTTCTGCTACAAATTTTACTGATTTACCTACATTTTGAATGTAATCTGCAACCCTTTACAATACGGACCTGTCAAAACATTTATTGTCTTGTACTGGATTAATCTAAATTAGAAAATTTAAAAGTCTTGTCCCGTCCTCAAACCTTAAGCAGACGACAACATTTAAGCCTGGGCCAACTTGGAATAGATATCATAAAATAAATCAACATGAGTGTAATTTGATACATATCTAGGAGAGAATTTGAAAAAAATAATGGGGTATGATATGAGTATGGACCATATTGCGGGAAAGGAAGAAATTGACCCTATAAATACTTTGTGTTCCCACAGTAAAATACAACTTCTTTGTGGATTTCAATGCAATGTAAAAGAAAGAGTCGACGAGCTGATGCCCCTAGAAATCAAAGTGCTGTAAGCACTGTAATTGTGCGGTACTGAATGTCTGAACTGCTTATTGTTGTTTCAGGAGTTTATGTATATAGCATGGAAACGAAAAATAAATAAATAGACAAAAAATCTAAACCAAGTTATTGTTGCAGATATAGTCAAACCATACATGCCACTTTTAAAGTTATCCCGAAAACTTGTGGGAAACGTTCATTAGACAAATATTCTATCAATGACGTTTTCAAAATTAAATCAACATCTAACTGCCAAATATAAGAAATGGACTTTGCTTCATTCATATTTTTAGGTTTGAATAAACACGGGAATATATCTCCATTCTTTTGATGCTAAAAAGCTTCTTGTAAAACACACTAAGCATTCAGTATTGTAGGTCTTTGGAAAATTGATCTCGAGCCACTTCTTGAAGAGTTGTAGTAACAAGTTTTCAGAAATGTACATGTAGATAAATCACAGGCAGTCATAGACAAATACACCAAACTAAAGCTATAGAGCGAGGAGTGACACAATGCACTTACACTTTGTAAATAGTGAAGAGGTTAATAGGTGAATTATAAGGGGTTATTCCAAAGAGAGGGTATTAGGTAATTCATCCCACGATCCATCTCTGAAACTTTTTCCCTCATAGGTACAAAGTGCAAATTTACAACTGCATTTTAGTAAACTAATGTTAATATTCTATTATTAAGCTAAATTAATGAACTATTAAACCCTTCATGGAATGCACTGTAAATAAAACACTAATTAACAACCAGAGAAAATAAGAAGCTCAATTTATGCCAGCAATTTTCGAAACAAACCGTTTACAAAATTGATATGAGTTGGAAAAAAGGTTATTTTGCAATTTTTCATTAGATACAACCCGGGCAGAACCACTCTAATTGTGCTTCCGCACAATTAAAAACAGCATTACTACGATTGTTATACATGGAATGATCGAATGGATAAATTGTCTGACTAGTTGCGAACCACTAAACTTAATTTATTTTATAAAATCGCTTTCTGCAAAGCGTTATCGGACATAGTTATCTTTACCTCGTGAAATAGTTGTTTTTGGCGGACTCAGCGCTATATAGTCAGCGTACCGTTCGACATTTTCCATTTGAAGTGAGATCGGTTTGTGGCTTACGATCCGTATAGGTAAACAAAACCCTTGTTTTCCCTCGCCTAAAAAAACCTTAATAAAAAGATTCAAAAATTGGAGTGCATGCCTTCAAATGTCACCTTGCCTCTTTATAACCTAGGCCTCCAGCGCTTTAAGCGCTTTGATTCGGGTTCGTATGTACGATACTTTTGCGCGATGACACGTTAGGTTTGTCTGTATTAGGTTAAAGATGATATATATGACTGTTATGTGCGTTTCTTTGCTCTTTTAGTATTGCCAATAAATTTACTGGTCAAAATTTATCCATGTTAAACGGTCTTAAGTTTGATTTTAAACATGAAAATATCGTTGTTAGCTTGGGCGACCTCGTCTTTTAAGTGACCAATTTCATTAAACGATCATCATAAAAAGCACCTTCATCGTAAACCAAATCTCTGAAAAGAGATATTTTATTCGAAAAACTGTTTATCATGGAATCTTATGTTATTTGAACCTATAAGATTCGTCTCAATAAGACGATTCTGAAGGATTCGAACATCATAGAATTCTGTAAGACTATGGCGGTAATCTAAACATTCTATCAAAAAACCCTGTCTTATCTATAACGAAATATCGTATTAAGCGACCATTTCCATAAGCGACCGCTTTTTCGTGGTCCCCTAAGTGGTCGCTTTACACAAGTTCTTCTGTAATTGAATACCTTTTCATTAAATTTAATGACTTGTTTGATTTTCATAAATTATGTTTATCAGATTGGTCATGTTTGAATACAGCCAAAGAATGATTTCGGAAATGCGAAAAATATTTGTCTTTGGGGACTGTGCAGTGTGCCGGGATTGTATTAAGTGCGCTACATATTTTTTGTAATGCGTAAGAAAAAAAAATACCAAAGTAAATAGTTGGTAAGCAAAACCATATAGAGTCCCATTTAAAAAGAAAGTACAAGTTCTGTTCCTGATGATAGAGGTATTTCACGTAATT
Organism: Fragum whitleyi; assembly: GCA_948146395.1. Taxonomy (NCBI): domain Eukaryota; kingdom Metazoa; phylum Mollusca; class Bivalvia; order Cardiida; family Cardiidae; genus Fragum; species Fragum whitleyi. The sequence goes on from OX411558.1 coordinate 33,929,560, forward strand.
ATCTCCCTTGCGTACTCTTCAGTTAAACTGACATAACAATGCAAACGAGGGGGCGTCCTTCTTTTCTCCACTCAAAAAAAATGATTAAAATAAAGAGATAATAAAACACAGATTACAAAAACGACAGACAACAGAATGCAAATTCGACGACTGTGTAATAAACGAAAAATGATATAGAAAAATAAAGTCAAAACACGAAAACATATCGAGAGTTAAAGATAATGTGAAAAGGGGAGAAATAATTCCAACGCAGATTTATTATTACGAGTTGCTATTTCATTTTATTAATTATTCAAATTTGAACACATACGTGTATTGGGGAGAGCTTTTAAATACATTGGAAACGTGCATTTCACTGTTTTGAAATTAATGATGTGTTATTCTGACTTTCACTTAATTTCTTTTCGTGCAGCCTTTTTTTCAACACTCACCTCTTACGAATCCAATTAATTTTCGGAAATTCATGAATTAATGAACGCACAATTAGGATACCCCTTTTAAAGACATATTTTCACCATGAAGATGTGATAAAAGTTGAATACGATTACGTAATACCATATGTCACATACGTCGATTAATTGTCACCAGTACAATGTTTATTTAGCGCTCGTGTTGTAACTTACAACTGCTGCCTTAGTGTTTATCGCTCTTTGATCTGGGGTCTATGGTATATTGTAAACCCTCTCTAAAATCATAAACAAACATAAAGATTAAATTCATCCCTACAATTTTTTTTACGCTTAAGTTTTATCAAGCAATATGAAAAACAACAGTACTGCAAGGGGCTTGTGCTAAAATATTCTAACGATTCTAAATAAGTATCAGAAAAAGGCCCCTATACGATAAATAACATTATTCTAACTCGAACTAAGTATTATCTTTCTGTGTGTGTGTTTTTTTTAAATACTACGTATTTATCTATTTATTATTATCATTTAATATTTCCAAAGTATGAACATTTCTTGTGCAAATCCCCCCCCCCCCCCCCAAAAAAAAAAGAGAAAAAAACCGCTGTTGTTAATAAATACATTTTTCACAAAGAAATATACAGTGCACGGTCAAAATATCACATAGGCCTACTTTTCTTACATTATGATTCACAAAATGAAAGAACGTCAATGTGTTGGTTTCAGTTTTCTCTTTTTGCCACGATGTTAAAACAGTGCAATATCACAAGGTGGCGTATTTGGTTGAATTTTGCGCTCCACGATTTATTTATTTATTTGTTTTTTTATTATTACTTTTTGCAAGAACACATTTCCTCGTCTCAGTGTGTTAATTACGATTTGATGGTAATAATGTTTTATACAAATAAATTTACATAATACTATATAAAGAAATAATTGAGAAGGCTACGTATTTTTTTTATTTTTTTAGTATTATTCGGATTTAAATGAAAAGAATGAAATAAATGAAAAGATCTGCAAATAAAGGGTAATAATATACATAAAAAAATAATTCAAAGAGAAACTTTGATGAAAAAATCTAAAAAAAAGTCAGAACATTATTACCAACAAGAAATACAAAATACTTCTTGAAAGGCTAGGGACGCTAAATAGAGTAAGATTAATATAAGTTCATCAAAAGCATTTTTTTTTTTTAAATCTCGTATTTCAAGTATCAAACCTTTTTTTTATAAAAGGCTAGTTAACACCCATTCTTTCATAATGGGCTTTTGTGATTAAGCTGTGTTCGACGCCTGTTGTCCGTCGTGCGTAGTGTATCAACATTTTTGTGTGCACTCTTAGGACAACATTTTAACTCAAATGTCAAAAAACTTAGTCAGAACGTTTATCTCCGTCAATTAATTGTCATGTTTGAATTTCGGTAAAGCGGGATCAAAAATAAGGTCATGGGATTAAATCTTAGATAAACCATGTTTGCACTCAAGAGATCGCAATTTTGGCTCAGATGACTTGAAACTTGGTCAGAATGAATATTTAAAAGACATTTTGGATGAGTTTGCAAGTGGGTCGAGTTGGGCAAAATAATCAGGCCATTTAAGGGGATTTTGGAAAAAATTGTGTGCACTGTAGAGGCCACATTTTTGGCTCAAATGACTTTAAATCGTGCTTCACGGAATGTTTCATCTTGGCTCATTAAAAAATTGATTCAAGGTAGGTAAAAACTAGAAAGAAAAGTTAATTTTTGTAATTGGGAGTATTATCACGGTGATTTGATATTTCTTATTGTCTGTCTTGTGAGCGCTTTTTGACTTTTGGCCATCTTGTTTAAAAATAGAAAAAAATATGTGAATCTGTTGATTAAATAGTAAATTAATTAGATACCTTATATATATAGATTATGATCATTTAAATGGTTTCGATTATGTAGAAGACTATGTTAAAAGATAGATTTTGATAATTCTTCAATAAAAACTCTTTGTCTGTCAAAGCTTAAAGATCTAGCATTTAACCGTGTTTAATATCACGTACAAAGAGATTTTGCGTGTCTGACACCGCGTGTGTTTAACATCATTTTCGTGAATACGCTTAAACAAGATATGATCGGCCTTCTACATGGCTATAATGGAATTTTATCAACAAAAATCGTTCTAGAAGTATAGCAAATGAACAGAAAGATCGCTGTTGGCGAAATAACGCTGCATTTATAATGCGACGTGCTTAACATACAACCAAAATTTTCCTAAAATCGAAAATATTCTTTAAGTGTTCTTCTAATACAGCGAATACACAGGGGAGAATTGGGTTTCTATTGAAACCTTAGACAGTTCCGCATATGAAAGGATATGTGTCTTGGCTGACAAATTACGTAAAGTGATAACATACCTCGTTGAAAGCTGAAATTTGTTAACGAAGCGGTAAAAATGTCGCCATTTTTTCATGTTCAACATCAATGGTAGTCACTCGATTCCCCGCATTGATATACAAATCATGCGGAAATTGTTCAATATCATTTATGACGGAAAAATGTAATGAAATAAATGAAATTATGTATTTTTAACAAAAACACATGATTTTTTGGTAGTATCGTTTTAAATGTGGGTGCGGATAATACAATGAAGAGAGGAATTTTCATCTGTTTATACTGAAACTCTTTTTTTTTCTTTGAAAATAATTTGGAAAAAAAAAATGGACAAATCTTTGATCTTTAATTCTTTATTTAAGTAAAAAGTTTGAATTTTCAAAATACTTTTCGTTATATAAATTACATCGGCATTTCCAAGAATCGAAGTGTTGGAAGCACTGGTTGTAGCTTTTTTTTCTGCTGAGTATTACGCGTCAAAAATTAATGATATTTACGTAATTTTCAACTTATTAAATGTTTAATCCTACAGTTTTTAATTTTATATCCAATTGAATTATATTCCTGGTCCACAAATAATAAGTACAATAATATCCGAATTCAAAATTAAACAAGAAATCCCCCTTTAGTTTAACACTGTATTACTGAATGAAGTCATAAGTATAACCGTAGTGAATAAAGAATGCTGGAGGAATCCCTTTATATAACAAACTAGAATAGGATAAGACTCTAGAGTTTGAATCACTTTCTAAAAGTCCTTTCTAGAAAGATCTCAAATATTCTACATACATGTTTACAAAACAGTGTCAAGGGATCGGAAATTTGCCAGAATAATTCTAAAAATAGACACGGGAAAAACCATTATACATCTTACATTCATACAAGCATAACACTTTCCCCATTGAAAGACAAAAGGGTTATGAAATAAATCTTTCTTTTGGCATTATCTTTAGCATATACAATGATAATATACTTCACACAATTGATAATATCATGATTCGCTGAAACATTTCAGCACATCTAGCATGTAAAAACAAACAATTTTTCATCAAAAGAAATGAAAAGGAGTTTTATATATGCAAACATTCATACATATATACAAAAATAATGAAATGTAACTGTTAAATTCAATTTGAGGTATTAAAGATTAGACATTTTCAAATTTTAGACTCTTGACAGAGCATCTGGTATTATTTTGTCTTTTCCTTTAATGTGTCTTAAATCAAGATTAAATTCTTGAAGTGACAAACTCCACCACATTAATGTCAGGTACTTACATTTAAGTTTGTGAAGAAAACTAAAGCGATTGTGATCACTGAATACAACTATAGGAGAAGCTGCTGATGTTAAATAAACTTAAAATAATGGATTGCCAAAATCAGAGCAAGACATTCTTTTTCAATGGTGGAGTTGGTTTTCTGATATTTGTTTAATTTTTTAGAAGAACAACACAACAATCTGGGTGATCAATACCGTCATCGTCTTCGACAGCACCAATAAACACATCATCAACAGCTAATTTGAAACATTTGTCAAAATCAGGTGCTAAAAGAACTGGTGTGCTCTTAAGTATGTCTTTTAAGCGATCAAAGGTAACTGCCTTAGACAGTTTTAATCCATTCCGTTTTTCTATAACAAATTTGTTAAAGGCTCATCTACTATAGAAAAATTCTTACAAAACTTTCTATAGTAGCCAGTCATACCAAGAAATCGCATTAGTTGCATTTTATAAGCAGGCACAGAAAACTCAGAGAAAGCATTTGGCCTTAGATTCTAAAGGTTTGACTTGACACACACGATGTCCTAAGAAAGTAACAGTAGCATGACAAAATTCTGTTTTTCCACGATTCACAATTTTGCATCACTGAGACGGTCGAAGGATTGTTTGATTCTTTGAAGGTGGTCACTCCATGTGTCTGTGTAGGTGATGACGTCGTCGATGTATGCGCAACAGCCATCTTAGCCAGCTATAACCATATTTACAAGCCGCTGAAACGTCGCAGGAGAATTTTTCATCCCAAATGGCATAACTTTGAACTGGTACAGCCCAGTTGGAGTAGCTCCTTTAGCTCTATCAGTGAGCGGAACTTGCCAGAATCCTTTGAGAAAGTCAAATTTGGTGACATATTTAGAATTACCGACTTTGTCAATACAGTCATCGATTCTTCGTATTGGAAAAGAGTCAATTTTTGTCACAAAGTCCACATTCTGTATGTTCCATTTGTTTTTTGAACTAATATACATGGTGAACTGTAATAGTCCATGAGTCAGAATAATTTTGTAGACCATATTTTTCTGAAAGTCCTTGGCATGTAGATTATTTTGAGACATGTGAGTAGGGCTTTTGTAAGAAACGCTTCTTTAAAGTCCCCCACAAAATTTTGAAATTGAATTCTAAAAGAGAGTCCAAAAAAATTGATGTCAAAATGACAAAAAGTTAACTTCATATACAAATATTTGTGTTGCTGATTAACTGTAGAGTCCATTTATGGATTTTATTTAAGAATCTGGTCATCTTAAGAGTCATAATAAAATACGTTACCTTTAAATTTCATAAAACCTATGAATATAGAAATAAATTGTCTATTCCTGCCTCACTGGGAATTTTGTTAACATTGCCTGTTTGATAGTCCGTGGTATATAGAAAATTTTGCGACTTGTGAGAACTCTGACAAGTGGGGCGTTTGTGAGCTGCCCCATTTGAAGGATTGGTAACAATGCTTTTCTAAAAGCTTATGCAATTTTGAAACTTGTTAGCAGTCTGGCCACTGGAGCAAATGCGAGATACGTTACTTTAAAGAAAGCAACCCATAAAATTTTCATAAAACAATTTCAGTTGTATGTCTTGTTATAGAAATTACCTGTCAATTAGTAAAAATTAAATGATATTGTGTTTTGTTAATGATATTTGTGATTCTGGAGGTATTTGAAGCCCATTTACATTATGACTTGAAAAATATAGCTCTTACAAGCAATGCATGGGAGTAAAATATGTTAGATTTTAAATTCAATTTAATGTTTTCAAAAGCAATGTTTTATTCATCAATTCTCCACTGAATGTTTTGTTTACTTTGTTTTCTATAAGCTTCTCTCTTTTGGGATATTTTATTTTTTTATAGCTATTTGCAAAATACGTTACGCTAATGTAATTTGATGTAATTTACCCATCAATTACCATAGGCTTTTTCATATCTCATCTGATTGCATTTATTGTAAAATCCCTCATTGTATAAATCAACTATAAACTATAAATGTTTAAAGTATTTTCAAGGTATCAATATAAATTTTAATCATTTCAAGACTCATTGTGGTTTTAAAAGCGTGCAAAATACGTTACCACTTATTTATAGGTATAATTTTTATTGAGTCGCTATCATTTTTTAAGGAAATGCACTTAATTCAATGTTGAGGCAGCTTCCAAACACAATATTGAGGCAGCTTATGGTTTCTTCTATGTTTGAGGTTTTTTTTTCTCACATTTTTAGATTAAAACACAAATTATATATATGTTACTTCTGATGATAAGAGACCGTTTTCTTACAAGTATTATATTCAAATGAATAGAACATTGCCATGTACATTTTGATTTAGATTTAGCTATCAAAGAGAGTAATATATGTTACATCTAAAAGATCTTTTTTTTAGAAAATCAAACATAATTGCTGCTCCCAAAGGACAATAAGGGGCACATCAATTCTCTTGAACATGATTACTTTATTAGAAAGTAAAGATTTTTGTGAAACAAAGATGCTTAAAAAATGCTTTACTTTGAACTAGATACAAACTACAAGTACTTTTTATGCAGAATGAAACATGTCTTAGAGAGAATTTGCGCTTCTTTTATAATTTACATAGTGAAGCAATAAAAGAATTATGATAAATTGCTTAGGCAATAGGATTCCATCAATATCAAGAACTCAACCAAATACAACCCAAGACTTGATTCATAAAAATAAGAATATTGAATGATGGGTCTATAAGTCGCATGCTTTAGCTGTTTTGAGCTTTATAGGTGTTTTTGTGTAAATGGCTGGTGATTTGACATTCCTGTTTGACATTCCTGGCTGACTTTCAATATATATGTACATGAAGTTTGTGTTGAAGTAGGGAAAAGAATCGAAGAATGACCATTCTAATTAAAATACTCATGGTTCTTCGGCATAACTCTTAAATTTTTCTCATGTACAAGACTCTTCTAATAACTAATTAGTTTTATTCTAACCACTTGGCAAACGTTCCAGACAAACAATTGGAAAACATGCAGTAAAACAAAAAAATCCATCTTAATCAAAGAGAAACAATAATTTTGATTTAAATGGCTACAGTATTGACACTGTAGTGCATTTACGATAATTGCAACTTGTTTCATACAAATGGTACCATACGTTACTAGATAATGACCATCAGTATTCTGATTCAAAACATTTATAGGCAACGAAAAAACCAATGCATGAAAAGTAGAGATAAATGATAAACTTGTTTAAGTGACTAGGTAATTTTGAAAAAAGTTTCAATTGATTAATTTTTTTAGCTGTCATGCTGCATTGTATGATAGATAGATATGTAAGCACTGAACAGATATATCCCTATGATGAAATTAAACAACAGGTATAGTACAACACAAAGTACATATCCGTATCTATTTAAAAGCCAGTATGTTTATTGAATATTTCAAGGTATTTCCATTTCAGCAATTGGATATACATGTACAAATGATTTGGCTATTTCAAAATTATGATCTCAAATCTTGTTATCAAATTTTTAACTTTGTGAGTTGGGATACTACTAATGATACTAACTTTAATTTGTTTGATTTATCGTTTACATTAAAAGACAATATGTAAATACTAGCATTAAATAAGAATTTTCTTCTTGGCTGTTCAAAGATATAACAATGACATCTCAATTTAGGTCTAAATTTAGGTCTTCCTGAATCAGACAGGATTCTGTGGATGTTTTATCACTCATGCTTAAGAATCATGTATGAGAAAGTAATAAAAATCGCAATTTGCCCAAAAAAATTTCACAAAATGGGAGCAAAATGTAGCATTTAATAAGAATCTAGGGTGGGTTATTTCAAAGTTACGTATCTTACAAAAGCCCCACTCGCCAGAGTGCTAACATGTCTTTAAATGTTGCTTGTACATGTACCTTTCTGAAAATCATAGTGTACAAAATTCCCCCGGGGGGGGGGGGGGGGGACAGGGGTCCCAGTAGCCCATAGTCTATAATTACTTTGGCTGGGTTCAATGAAATCATGCTCCAATAAGTAATTCACTTCATCTTGAAGGGATTTTTGTTTCACTGGATTCATTCTATAAGGATGCTGTTTTATTGGTAGAGAATGACAATGACATCATGATATATTTTATAAGTTTAAGGATTTAAGGAATCAAGCGTTCATATTCATTAATCAACTGTTTCAGCTCTTCTCGTTGAGATGGCTCCAAATGTCCTAGTTTGAGGTCAAGATTCTTGAGTATTTCAGAGTTTTCAAGTTTAGGTGGACCAGGAACAGATTTTTCACTAAAGTCTGAACTAACTTCTGATTCTATCACTTTTGATTCTTGTTTACATCTGTTACTGGTTTTGAAATAGAGTTATCTCTGTCAAAACACTTTTTTAACATGTTCACATGACACATTTAGTTATTTTCACGCCTTCCAGGAGTATTGATAAATAATTCAAATCATTTGTTTTCTTAGTATACAGGCCATAATATCTTGCCTGTAAGGGTCGGCCAGGTATTGGTAAAAGAGCAAGGACTAGCAACCTCACATGCCCTAGATAGTTTAATTTTAAAGTCAGAAACATATTGTAACAAGTTCAAGAGTGATTCAATATCAGCAAGAAATTTCTTTTTTAAGAGTGTTAATGGCCCACGAACAGAATGACCACAAAGTAACTCAGAGGGGCTAAAGCCAAGAGATTCTTGAACAGATTCTCTGACTGCAAATAAAAGTAAATGAATACCTTCATCCCAATTTTTCTCAGTATCAAAACAATATGACCTCATCATAATATTCTTCAGGGTCTGATGAAATCTTTCTAAAGCACCTTGACTCTCCGGGTGATGACCGATATTGCTCGATACCAAATTCATGCATAACTTGCTGGAATATGCCTGACATGAAGTTTGTTCGTTGATCAGACTGAACTGATTTTTGAAGGCCAACAAAAGAAAAGAATTGCCTAAATGTTTATTATAGAAATTACTTCTGGAAACACATATTCAGAACCTGGCTTAGTTTTCGGTAAAGGACCAACGCAGTCTATAATTATCCGACTGAAAGAGTCATCGAAAGCTGGAATGGGTTATAACCTTGCTTTTGGAATAGATTGGTTAGGTTTCCCTACCATTTGACAAATGTTGCAATTTTTACAATATTTGGAAACGTCCGATTTAAGTCCTGGCTAAAAAATGAATCTTTATCTTGTGATAAGTCTTGTTTACACCTAAATGACCAGACATTGGGCTTTTATGGGCTATACTTAGTATTTCATGGCGATATGACTTTGGAACAACAATTTGATGTAAACAGCCCAATCATCATCAGCCGGGACATCATATGGTCGCCAATTTCTCATCAGAATAACATTATTTTTATAGTAACAAACATGATTCTAAGACATTTCTTTTACGGGTAGTGCCCTATCAGTTACTTTTGAAATCTCAGTGTCATTTTGCTGTTCCTGGATTAGCCGTGACATTGAATGCGTATCATGACCTTGATCATTTGACCTTGAAAATGACTGACAAAATTTTGACGAGTCTGTCTGAGTATCAGGCAGACTAAGATAAAGACTTTTTAATCTCGTCATTGAAATATTGACCAACAAAAGTATCCGTTAAAGGTGGCAATGGACGGCGGCCTCCCGACTCTATAAACCGGGAGTTGGGATTCGTTCATTATACGGCACTTTTTGCGCGTTTTTTCAAAAGACCGGTTTTTGAAAGATTCTACTTAATTATATGCAAATAACGTAGAATAATGATGATAAAACTTCATAATTGAGCTTCTTTTCATCATTTGATATTAATTGAATGACTGGATCATTAAAAATAACAATAAAACTGCGTTAAAACCGTCATTCGATTAGGGGGGACACTATGACATACTGAGAGAACGTGTGAGCGACATAAAAAAAAGGTTATTGTGAAAGACATTTTTTCCCCATTTTTTTCCTTGGACTTAAATTATCATGGATATTTTTTCATATTTAAATAAAATAGTATTCGGATAACACATAATCCGAATAGTTGGTTACTTATTTAATTGATTTTGAGCTACGAAACCAGACACTTCTAATTAGAGTTCAGTGCTGATGTCACTTGTTTTGTATTACTTTGAAGATTCTTGTGAAACTATTTGACCCTTTTAATACTGCAGTATAAAATGCTAAATATACAGAGATATTAATCGAAAAAGAAGTCCCAAAATTTGTGCGTTGAATAATATGTTTCATAATAAACTCTCAATTATGTACTTGAATACTTGTTTTTATAACTAATCATAAATACATTTGTAGTTTGAAAGCAAAATATTAAGCGGATTAATGCAAAATTGACTTTATTGTCATGCGTGAAAGGAAGAGTATCCGAACATTTAAGAAACGATTTTGAATATCATAGGCTCTAAAAATCCACCAATTTTAATGTAAATTACAGCCTAGAGAACATTCTTACTGTAATCAGAAAAGGAATCTTCCATAACTTGTCAATATGATATATTCTTTCGTTAGCTAAATAAGCTTAAACTGTATTCCAGTTGTCATATTGATGACGTTATATATGGACCCAGACACGGATCTGAGATGGGCGACCTTTTTCAAAATAATACCCATTCTCTGTAACGACTTAAACTATTTTGGCACACATGGTCTCCGATTTTGATAAAATTTTATATACAAGGAGGGAATAATGAAAGGAGAAGAAATTGACCAAAAAATGTTTTTAGATCATCTGGTTACCACGCTCCACGATTTATTTATTTATTTGTTTTTTTTATTATTACTTTTTGCAAGAACACATTTCCTTGTCTCAGTGTGTTAATTACGATATGATGGTAATAATGTTTTATACAAATAAATTTATATAATATATATATATGGTATCTAATTAATTTACTATTTAATCAACAGATTCTCACATTTTTTTTCTATTTTTTAACAAGATAAACAAGATATATATATATATATGGATTGTCCAACAAACTTTCCCATCGTCCTCATCAACAAGATTGTTTCTACCCGCTTTGTCTGTCAAAGCTTAAAGATCTAGCACTTTAACCGTGTTAAACATAATGTACAAAGAGATTTAGCGTGTCTGACACCGCGTGTGTCTAACATCATTTTCGTGAATACGCTTAAACAAGATATAAGTAATAGTTAAACGCTAATAATTGAAAATTAAACGATTTAAACAGCCGAAAGGAGGGAGCGTAGCGACCGACTGAGGCTGTTTAAATCGTTTAATTTTCAATTATTAGCGTTTAACTGACTTAGTCTTTTTCCCGCGCTTAATATTATTGACAGCACTTCGCTCGATTTACACGGGATAAGTCGGTTGAATTTATTAAAAAGTGAATATGGTGTTGTTGAAATATCCACATAAATACCGAGGCTTTCTAAAGAGCTTTTACCGACGATAAAAGACGCAGTATTGTCTGTTTATATTGACCTGACAATAACCTCCGCTCTGTAGATGAACGAATATACGATAAGTGTCCACTCTGTATTATAATAACGATTTACGGCATCAGATGTCATTAAAAGATTGTATGTTAAATTTGAATAAATGTGCCAGTAATTGTTTTCAACTTTGTTCATATATGACACCAACTCAAATATTGTCATTGTCAGAGAAGGGCCTACTATAGGTGTATTCTCAAAACTGAGCTCTGACGTAGGTGCCGAGTCCATTACCATGGGTATATCGGCTATATCTAAGCATCATATGATAGGAATTTAACCTGATCCCGCCACTCTTATTTTGAAAGTACATGTAGTGAATAAAACTTGCGATAACAGACTAGCAATAACTTTCCCTTGAAAGATAAATTGTTACTTTTTTAATGATTTATCTAAACCTGTTATATCTATTTCGCAAATATGGTGCGGTAATCTAACGGTTAAAAGTAGATTTTACGGCTCACCTCACAAAATCTACCTATGGTATACTAATCATTACACATAGACATAGATATTTTATTAATTAAATATTAAGAAAATGTTTCTAGCTACATACAGAAGCAAAAATTTTCATAAAGGTTGAGTAAGCGATCCACCCACGGGTAGGTAAACCAGCCATTGCGATATAACTGTAACAATGTTGAAATCGGAGTTCACATGCAAACAAAACGTCAGGCCATGTCACACCCAACCAGGTCCAAATCAGTATAGAACTTGTGGGGAATGCAACATATGCACGTGAATTACGATTTTCTCTTTTACTTTCCACGTGCTTGTTGCATATTAATGAGGGGGTAGAGTTTAGTATTTACGCATGCGTGGAATAACAAATAAACCTTGACGTTTAAATGAAATAATGATCAAAATAAACCTAAGCTGGGTAGTTTATGGAAAATAAACCATCAAAAATTTTAAAAATCCAGCATTCTGATTGGATGATAAAGTAGGACAAAGACTAATCGGCCTTCTACATGGCTATAATGGAATTTTATCCACAAAAATCGTTCTAGAAGTATAGCAAATGAACAGAAAGATCGCTGTTGGCGAAATAACGCTGCATTTATAATGCGACGTGCTTAACATACAACCAAAATTTTCCTAAAATCGAAAATATTCTTTAAGTGTTCTTCTAATACAGCGAATACACAGGGGAGAATTGGGTTTCTATTGAAACCTTAGACAGTTCCGCAAATGAAAGGATATGTGATGACAAATTACGTAAAGTGATAACATACCTCGTTGAAAGCTGAAAATTGTTAACTAAGCGGTGAAAATAGCGCCACTTTTTTCATGTTCAACATCAATGGTAGTCACGCGATTCCCCGCATTGATATACAAATCATGCGGAAATTGTTCAATATCATATATGACGGAAAAATGTAATGAAATAAATCTAAGCAAATGAAATTATGTTTTTTCAACAAAAACACATGATTTTTTGGTAGTATCGTTTAAATGTGGGTGCGGATAATACAATGAAGAGAGCAATTTTCATCTGTTTATACTGAAACTCTTTTTTTTTCTCTGAAAATAATTTGGAAAAAATTGGACAAATCTTTGATCTTTTATTCTTTTATTAAGTAAAAAGTTTGAATTTTCAAAATACTTTTCGTTATATAAATTAGATCGGCATTTCCAAGAATCGAAGTGTTGGAAGCACTGGTTGTAGCTTTTTTTTCTGCTGAGTATTACGCGTCAAAAATTAATGATATTTACGTAATTTTCAACTTATTAAATGTTTAATCCTACAGTTTTTAATTTTATATCCAATTGAATTATATTCCTGGTCCACAAATAATAAGTACAATAATATCCGAATTCAAAATTAAACAAGAAATCCCCCTTTAGTTTAACACTGTATTACTGAATGAAGTCATAAGTATAACCGTAGTGAATAAAGAATGCTGGAGGAATCCCTTTATATAACAAACTAGAATAGGATAGAACATTAGAAGACTCTAGAGTTTGAATCACTTTCTAAAAGTCCTTTCTAGAAAGATCTCAAATATTCTGTCTACATACATGTTTACAAAACAGTGTCAAGGGATCGGAAATTTGCCAGAATAATTCTAAAAATAGACACGGGAAAAACCATTATACATCTTACATTCATACAAGCATAACACTTTCCCCATTGAAAGACAAAAGGGTTATGAAATAAATCTTTCTTTTGGCATTATCTTTAGCATATACAATGATAATATACTTCACACAATTGATAATATCATGATTCGCTGAAACATTTCAGCACATCTAGCATGTAAAAACAAACAATTTTTCATCAAAAGAAATGAAAAGGAGTTTTATATATGCAAACATTCATACATATATACAAAAATAATGAAATGTAACTGTTAAATTCAATTTGAGGTATTAAAGATTAGACAATTTCAAATTTTAGACTCTTGACAGAGCATCTGGTATTATTTTGTCTTTTCCTTGAATGTGTCTTAAATCAAGATTAAATTCTTGAAGTGACAAACTCCACCACATTAATGTCAGGTACTTACATTTAAGTTTGTGAAGAAAACTAAAGCGATTGTGATCACTGAATACAACTATAGGAGAAGCTGCTGATGTTAAATAAACTTAAAATAATGGATTGCCAAAATCAGAGCAAGACATTCTTTTTCAATGGTGGAGTTGGTTTTCTGATGTTTGTTTAATTTTTTAGAAGAACAACACAACAATCTGGGTGATCAATACCGTCATCGTCTTCGACAGCACCAATAAACACATCATCAACAGCTAATTTGAAACATTTGTCAAAATCAGGTACTAAAAGAACTGGTGTGCTCTTAAGTATGTCTTTTAAGCGATCAAAGGTAACTGCCTTAGACAGTTTTAATCCATTCCGTTTTTCTATAACAAATTTGTTAAAGGCTCATCTACTATAGAAAAATTCTTACAAAACTTTCTATAGTAGCCAGTCATACCAAGAAATCGCATTAGTTGCATTTTATAAGCAGGCACAGAAAACTCAGAGAAAGCATTTGGCCTTAGATTCTAAAGGTTTGACTTGACACACACGATGTCCTAAGAAAGTAACAGTAGCATGACAAAATTCTGTTTTTCCACGATTCACAATTTTGCATCACTGAGACGGTCGAAGGATTGTTTGATTCTTTGAAGGTGGTCACTCCATGTGTCTGTGTAGGTGATGACGTCGTCGATGTATGCGCCACAGCCATCTTAGCCAGCTATAACCATATTTACAAGCCGCTGAAACGTCGCAGGAGAATTTTTCATCCCAAATGGCATAACTTTGAACTGGTACAGCCCAGTTGGAGTAGCTCCTTTAGCTCTATCAGTGAGCGGAACTTGCCAGAATCCTTTGAGAAAGTCAAATTTGGTGACATATTTAGAATTACCGACTTTGTCAATACAGTCATCGATTCTTCGTATTGGAAAAGAGTCAATTTTTGTCACAAAGTCCACATTCTGTATGTTCCATTTGTTTTTTGAACTAATATACATGGTGAACTGTAATAGTCCATGAGTCAGAATAATTTTGTAGACCATATTTTTCTGAAAGTCCTTGGCATGTAGATTATTTTGAGACATGTGAGTAGGGCTTTTGTAAGAAACGCTTCTTTAAAGTCCCCCACAAAATTTTGAAATTGAATTCTAAAAGAGAGTCCAAAAAAATTGATGTCAAAATGACAAAAAGTTAACTTCATATACAAATATTTGTGTTGCTGATTAACTGTAGAGTCCATTTATGGATTTTATTTAAGAATCTGGTCATCTTAAGAGTCATAATAAAATACGTTACCTTTAAATTTCATAAAACCTATGAATATAGAAATAAATTGTCTATTCCTGCCTCACTGGGAATTTTGTTAACATTGCCTGTTTGATAGTCCGTGGTATATAGAAAATTTTGAGACTTGTAAGAACTCTGACAAGTGGGGCGTTTGTGAGCTGCCCCATTTGAAGGATTGGTAACAATGCTTTTCTAAAAGCTTATGCAATTTTGAAACTTGTTAGCAGTCTGGCCACTGGAGCAAATGCGAGATACGTTACTTTAAAGAAAGCAACCCATAAAATTTTCATAAAACAATTTCAGTTGTATGTCTTGTTATAGAAATTACCTGTCAATTAGTAAAAATTAAATGATATTGTGTTTTGTTAATGATATTTGTGATTCTGGAGGTATTTGAAGCCCATTTACATTATGACTTGAAAAATATAGCTCTTACAAGCAATGCATGGGAGTAAAATATGTTAGATTTTAAATTCAATTTAATTTTTTCAAAAGCAATGTTTTATTCATCAATTCTCCACTGAATGTTTTGTTTACTTTGTTTTCTATAAGCTTCTCTCTTTTGGGATATTTTATTTTTTTATAGCTATTTGCAAAATACGTTACGCTAATGTAACCAATTTACCCATCAATTACCATAGGCTTTTTCATATCTCATCTGATTGCATTTATTGTAAAATCCCTCATTGTATAAATCAACTATAAACTATAAATGTTTAAAGTATTTTCAAGGTATCAATATAAATTTTAATCATTTCAAGACTCATTGTGGTTTTAAAAGCGTGCAAAATACGTTACCACTTATTTATAGGTATAATTTTTATTGAGTCGCTATCATTTTTTAAGGAAATGCACTTAATTCAATGTTGAGGCAGCTTCCAAACACAATATTGAGGCAGCTTATGGTTTCTTCTATGTTTGAGGTTTTTTTTTTTCTCACATTTTTAGATTAAAACACAAATTATATATATGTTACTTCTGATGATAAGAGACCGTTTTCTTACAAGTATTATATTCAAATGAATAGAACATTGCCATGTACATTTTGATTTAGATTTAGCTATCAAAGAGAGTAATATATGTTACATCTAAAAGATCTTTTTTTTAGAAAATCAAACATAATTGCTGCTCCCAAAGGACAATAAGGGGCACATCAATTCTCTTGAACATGATTACTTTATTAGAAAGTAAAGATTTTTGTGAAACAAAGATGCTTAAAAAATGCTTTACTTTGAACTAGATACAAACTACAAGTACTTTTTATGCAGAAAGAAACATGTCTTAGAGAGAATTTGCGCTTCTTTTATAATTTACATAGTGAAGCAATAAAAGAATTATGATAAATTGCTTAGGCAATAGGATTCCATCAATATCAAGAACTCAACCAAATACAACCCAAGACTTGATACATAAAAATAAGAATATTGAATGATGGGTCTATAAGTCGCATGCTTTAGCTGTTTTGAGCTTTATAGGTGTTTTTGTGTAAATGGCTGGTGATTTGACATTCCTGTTTGACATTCCTGGCTGACTTTCAATATATATGTACATGAAGTTTGTGTTGAAGTAGGGAAAAGAATCGAAGAATGACCATTCTAATTAAAATACTCATGGTTCTTCGGCATAACTCTTAAATTTTTCTCATGTACAAGACTCTTCTAATAACTAATTAGTTTTATTCTAACCACTTGGCAAACGTTCCAGACAAACAATTGGAAAACATGCAGTAAAACAAAAAAAAATCCATCTTAATCAAAGAGAAACAATAATTTTGATTTAAATGGCTACAGTATTGACACTGTAGTGCATTTACGATAATTGCAACTTGTTTCATACAAATGGTACCATACGTTACTAGATAATGACCATCAGTATTCTGATTCAAAACATTTATAGGCAACGAAAAAACCAATGCATGAAAAGTAGAGATAAATGATAAACTTGTTTAAGTGACTAGGTAATTTTGAAAAAAGTTTCAATTGATTAATTTTTTTAGCTGTCATGCTGCATTGTATGATAGATAGATGTGTAAGCACTGAACAGATATATCCCTATGATGAAATTAAACAACAGGTATAGTACAACACAAAGTACATATCCGTATCTATTTAAAAGCCAGTATGTTTATTGAATATTTCAAGGTATTTCCATTTCAGCAATTGGATATACATGTACAAATGATTTGGCTATTTCAAAATTATGATCTCAAATCTTGTTATCAAATTTTTAACTTTGTGAGTTGGGATACTACTAATGATACTAACTTTAATTTGTTTGATTTATCGTTTACATTAAAAGACAATATGTAAATACTAGCATTAAATAAGAATTTTCTTCTTGGCTGTTCAAAGATATAACAATGACATCTCAATTTAGGTCTAAATTTTAATACTTTGATCTTTTGTTGGTCACCAATTTGCTTTCAGCACCGAAGCATTTACTAAGATACAGAACTGAGAGCTATAAATCTTAGGAATTTTCACCCTTATTGATGTAAAATAAAACAGTTAAAACGGGTTTTGGTAAAATATTTTGAGGTAACGTATGTTACAACATTCCTTTAGAGACAAAAGCATTTGTTGTTATAAAGATATCAGTTATAAATGATATTCTTGTTTTATTATGCATGATCAGAGTAGTAAATTGTACCTACCATTCTCCTTTCTTTTTATGAACTGCATATGAAATTACATTGTATAAAGGGTTTGAAAGGACATGCGCTCAAATCTTTTAATTTCTACGTATAAAACACGTAATATGCAGGCCAAAATGAACTATGTAAATATGAATTCATCATATTATCGTGTGAACTTTGCCAACAAATGTTGACTATTTTTGGCGCCCAAATAATTTTGTAATTGTAACGTATATTTCACGTATTTTCCTGAATCAGACAGGATTCTGTGGATGTTTTATCACTCATGCTCAAGAATCATGTATGAGAAAGTAATAAAAATCGCAATTTGCCCAAAAAAAATTCACAAAATGGGAGCAAAATGTAGCATTTAATAAGAATCTAGGGTGGGTTATTTCAAAGTTACGTATCTTACAAAAGCCCCACTCGCCAGAGTGCTAACATGTCTTTAAATGTTGCTTGTACATGTACCTTTCTGAAAATCATAGTGTACAAAATTCCCCCGGGGGGGGGGGGGGGGAACAGGGGTCCCAGTAGCCCATAGTCTATAATTACTTTGGCTGGGTTCAATGAAATCATGCTCCAATAAGTAATTCACTTCATCTTGAAGGGATTTTTGTTTCACTGGATTCATTCTATAAGGATGCTGTTTTATTGGTAGAGAATGACAATGACATCATGATATATTTTATAAGTTTAAGGATTTAAGGAATCAAGCGTTCATATTCATTAATCAACTGTTTCAGCTCTTCTCGTTGAGATGGCTCCAAATGTACTAGTTTGAGGTCAAGATTCTTGAGTATTTCAGAGTTCTCAAGTTTAGGTGGACCAGGAACAGATTTTTCACTAAAGTCTGAACTAACTTCTGATTCTATCACTTTTGATTCTTGTTTACATCTGTTACTGGTTTTGAAATAGAGTTATCTCTGTCAAAACACTTTTTTAACATGTTCACATGACACATTTAGTTATTTTCACGCCTTCCAGGAGTATTGATAAATAATTCAAATCATTTGTTTTCTTAGTATACAGGCCATAATATCTTGCCTGTAAGGGTCGGCCAGGTATTGGTAAAAGAGCAAGGACTAGCAACCTCACATGCCCTAGATAGTTTAATTTTAAAGTCAGAAACATATTGTAACAAGTTCAAGAGTGATTCAATATCAGCAAGAAATTTCTTTTTTAAGAGTGTTAATGGCCCACGAACAGAATGACCACAAAGTAACTCAGAGGGGCTAAAGCCAAGAGATTCTTGAACAGATTCTCTGACTGCAAATAAAAGTAAATGAATACCTTCATCCCAATTTTTCTCAGTATCAAAACAATATGACCTCATCATAATATTCTTCAGGGTCTGATGAAATCTTTCTAAAGCACCTTGACTCTCCGGGTGATGACCGATATTGCTCGATACCAAATTCATGCATAACTTGCTGGAATATGCCTGACATGAAGTTTGTTCGTTGATCAGACTGAACTGATTTTTGAAGGCCAACAAAAGAAAAGAATTGCCTAAATGTTTATTATAGAAATTACTTCTGGAAACACATATTCAGAACCTGGCTTAGTTTTCGGTAAAGGACCAACGCAGTCTATAATTATCCGACTGAAAGAGTCATCGAAAGCTGGAATGGGTTATAACCTTGCTTTTGGAATAGATTGGTTAGGTTTCCCTACCATTTGACAAATGTTGCAATTTTTACAATATTTGGAAACGTCCGATTTAAGTCCTGGCTAAAAAATGAATCTTTATCTTGTGATAAGTCATCATCAGCCGGGACATCATATGGTCGCCAATTTCTCATCAGAATAACATTATTTTTATAGTAACAAACATGATTCTAAGACATTTCTTTTACGGGTAGTGCCCTATCAGTTACTTTTGAAATCTCAGTGTCATTTTGCTGTTCCTGGATTAGCCGTGACATTGAATGCGTATCATGACCTTGATCATTTGACCTTGAAAATGACTGACAAAATTTTGACGAGTCTGTCTGAGTATCAGGCAGACTAAGATAAAGACTTTTTAATCTCGTCATTGAAATATTGACCAACAAAAGTATCCGTTAAAGGTGGCAATGGACAGCGGCCTCCCGACTCTATAAACCGGGAGTTGGGTTTCGTTCATTATACGGCACTTTTTGCGCGTTTTTTCAAAAGACCGGTTTTTGAAAGATTCTACTTAATTATATGCAAATAACGTAGAATAATGATGATAAAACTTCATAATTGAGCTTCTTTTCATCATTTGATATTAATTGAATGACTGGATCATTAAAAATAACAATAAAACTGCGTTAAAACCGTCATTCGATTAGGGGGGACACTATGACATACTGAGAGAACGTGTGAGCGACATAAAAAAAAGGTTATTGTGAAAGACATTTTTTCCCCATTTTTTTCCTTGGACTTAAATTATCATGGATATTTTTTCATATTTAAATAAAATAGTATTCGGATAACACATAATCCGAATAGTTGGTTACTTATTTAATTGATTTTGAGCTACGAAACCAGACACTTCTAATAAGAGTTCAGTGCTGATGTCACTTGTTTTGTATTACTTTGAAGATTCTTGTGAAACTATTTGACCCTTTTAATACTGCAGTATAAAATGCTAAATATACAGAGATATTAATCGAAAAAGAAGTCCCAAAATTTGTGCGTTGAATAATATGTTTCATAATAAACTCTCAATTATGTACTTGAATACTTGTTTTTATAACTAATCATAAATACATTTGTAGTTTGAAAGCAAAATATTAAGCGGATTAATGCAAAATTGACTTTATTGTCATGCGTGAAAGGAAGAGTATCCGAACATTTAAGAAACGATTTTGAATATCATAGGCTCTAAAAATCCACCAATTTTAATGTAAATTACAGCCTAGAGAACATTCTTACTGTAATCAGAAAAGGAATCTTCCATAACTTGTCAATATGATATATTCTTTCGTTAGCTAAATAAGCTTAAACTGTATTCCAGTTGTCATATTGATGACGTTATATATGGACCCAGACACGGATCTGAGATGGGCGACCTTTTTCAAAATAATACCCATTCTCTGTAACGACTTAAACTATTTTGGCACACATGGTCTCCGATTTTGATAAAATTTTATATACAAGGAGGGAATAATGAAAAGAGAAGAAATTGACCAAAAAATGTTTTTAGATCATCTGGATACCACGCTCCACGATTTATTTATTTATTTGTTTTTTTTATTATTACTTTTTGCAAGAACACATTTCCTTGTCTCAGTGTGTTAATTACGATATGATGGTAATAATGTTTTATACAAATAAATTTATATAATATATATATATGGTATCTAATTAATTTACTATTTAATCAACAGATTCTCACATTTTTTTTCTATTTTTTAACAAGATAAACAAGATATATATATATATATGGATTGTCCAACAAACTTTCCCATCGTCCTCATCAACAAGATTGTTTCTACCCGCTTTGTCTGTCAAAGCTTAAAGATCTAGCACTTTAACCGTGTTAAACATAATGTACAAAGAGATTTAGCGTGTCTGACACCGCGTGTGTCTAACATCATTTTCGTGAATACGCTTAAACAAGATATAAGTAATAGTTAAACGCTAATAATTGAAAATTAAACGATTTAAACAGCCGAAAGGAGGGAGCGTAGCGACCGACTGAGGCTGTTTAAATCGTTTAATTTTCAATTATTAGCGTTTAACTGACTTAGTCTTTTTCCCGCGCTTAATATTATTGACAGCACTTCGCTCGATTTACACGGGATAAGTCGGTTGAATTTATCAAAAAGTGAATATGGTGTTGTTGAAATATCCACATAAATACCGAGGCTTTCTAAAGAGCTTTTACCGACGATAAAAGACGCAGTATTGTCTGTTTATATTGACCTGACAATAACCTCCGCTCTGTAGATGAACGAATATACGATAAGTGTCCACTCTGTATTATAATAACGATTTACGGCATCAGATGTCATTAAAAGATTGTATGTTAAATTTGAATAAATGTGCCAGTAATTGTTTTCAACTTTGTTCATATATGACACCAACTCAAATATTGTCATTGTCAGAGAAGGGCCTACTATAGGTGTATTCTCAAAACTGAGCTCTGACGTAGGTGCCGAGTCCATTACCATGGGTATATCGGCTATATCTAAGCATCATATGATAGGAATTTAACCTGATCCCGCCACTCTTATTTTGAAAGTACATGTAGTGAATAAAACTTGCGATAACAGACTAGCAATAACTTTCCCTTGAAAGATAAATTGTTACTTTTTTAATGATTTATCTAAACCTGTTATATCTATTTCGCAAATATGGTGCGGTAATCTAACGGTTAAAAGTAGATTTTACGGCTCACCTCACAAAATCTACCTATGGTATACTAATCATTACACATAGACATAGATATTTTATTAATTAAATATTAAGAAAATGTTTCTAGCTACATACAGAAGCAAAAATTTTCATAAAGGTTGAGTAAGCGATCCAACCACGGGTAGGTAAACCAGCCATTGCGATATAACTGTAACAATGTTGAAATCGGAGTTCACATGCAAACAAAACGTCAGGCCATGTCACACCCAACCAGGTCCAAATCAGTATAGAACTTGTGGGGAATGCAACATATGCACGTGAATTACGATTTTCTCTTTTACTTTCCACCTGCTTGTTGCATATTAATGAGGGGGTAGAGTTTAGTATTTACGCATGCGTGGAATAACAAATAAACCTTGACGTTTAAATGAAATAATGATCAAAATAAACCTAAGCTGGGTAGTTTATGGAAAATAAACCATCAAAAATTTTAAAAATCCAGCATTCTGATTGGATGATAAAGTAGGACAAAGACTAATCGGCCTTCTACATGGCTATAATGGAATTTTATCCACAAAAATCGTTCTAGAAGTATAGCAAATGAACAGAAAGATCGCTGTTGGCGAAATAACGCTGCATTTATAATGCGACGTGCTTAACATACAACCAAAATTTTCCTAAAATCGAAAATATTCTTTAAGTGTTCTTCTAATACAGCGAATACACAGGGGAGAATTGGGTTTCTATTGAAACCTTAGACAGTTCCGCAAATGAAAGGATATGTGATGACAAATTACGTAAAGTGATAACATACCTCGTTGAAAGCTGAAAATTGTTAACTAAGCGGTGAAAATAGCGCCACTTTTTTCATGTTCAACATCAATGGTAGTCACGCGATTCCCCGCATTGATATACAAATCATGCGGAAATTGTTCAATATCATATATGACGGAAAAATGTAATGAAATAAATCTAAGCAAATGAAATTATGTTTTTTCAACAAAAACACATGATTTTTTGGTAGTATCGTTTAAATGTGGGTGCGGATAATACAATGAAGAGAGCAATTTTCATCTGTTTATACTGAAACTCTTTTTTTTTCTCTGAAAATAATTTGGAAAAAATTGGACAAATCTTTGATCTTTTATTCTTTTATTAAGTAAAAAGTTTGAATTTTCAAAATACTTTTCGTTATATAAATTAGATCGGCATTTCCAAGAATCGAAGTGTTGGAAGCACTGGTTGTAGCTTTTTTTTCTGCTGAGTATTACGCGTCAAAAATTAATGATATTTACGTAATTTTCAACTTATTAAATGTTTAATCCTACAGTTTTTAATTTTATATCCAATTGAATTATATTCCTGGTCCACAAATAATAAGTACAATAATATCCGAATTCAAAATTAAACAAGAAATCCCCCTTTAGTTTAACACTGTATTACTGAATGAAGTCATAAGTATAACCGTAGTGAATAAAGAATGCTGGAGGAATCCCTTTATATAACAAACTAGAATAGGATAGAACATTAGAAGACTCTAGAGTTTGAATCACTTTCTAAAAGTCCTTTCTAGAAAGATCTCAAATATTCTACATACATGTTTACAAAACAGTGTCAAGGGATCGGAAATTTGCCAGAATAATTCTAAAAATAGACACGGGAAAAACCATTATACATCTTACATTCATACAAGCATAACACTTTCCCCATTGAAAGACAAAAGGGTTATGAAATAAATCTTTCTTTTGGCATTATCTTTAGCATATACAATGATAATATACTTCACACAATTGATAATATCATGATTCGCTGAAACATTTCAGCACATCTAGCATGTAAAAACAAACAATTTTTCATCAAAAGAAATGAAAAGGAGTTTTATATATGCAAACATTCATACATATATACAAAAATAATGAAATGTAACTGTTAAATTCAATTTGAGGTATTAAAGATTAGACAATTTCAAATTTTAGACTCTTGACAGAGCATCTGGTATTATTTTGTCTTTTCCTTGAATGTGTCTTAAATCAAGATTAAATTCTTGAAGTGACAAACTCCACCACATTAATGTCAGGTACTTACATTTAAGTTTGTGAAGAAAACTAAAGCGATTGTGATCACTGAATACAACTATAGGAGAAGCTGCTGATGTTAAATAAACTTAAAATAATGGATTGCCAAAATCAGAGCAAGACATTCTTTTTCAATGGTGGAGTTGGTTTTCTGATGTTTGTTTAATTTTTTAGAAGAACAACACAACAATCTGGGTGATCAATACCGTCATCGTCTTCGACAGCACCAATAAACACATCATCAACAGCTAATTTGAAACATTTGTCAAAATCAGGTACTAAAAGAACTGGTGTGCTCTTAAGTATGTCTTTTAAGCGATCAAAGGTAACTGCCTTAGACAGTTTTAATCCATTCCGTTTTTCTATAACAAATTTGTTAAAGGCTCATCTACTATAGAAAAATTCTTACAAAACTTTCTATAGTAGCCAGTCATACCAAGAAATCGCATTAGTTGCATTTTATAAGCAGGCACAGAAAACTCAGAGAAAGCATTTGGCCTTAGATTCTAAAGGTTTGACTTGACACACACGATGTCCTAAGAAAGTAACAGTAGCATGACAAAATTCTGTTTTTCCACGATTCACAATTTTGCATCACTGAGACGGTCGAAGGATTGTTTGATTCTTTGAAGGTGGTCACTCCATGTGTCTGTGTAGGTGATGACGTCGTCGATGTATGCGCCACAGCCATCTTAGCCAGCTATAACCATATTTACAAGCCGCTGAAACGTCGCAGGAGAATTTTTCATCCCAAATGGCATAACTTTGAACTGGTACAGCCCAGTTGGAGTAGCTCCTTTAGCTCTATCAGTGAGCGGAACTTGCCAGAATCCTTTGAGAAAGTCAAATTTGGTGACATATTTAGAATTACCGACTTTGTCAATACAGTCATCGATTCTTCGTATTGGAAAAGAGTCAATTTTTGTCACAAAGTCCACATTCTGTATGTTCCATTTGTTTTTTGAACTAATATACATGGTGAACTGTAATAGTCCATGAGTCAGAATAATTTTGTAGACCATATTTTTCTGAAAGTCCTTGGCATGTAGATTATTTTGAGACATGTGAGTAGGGCTTTTGTAAGAAACGCTTCTTTAAAGTCCCCCACAAAATTTTGAAATTGAATTCTAAAAGAGAGTCCAAAAAAATTGATGTCAAAATGACAAAAAGTTAACTTCATATACAAATATTTGTGTTGCTGATTAACTGTAGAGTCCATTTATGGATTTAATTTAAGAATCTGGTCATCTTAAGAGTCATAATAAAATACGTTACCTTTAAATTTCATAAAACCTATGAATATAGAAATAAATTGTCTATTCCTGCCTCACTGGGAATTTTGTTAACATTGCCTGTTTGATAGTCCGTGGTATATAGAAAATTTTGAGACTTGTAAGAACTCTGACAAGTGGGGCGTTTGTGAGCTGCCCCATTTGAAGGATTGGTAACAATGCTTTTCTAAAAGCTTATGCAATTTTGAAACTTGTTAGCAGTCTGGCCACTGGAGCAAATGCGAGATACGTTACTTTAAAGAAAGCAACCCATAAAATTTTCATAAAACAATTTCAGTTGTATGTCTTGTTATAGAAATTACCTGTCAATTAGTAAAAATTAAATGATATTGTGTTTTGTTAATGATATTTGTGATTCTGGAGGTATTTGAAGCCCATTTACATTATGACTTGAAAAATATAGCTCTTACAAGCAATGCATGGGAGTAAAATATGTTAGATTTTAAATTCAATTTAATTTTTTCAAAAGCAATGTTTTATTCATCAATTCTCCACTGAATGTTTTGTTTACTTTGTTTTCTATAAGCTTCTCTCTTTTGGGATATTTTATTTTTTTATAGCTATTTGCAAAATACGTTACGCTAATGTAACCAATTTACCCATCAATTACCATATGCTTTTTCATATCTCATCTGATTGCATTTATTGTAAAATCCCTCATTGTATAAATCAACTATAAACTATAAATGTTTAAAGTATTTTCAAGGTATCAATATAAATTTTAATCATTTCAAGACTCATTGTGGTTTTAAAAGCGTGCAAAATACGTTACCACTTATTTATAGGTATAATTTTTATTGAGTCGCTATCATTTTTTAAGGAAATGCACTTAATTCAATGTTGAGGCAGCTTCCAAACACAATATTGAGGCAGCTTATGGTTTCTTCTATGTTTGAGGTTTTTTTTTTTCTCACATTTTTAGATTAAAACACAAATTATATATATGTTACTTCTGATGATAAGAGACCGTTTTCTTACAAGTATTATATTCAAATGAATAGAACATTGCCATGTACATTTTGATTTAGATTTAGCTATCAAAGAGAGTAATATATGTTACATCTAAAAGATCTTTTTTTTAGAAAATCAAACATAATTGCTGCTCCCAAAGGACAATAAGGGGCACATCAATTCTCTTGAACATGATTACTTTATTAGAAAGTAAAGATTTTTGTGAAACAAAGATGCTTAAAAAATGCTTTACTTTGAACTAGATACAAACTACAAGTACTTTTTATGCAGAAAGAAACATGTCTTAGAGAGAATTTGCGCTTCTTTTATAATTTACATAGTGAAGCAATAAAAGAATTATGATAAATTGCTTAGGCAATAGGATTCCATCAATATCAAGAACTCAACCAAATACAACCCAAGACTTGATACATAAAAATAAGAATATTGAATGATGGGTCTATAAGTCGCATGCTTTAGCTGTTTTGAGCTTTATAGGTGTTTTTGTGTAAATGGCTGGTGATTTGACATTCCTGTTTGACATTCCTGGCTGACTTTCAATATATATGTACATGAAGTTTGTGTTGAAGTAGGGAAAAGAATCGAAGAATGACCATTCTAATTAAAATACTCATGGTTCTTCGGCATAACTCTTAAATTTTTCTCATGTACAAGACTCTTCTAATAACTAATTAGTTTTATTCTAACCACTTGGCAAACGTTCCAGACAAACAATTGGAAAACATGCAGTAAAACAAAAAAAAATCCATCTTAATCAAAGAGAAACAATAATTTTGATTTAAATGGCTACAGTATTGACACTGTAGTGCATTTACGATAATTGCAACTTGTTTCATACAAATGGTACCATACGTTACTAGATAATGACCATCAGTATTCTGATTCAAAACATTTATAGGCAACGAAAAAACCAATGCATGAAAAGTAGAGATAAATGATAAACTTGTTTAAGTGACTAGGTAATTTTGAAAAAAGTTTCAATTGATTAATTTTTTTAGCTGTCATGCTGCATTGTATGATAGATAGATGTGTAAGCACTGAACAGATATATCCCTATGATGAAATTAAACAACAGGTATAGTACAACACAAAGTACATATCCGTATCTATTTAAAAGCCAGTATGTTTATTGAATATTTCAAGGTATTTCCATTTCAGCAATTGGATATACATGTACAAATGATTTGGCTATTTCAAAATTATGATCTCAAATCTTGTTATCAAATTTTTAACTTTGTGAGTTGGGATACTACTAATGATACTAACTTTAATTTGTTTGATTTATCGTTTACATTAAAAGACAATATGTAAATACTAGCATTAAATAAGAATTTTCTTCTTGGCTGTTCAAAGATATAACAATGACATCTCAATTTAGGTCTAAATTTTAATACTTTGATCTTTTGTTGGTCACCAATTTGCTTTCAGCACCGAAGCATTTACTAAGATACAGAACTGAGAGCTATAAATCTTAGGAATTTTCACCCTTATTGATGTAAAATAAAACAGTTAAAACGGGTTTTGGTAAAATATTTTGAGGTAACGTATGTTACAACATTCCTTTAGAGACAAAAGCATTTGTTGTTATAAAGATATCAGTTATAAATGATATTCTTGTTTTATTATGCATGATCAGAGTAGTAAATTGTACCTACCATTCTCCTTTCTTTTTATGAACTGCATATGAAATTACATTGTATAAAGGGTTTGAAAGGACATGCGCTCAAATCTTTTAATTTCTACGTATAAAACACGTAATATGCAGGCCAAAATGAACTATGTAAATATGAATTCATCATATTATCGTGTGAACTTTGCCAACAAATGTTGACTATTTTTGGCGCCCAAATAATTTTGTAATTGTAACGTATATTTCACGTATTTTCCTGAATCAGACAGGATTCTGTGGATGTTTTATCACTCATGCTCAAGAATCATGTATGAGAAAGTAATAAAAATCGCAATTTGCCCAAAAAAAATTCACAAAATGGGAGCAAAATGTAGCATTTAATAAGAATCTAGGGTGGGTTATTTCAAAGTTACGTATCTTACAAAAGCCCCACTCGCCAGAGTGCTAACATGTCTTTAAATGTTGCTTGTACATGTACCTTTCTGAAAATCATAGTGTACAAAATTCCCCCGGGGGGGGGGGGGGGAACAGGGGTCCCAGTAGCCCATAGTCTATAATTACTTTGGCTGGGTTCAATGAAATCATGCTCCAATAAGTAATTCACTTCATCTTGAAGGGATTTTTGTTTCACTGGATTCATTCTATAAGGATGCTGTTTTATTGGTAGAGAATGACAATGACATCATGATATATTTTATAAGTTTAAGGATTTAAGGAATCAAGCGTTCATA
The DNA here is from genome assembly GCA_948146395.1 of Fragum whitleyi. NCBI lineage: Eukaryota > Metazoa > Mollusca > Bivalvia > Cardiida > Cardiidae > Fragum > Fragum whitleyi. The sequence goes on from OX411558.1 coordinate 33,958,447, forward strand.
TTCATTAATCAACTGTTTCAGCTCTTCTCGTTGAGATGGCTCCAAATGTACTAGTTTGAGGTCAAGATTCTTGAGTATTTCAGAGTTCTCAAGTTTAGGTGGACCAGGAACAGATTTTTCACTAAAGTCTGAACTAACTTCTGATTCTATCACTTTTGATTCTTGTTTACATCTGTTACTGGTTTTGAAATAGAGTTATCTCTGTCAAAACACTTTTTTAACATGTTCACATGACACATTTAGTTATTTTCACGCCTTCCAGGAGTATTGATAAATAATTCAAATCATTTGTTTTCTTAGTATACAGGCCATAATATCTTGCCTGTAAGGGTCGGCCAGGTATTGGTAAAAGAGCAAGGACTAGCAACCTCACATGCCCTAGATAGTTTAATTTTAAAGTCAGAAACATATTGTAACAAGTTCAAGAGTGATTCAATATCAGCAAGAAATTTCTTTTTTAAGAGTGTTAATGGCCCACGAACAGAATGACCACAAAGTAACTCAGAGGGGCTAAAGCCAAGAGATTCTTGAACAGATTCTCTGACTGCAAATAAAAGTAAATGAATACCTTCATCCCAATTTTTCTCAGTATCAAAACAATATGACCTCATCATAATATTCTTCAGGGTCTGATGAAATCTTTCTAAAGCACCTTGACTCTCCGGGTGATGACCGATATTGCTCGATACCAAATTCATGCATAACTTGCTGGAATATGCCTGACATGAAGTTTGTTCGTTGATCAGACTGAACTGATTTTTGAAGGCCAACAAAAGAAAAGAATTGCCTAAATGTTTATTATAGAAATTACTTCTGGAAACACATATTCAGAACCTGGCTTAGTTTTCGGTAAAGGACCAACGCAGTCTATAATTATCCGACTGAAAGAGTCATCGAAAGCTGGAATGGGTTATAACCTTGCTTTTGGAATAGATTGGTTAGGTTTCCCTACCATTTGACAAATGTTGCAATTTTTACAATATTTGGAAACGTCCGATTTAAGTCCTGGCTAAAAAATGAATCTTTATCTTGTGATAAGTCATCATCAGCCGGGACATCATATGGTCGCCAATTTCTCATCAGAATAACATTATTTTTATAGTAACAAACATGATTCTAAGACATTTCTTTTACGGGTAGTGCCCTATCAGTTACTTTTGAAATCTCAGTGTCATTTTGCTGTTCCTGGATTAGCCGTGACATTGAATGCGTATCATGACCTTGATCATTTGACCTTGAAAATGACTGACAAAATTTTGACGAGTCTGTCTGAGTATCAGGCAGACTAAGATAAAGACTTTTTAATCTCGTCATTGAAATATTGACCAACAAAAGTATCCGTTAAAGGTGGCAATGGACAGCGGCCTCCCGACTCTATAAACCGGGAGTTGGGTTTCGTTCATTATACGGCACTTTTTGCGCGTTTTTTCAAAAGACCGGTTTTTGAAAGATTCTACTTAATTATATGCAAATAACGTAGAATAATGATGATAAAACTTCATAATTGAGCTTCTTTTCATCATTTGATATTAATTGAATGACTGGATCATTAAAAATAACAATAAAACTGCGTTAAAACCGTCATTCGATTAGGGGGGACACTATGACATACTGAGAGAACGTGTGAGCGACATAAAAAAAAGGTTATTGTGAAAGACATTTTTTCCCCATTTTTTTCCTTGGACTTAAATTATCATGGATATTTTTTCATATTTAAATAAAATAGTATTCGGATAACACATAATCCGAATAGTTGGTTACTTATTTAATTGATTTTGAGCTACGAAACCAGACACTTCTAATAAGAGTTCAGTGCTGATGTCACTTGTTTTGTATTACTTTGAAGATTCTTGTGAAACTATTTGACCCTTTTAATACTGCAGTATAAAATGCTAAATATACAGAGATATTAATCGAAAAAGAAGTCCCAAAATTTGTGCGTTGAATAATATGTTTCATAATAAACTCTCAATTATGTACTTGAATACTTGTTTTTATAACTAATCATAATTACATTTGTAGTTTGAAAGCAAAATATTAAGCGGATTAATGCAAAATTGACTTTATTGTCATGCGTGAAAGGAAGAGTATCCGAACATTTAAGAAACGATTTTGAATATCATAGGCTCTAAAAATCCACCAATTTTAATGTAAATTACAGCCTAGAGAACATTCTTACTGTAATCAGAAAAGGAATCTTCCATAACTTGTCAATATGATATATTCTTTCGTTAGCTAAATAAGCTTAAACTGTATTCCAGTTGTCATATTGATGACGTTATATATGGACCCAGACACGGATCTGAGATGGGCGACCTTTTTCAAAATAATACCCATTCTCTGTAACGACTTAAACTATTTTGGCACACATGGTCTCCGATTTTGATAAAATTTTATATACAAGGAGGGAATAATGAAAAGAGAAGAAATTGACCAAAAAATGTTTTTAGATCATCTGGATACCACGCTCCACGATTTATTTATTTATTTGTTTTTTTTTATTATTACTTTTTGCAAGAACACATTTCCTTGTCTCAGTGTGTTAATTACGATATGATGGTAATAATGTTTTATACAAATAAATTTATATAATATATATATATGGTATCTAATTAATTTACTATTTAATCAACAGATTCTCACATTTTTTTCTATTTTTTAACAAGATAAACAAGATATATATATATATATGGATTGTCCAACAAACTTTCCCATCGTCCTCATCAACAAGATTGTTTCTACCCGCTTTGTCTGTCAAAGCTTAAAGATCTAGCACTTTAACCGTGTTAAACATAATGTACAAAGAGATTTAGCGTGTCTGACACCGCGTGTGTCTAACATCATTTTCGTGAATACGCTTAAACAAGATATAAGTAATAGTTAAACGCTAATAATTGAAAATTAAACGATTTAAACAGCCGAAAGGAGGGAGCGTAGCGACCGACTGAGGCTGTTTAAATCGTTTAATTTTCAATTATTAGCGTTTAACTGACTTAGTCTTTTTCCCGCGCTTAATATTATTGACAGCACTTCGCTCGATTTACACGGGATAAGTCGGTTGAATTTATTAAAAAGTGAATATGGTGTTGTTGAAATATCCACATAAATACCGAGGCTTTCTAAAGAGCTTTTACCGACGATAAAAGACGCAGTATTGTCTGTTTATATTGACCTGACAATAACCTCCGCTCTGTAGATGAACGAATATACGATAAGTGTCCACTCTGTATTATAATAACGATTTACGGCATCAGATGTCATTAAAAGATTGTATGTTAAATTTGAATAAATGTGCCAGTAATTGTTTTCAACTTTGTTCATATATGACACCAACTCAAATATTGTCATTGTCAGAGAAGGGCCTACTATAGGTGTATTCTCAAAACTGAGCTCTGACGTAGGTGCCGAGTCCATTACCATGGGTATATCGGCTATATCTAAGCATCATATGATAGGAATTTAACCTGATCCCGCCACTCTTATTTTGAAAGTACATGTAGTGAATAAAACTTGCGATAACAGACTAGCAATAACTTTCCCTTGAAAGATAAATTGTTACTTTTTTAATGATTTATCTAAACCTGTTATATCTATTTCGCAAATATGGTGCGGTAATCTAACGGTTAAAAGTAGATTTTACGGCTCACCTCACAAAATCTACCTATGGTATACTAATCATTACACATAGACATAGATATTTTATTAATTAAATATTAAGAAAATGTTTCTAGCTACATACAGAAGCAAAAATTTTCATAAAGGTTGAGTAAGCGATCCAACCACGGGTAGGTAAACCAGCCATTGCGATATAACTGTAACAATGTTGAAATCGGAGTTCACATGCAAACAAAACGTCAGGCCATGTCACACCCAACCAGGTCCAAATCAGTATAGAACTTGTGGGGAATGCAACATATGCACGTGAATTACGATTTTCTCTTTTACTTTCCACCTGCTTGTTGCATATTAATGAGGGGGTAGAGTTTAGTATTTACGCATGCGTGGAATAACAAATAAACCTTGACGTTTAAATGAAATAATGATCAAAATAAACCTAAGCTGGGTAGTTTATGGAAAATAAACCATCAAAAATTTTAAAAATCCAGCATTCTGATTGGATGATAAAGTAGGACAAAGACTAATCGGCCTTCTACATGGCTATAATGGAATTTTATCCACAAAAATCGTTCTAGAAGTATAGCAAATGAACAGAAAGATCGCTGTTGGCGAAATAACGCTGCATTTATAATGCGACGTGCTTAACATACAACCAAAATTTTCCTAAAATCGAAAATATTCTTTAAGTGTTCTTCTAATACAGCGAATACACAGGGGAGAATTGGGTTTCTATTGAAACCTTAGACAGTTCCGCAAATGAAAGGATATGTGATGACAAATTACGTAAAGTGATAACATACCTCGTTGAAAGCTGAAAATTGTTAACTAAGCGGTGAAAATAGCGCCACTTTTTTCATGTTCAACATCAATGGTAGTCACGCGATTCCCCGCATTGATATACAAATCATGCGGAAATTGTTCAATATCATATATGACGGAAAAATGTAATGAAATAAATCTAAGCAAATGAAATTATGTTTTTTCAACAAAAACACATGATTTTTTGGTAGTATCGTTTAAATGTGGGTGCGGATAATACAATGAAGAGAGCAATTTTCATCTGTTTATACTGAAACTCTTTTTTTTTCTCTGAAAATAATTTGGAAAAAATTGGACAAATCTTTGATCTTTTATTCTTTTATTAAGTAAAAAGTTTGAATTTTCAAAATACTTTTCGTTATATAAATTAGATCGGCATTTCCAAGAATCGAAGTGTTGGAAGCACTGGTTGTAGCTTTTTTTTCTGCTGAGTATTACGCGTCAAAAATTAATGATATTTACGTAATTTTCAACTTATTAAATGTTTAATCCTACAGTTTTTAATTTTATATCCAATTGAATTATATTCCTGGTCCACAAATAATAAGTACAATAATATCCGAATTCAAAATTAAACAAGAAATCCCCCTTTAGTTTAACACTGTATTACTGAATGAAGTCATAAGTATAACCGTAGTGAATAAAGAATGCTGGAGGAATCCCTTTATATAACAAACTAGAATAGGATAGAACATTAGAAGACTCTAGAGTTTGAATCACTTTCTAAAAGTCCTTTCTAGAAAGATCTCAAATATTCTGTCTACATACATGTTTACAAAACAGTGTCAAGGGATCGGAAATTTGCCAGAATAATTCTAAAAATAGACACGGGAAAAACCATTATACATCTTACATTCATACAAGCATAACACTTTCCCCATTGAAAGACAAAAGGGTTATGAAATAAATCTTTCTTTTGGCATTATCTTTAGCATATACAATGATAATATACTTCACACAATTGATAATATCATGATTCGCTGAAACATTTCAGCACATCTAGCATGTAAAAACAAACAATTTTTCATCAAAAGAAATGAAAAGGAGTTTTATATATGCAAACATTCATACATATATACAAAAATAATGAAATGTAACTGTTAAATTCAATTTGAGGTATTAAAGATTAGACAATTTCAAATTTTAGACTCTTGACAGAGCATCTGGTATTATTTTGTCTTTTCCTTGAATGTGTCTTAAATCAAGATTAAATTCTTGAAAATTAAATTCATTAATTCTCCACCACATTAATGTCAGGTACTTACATTTAAGTTTGTGAAGAAAACTAAAGCGATTGTGATCACTGAATACAACTATAGGAGAAGCTGCTGATGTTAAATAAACTTAAAATAATGGATTGCCAAAATCAGAGCAAGACATTCTTTTTCAATGGTGGAGTTGGTTTTCTGATGTTTGTTTAATTTTTTAGAAGAACAACACAACAATCTGGGTGATCAATACCGTCATCGTCTTCGACAGCACCAATAAACACATCATCAACAGCTAATTTGAAACATTTGTCAAAATCAGGTACTAAAAGAACTGGTGTGCTCTTAAGTATGTCTTTTAAGCGATCAAAGGTAACTGCCTTAGACAGTTTTAATCCATTCCGTTTTTCTATAACAAATTTGTTAAAGGCTCATCTACTATAGAAAAATTCTTACAAAACTTTCTATAGTAGCCAGTCATACCAAGAAATCGCATTAGTTGCATTTTATAAGCAGGCACAGAAAACTCAGAGAAAGCATTTGGCCTTAGATTCTAAAGGTTTGACTTGACACACACGATGTCCTAAGAAAGTAACAGTAGCATGACAAAATTCTGTTTTTCCACGATTCACAATTTTGCATCACTGAGACGGTCGAAGGATTGTTTGATTCTTTGAAGGTGGTCACTCCATGTGTCTGTGTAGGTGATGACGTCGTCGATGTATGCGCCACAGCCATCTTAGCCAGCTATAACCATATTTACAAGCCGCTGAAACGTCGCAGGAGAATTTTTCATCCCAAATGGCATAACTTTGAACTGGTACAGCCCAGTTGGAGTAGCTCCTTTAGCTCTATCAGTGAGCGGAACTTGCCAGAATCCTTTGAGAAAGTCAAATTTGGTGACATATTTAGAATTACCGACTTTGTCAATACAGTCATCGATTCTTCGTATTGGAAAAGAGTCAATTTTTGTCACAAAGTCCACATTCTGTATGTTCCATTTGTTTTTTGAACTAATATACATGGTGAACTGTAATAGTCCATGAGTCAGAATAATTTTGTAGACCATATTTTTCTGAAAGTCCTTGGCATGTAGATTATTTTGAGACATGTGAGTAGGGCTTTTGTAAGAAACGCTTCTTTAAAGTCCCCCACAAAATTTTGAAATTGAATTCTAAAAGAGAGTCCAAAAAAATTGATGTCAAAATGACAAAAAGTTAACTTCATATACAAATATTTGTGTTGCTGATTAACTGTAGAGTCCATTTATGGATTTTATTTAAGAATCTGGTCATCTTAAGAGTCATAATAAAATACGTTACCTTTAAATTTCATAAAACCTATGAATATAGAAATAAATTGTCTATTCCTGCCTCACTGGGAATTTTGTTAACATTGCCTGTTTGATAGTCCGTGGTATATAGAAAATTTTGAGACTTGTAAGAACTCTGACAAGTGGGGCGTTTGTGAGCTGCCCCATTTGAAGGATTGGTAACAATGCTTTTCTAAAAGCTTATGCAATTTTGAAACTTGTTAGCAGTCTGGCCACTGGAGCAAATGCGAGATACGTTACTTTAAAGAAAGCAACCCATAAAATTTTCATAAAACAATTTCAGTTGTATGTCTTGTTATAGAAATTACCTGTCAATTAGTAAAAATTAAATGATATTGTGTTTTGTTAATGATATTTGTGATTCTGGAGGTATTTGAAGCCCATTTACATTATGACTTGAAAAATATAGCTCTTACAAGCAATGCATGGGAGTAAAATATGTTAGATTTTAAATTCAATTTAATTTTTTCAAAAGCAATGTTTTATTCATCAATTCTCCACTGAATGTTTTGTTTACTTTGTTTTCTATAAGCTTCTCTCTTTTGGGATATTTTATTTTTTTATAGCTATTTGCAAAATACGTTACGCTAATGTAACCAATTTACCCATCAATTACCATATGCTTTTTCATATCTCATCTGATTGCATTTATTGTAAAATCCCTCATTGTATAAATCAACTATAAACTATAAATGTTTAAAGTATTTTCAAGGTATCAATATAAATTTTAATCATTTCAAGACTCATTGTGGTTTTAAAAGCGTGCAAAATACGTTACCACTTATTTATAGGTATAATTTTTATTGAGTCGCTATCATTTTTTAAGGAAATGCACTTAATTCAATGTTGAGGCAGCTTCCAAACACAATATTGAGGCAGCTTATGGTTTCTTCTATGTTTGAGGTTTTTTTTTTTCTCACATTTTTAGATTAAAACACAAATTATATATATGTTACTTCTGATGATAAGAGACCGTTTTCTTACAAGTATTATATTCAAATGAATAGAACATTGCCATGTACATTTTGATTTAGATTTAGCTATCAAAGAGAGTAATATATGTTACATCTAAAAGATCTTTTTTTTAGAAAATCAAACATAATTGCTGCTCCCAAAGGACAATAAGGGGCACATCAATTCTCTTGAACATGATTACTTTATTAGAAAGTAAAGATTTTTGTGAAACAAAGATGCTTAAAAAATGCTTTACTTTGAACTAGATACAAACTACAAGTACTTTTTATGCAGAAAGAAACATGTCTTAGAGAGAATTTGCGCTTCTTTTATAATTTACATAGTGAAGCAATAAAAGAATTATGATAAATTGCTTAGGCAATAGGATTCCATCAATATCAAGAACTCAACCAAATACAACCCAAGACTTGATACATAAAAATAAGAATATTGAATGATGGGTCTATAAGTCGCATGCTTTAGCTGTTTTGAGCTTTATAGGTGTTTTTGTGTAAATGGCTGGTGATTTGACATTCCTGTTTGACATTCCTGGCTGACTTTCAATATATATGTACATGAAGTTTGTGTTGAAGTAGGGAAAAGAATCGAAGAATGACCATTCTAATTAAAATACTCATGGTTCTTCGGCATAACTCTTAAATTTTTCTCATGTACAAGACTCTTCTAATAACTAATTAGTTTTATTCTAACCACTTGGCAAACGTTCCAGACAAACAATTGGAAAACATGCAGTAAAACAAAAAAAAATCCATCTTAATCAAAGAGAAACAATAATTTTGATTTAAATGGCTACAGTATTGACACTGTAGTGCATTTACGATAATTGCAACTTGTTTCATACAAATGGTACCATACGTTACTAGATAATGACCATCAGTATTCTGATTCAAAACATTTATAGGCAACGAAAAAACCAATGCATGAAAAGTAGAGATAAATGATAAACTTGTTTAAGTGACTAGGTAATTTTGAAAAAAGTTTCAATTGATTAATTTTTTTAGCTGTCATGCTGCATTGTATGATAGATAGATGTGTAAGCACTGAACAGATATATCCCTATGATGAAATTAAACAACAGGTATAGTACAACACAAAGTACATATCCGTATCTATTTAAAAGCCAGTATGTTTATTGAATATTTCAAGGTATTTCCATTTCAGCAATTGGATATACATGTACAAATGATTTGGCTATTTCAAAATTATGATCTCAAATCTTGTTATCAAATTTTTAACTTTGTGAGTTGGGATACTACTAATGATACTAACTTTAATTTGTTTGATTTATCGTTTACATTAAAAGACAATATGTAAATACTAGCATTAAATAAGAATTTTCTTCTTGGCTGTTCAAAGATATAACAATGACATCTCAATTTAGGTCTAAATTTTAATACTTTGATCTTTTGTTGGTCACCAATTTGCTTTCAGCACCGAAGCATTTACTAAGATACAGAACTGAGAGCTATAAATCTTAGGAATTTTCACCCTTATTGATGTAAAATAAAACAGTTAAAACGGGTTTTGGTAAAATATTTTGAGGTAACGTATGTTACAACATTCCTTTAGAGACAAAAGCATTTGTTGTTATAAAGATATCAGTTATAAATGATATTCTTGTTTTATTATGCATGATCAGAGTAGTAAATTGTACCTACCATTCTCCTTTCTTTTTATGAACTGCATATGAAATTACATTGTATAAAGGGTTTGAAAGGACATGCGCTCAAATCTTTTAATTTCTACGTATAAAACACGTAATATGCAGGCCAAAATGAACTATGTAAATATGAATTCATCATATTATCGTGTGAACTTTGCCAACAAATGTTGACTATTTTTGGCGCCCAAATAATTTTGTAATTGTAACGTATATTTCACGTATTTTCCTGAATCAGACAGGATTCTGTGGATGTTTTATCACTCATGCTCAAGAATCATGTATGAGAAAGTAATAAAAATCGCAATTTGCCCAAAAAAAATTCACAAAATGGGAGCAAAATGTAGCATTTAATAAGAATCTAGGGTGGGTTATTTCAAAGTTACGTATCTTACAAAAGCCCCACTCGCCAGAGTGCTAACATGTCTTTAAATGTTGCTTGTACATGTACCTTTCTGAAAATCATAGTGTACAAAATTCCCCCGGGGGGGGGGGGGGGAACAGGGGTCCCAGTAGCCCATAGTCTATAATTACTTTGGCTGGGTTCAATGAAATCATGCTCCAATAAGTAATTCACTTCATCTTGAAGGGATTTTTGTTTCACTGGATTCATTCTATAAGGATGCTGTTTTATTGGTAGAGAATGACAATGACATCATGATATATTTTATAAGTTTAAGGATTTAAGGAATCAAGCGTTCATATTCATTAATCAACTGTTTCAGCTCTTCTCGTTGAGATGGCTCCAAATGTACTAGTTTGAGGTCAAGATTCTTGAGTATTTCAGAGTTCTCAAGTTTAGGTGGACCAGGAACAGATTTTTCACTAAAGTCTGAACTAACTTCTGATTCTATCACTTTTGATTCTTGTTTACATCTGTTACTGGTTTTGAAATAGAGTTATCTCTGTCAAAACACTTTTTTAACATGTTCACATGACACATTTAGTTATTTTCACGCCTTCCAGGAGTATTGATAAATAATTCAAATCATTTGTTTTCTTAGTATACAGGCCATAATATCTTGCCTGTAAGGGTCGGCCAGGTATTGGTAAAAGAGCAAGGACTAGCAACCTCACATGCCCTAGATAGTTTAATTTTAAAGTCAGAAACATATTGTAACAAGTTCAAGAGTGATTCAATATCAGCAAGAAATTTCTTTTTTAAGAGTGTTAATGGCCCACGAACAGAATGACCACAAAGTAACTCAGAGGGGCTAAAGCCAAGAGATTCTTGAACAGATTCTCTGACTGCAAATAAAAGTAAATGAATACCTTCATCCCAATTTTTCTCAGTATCAAAACAATATGACCTCATCATAATATTCTTCAGGGTCTGATGAAATCTTTCTAAAGCACCTTGACTCTCCGGGTGATGACCGATATTGCTCGATACCAAATTCATGCATAACTTGCTGGAATATGCCTGACATGAAGTTTGTTCGTTGATCAGACTGAACTGATTTTTGAAGGCCAACAAAAGAAAAGAATTGCCTAAATGTTTATTATAGAAATTACTTCTGGAAACACATATTCAGAACCTGGCTTAGTTTTCGGTAAAGGACCAACGCAGTCTATAATTATCCGACTGAAAGAGTCATCGAAAGCTGGAATGGGTTATAACCTTGCTTTTGGAATAGATTGGTTAGGTTTCCCTACCATTTGACAAATGTTGCAATTTTTACAATATTTGGAAACGTCCGATTTAAGTCCTGGCTAAAAAATGAATCTTTATCTTGTGATAAGTCATCATCAGCCGGGACATCATATGGTCGCCAATTTCTCATCAGAATAACATTATTTTTATAGTAACAAACATGATTCTAAGACATTTCTTTTACGGGTAGTGCCCTATCAGTTACTTTTGAAATCTCAGTGTCATTTTGCTGTTCCTGGATTAGCCGTGACATTGAATGCGTATCATGACCTTGATCATTTGACCTTGAAAATGACTGACAAAATTTTGACGAGTCTGTCTGAGTATCAGGCAGACTAAGATAAAGACTTTTTAATCTCGTCATTGAAATATTGACCAACAAAAGTATCCGTTAAAGGTGGCAATGGACAGCGGCCTCCCGACTCTATAAACCGGGAGTTGGGTTTCGTTCATTATACGGCACTTTTTGCGCGTTTTTTCAAAAGACCGGTTTTTGAAAGATTCTACTTAATTATATGCAAATAACGTAGAATAATGATGATAAAACTTCATAATTGAGCTTCTTTTCATCATTTGATATTAATTGAATGACTGGATCATTAAAAATAACAATAAAACTGCGTTAAAACCGTCATTCGATTAGGGGGGACACTATGACATACTGAGAGAACGTGTGAGCGACATAAAAAAAAGGTTATTGTGAAAGACATTTTTTCCCCATTTTTTTCCTTGGACTTAAATTATCATGGATATTTTTTCATATTTAAATAAAATAGTATTCGGATAACACATAATCCGAATAGTTGGTTACTTATTTAATTGATTTTGAGCTACGAAACCAGACACTTCTAATAAGAGTTCAGTGCTGATGTCACTTGTTTTGTATTACTTTGAAGATTCTTGTGAAACTATTTGACCCTTTTAATACTGCAGTATAAAATGCTAAATATACAGAGATATTAATCGAAAAAGAAGTCCCAAAATTTGTGCGTTGAATAATATGTTTCATAATAAACTCTCAATTATGTACTTGAATACTTGTTTTTATAACTAATCATAATTACATTTGTAGTTTGAAAGCAAAATATTAAGCGGATTAATGCAAAATTGACTTTATTGTCATGCGTGAAAGGAAGAGTATCCGAACATTTAAGAAACGATTTTGAATATCATAGGCTCTAAAAATCCACCAATTTTAATGTAAATTACAGCCTAGAGAACATTCTTACTGTAATCAGAAAAGGAATCTTCCATAACTTGTCAATATGATATATTCTTTCGTTAGCTAAATAAGCTTAAACTGTATTCCAGTTGTCATATTGATGACGTTATATATGGACCCAGACACGGATCTGAGATGGGCGACCTTTTTCAAAATAATACCCATTCTCTGTAACGACTTAAACTATTTTGGCACACATGGTCTCCGATTTTGATAAAATTTTATATACAAGGAGGGAATAATGAAAAGAGAAGAAATTGACCAAAAAATGTTTTTAGATCATCTGGATACCACGCTCCACGATTTATTTATTTATTTGTTTTTTTTTATTATTACTTTTTGCAAGAACACATTTCCTTGTCTCAGTGTGTTAATTACGATATGATGGTAATAATGTTTTATACAAATAAATTTATATAATATATATATATGGTATCTAATTAATTTACTATTTAATCAACAGATTCTCACATTTTTTTCTATTTTTTAACAAGATAAACAAGATATATATATATATATGGATTGTCCAACAAACTTTCCCATCGTCCTCATCAACAAGATTGTTTCTACCCGCTTTGTCTGTCAAAGCTTAAAGATCTAGCACTTTAACCGTGTTAAACATAATGTACAAAGAGATTTAGCGTGTCTGACACCGCGTGTGTCTAACATCATTTTCGTGAATACGCTTAAACAAGATATAAGTAATAGTTAAACGCTAATAATTGAAAATTAAACGATTTAAACAGCCGAAAGGAGGGAGCGTAGCGACCGACTGAGGCTGTTTAAATCGTTTAATTTTCAATTATTAGCGTTTAACTGACTTAGTCTTTTTCCCGCGCTTAATATTATTGACAGCACTTCGCTCGATTTACACGGGATAAGTCGGTTGAATTTATTAAAAAGTGAATATGGTGTTGTTGAAATATCCACATAAATACCGAGGCTTTCTAAAGAGCTTTTACCGACGATAAAAGACGCAGTATTGTCTGTTTATATTGACCTGACAATAACCTCCGCTCTGTAGATGAACGAATATACGATAAGTGTCCACTCTGTATTATAATAACGATTTACGGCATCAGATGTCATTAAAAGATTGTATGTTAAATTTGAATAAATGTGCCAGTAATTGTTTTCAACTTTGTTCATATATGACACCAACTCAAATATTGTCATTGTCAGAGAAGGGCCTACTATAGGTGTATTCTCAAAACTGAGCTCTGACGTAGGTGCCGAGTCCATTACCATGGGTATATCGGCTATATCTAAGCATCATATGATAGGAATTTAACCTGATCCCGCCACTCTTATTTTGAAAGTACATGTAGTGAATAAAACTTGCGATAACAGACTAGCAATAACTTTCCCTTGAAAGATAAATTGTTACTTTTTTAATGATTTATCTAAACCTGTTATATCTATTTCGCAAATATGGTGCGGTAATCTAACGGTTAAAAGTAGATTTTACGGCTCACCTCACAAAATCTACCTATGGTATACTAATCATTACACATAGACATAGATATTTTATTAATTAAATATTAAGAAAATGTTTCTAGCTACATACAGAAGCAAAAATTTTCATAAAGGTTGAGTAAGCGATCCAACCACGGGTAGGTAAACCAGCCATTGCGATATAACTGTAACAATGTTGAAATCGGAGTTCACATGCAAACAAAACGTCAGGCCATGTCACACCCAACCAGGTCCAAATCAGTATAGAACTTGTGGGGAATGCAACATATGCACGTGAATTACGATTTTCTCTTTTACTTTCCACCTGCTTGTTGCATATTAATGAGGGGGTAGAGTTTAGTATTTACGCATGCGTGGAATAACAAATAAACCTTGACGTTTAAATGAAATAATGATCAAAATAAACCTAAGCTGGGTAGTTTATGGAAAATAAACCATCAAAAATTTTAAAAATCCAGCATTCTGATTGGATGATAAAGTAGGACAAAGACTAATCGGCCTTCTACATGGCTATAATGGAATTTTATCCACAAAAATCGTTCTAGAAGTATAGCAAATGAACAGAAAGATCGCTGTTGGCGAAATAACGCTGCATTTATAATGCGACGTGCTTAACATACAACCAAAATTTTCCTAAAATCGAAAATATTCTTTAAGTGTTCTTCTAATACAGCGAATACACAGGGGAGAATTGGGTTTCTATTGAAACCTTAGACAGTTCCGCAAATGAAAGGATATGTGATGACAAATTACGTAAAGTGATAACATACCTCGTTGAAAGCTGAAAATTGTTAACTAAGCGGTGAAAATAGCGCCACTTTTTTCATGTTCAACATCAATGGTAGTCACGCGATTCCCCGCATTGATATACAAATCATGCGGAAATTGTTCAATATCATATATGACGGAAAAATGTAATGAAATAAATCTAAGCAAATGAAATTATGTTTTTTCAACAAAAACACATGATTTTTTGGTAGTATCGTTTAAATGTGGGTGCGGATAATACAATGAAGAGAGCAATTTTCATCTGTTTATACTGAAACTCTTTTTTTTTCTCTGAAAATAATTTGGAAAAAATTGGACAAATCTTTGATCTTTTATTCTTTTATTAAGTAAAAAGTTTGAATTTTCAAAATACTTTTCGTTATATAAATTAGATCGGCATTTCCAAGAATCGAAGTGTTGGAAGCACTGGTTGTAGCTTTTTTTTCTGCTGAGTATTACGCGTCAAAAATTAATGATATTTACGTAATTTTCAACTTATTAAATGTTTAATCCTACAGTTTTTAATTTTATATCCAATTGAATTATATTCCTGGTCCACAAATAATAAGTACAATAATATCCGAATTCAAAATTAAACAAGAAATCCCCCTTTAGTTTAACACTGTATTACTGAATGAAGTCATAAGTATAACCGTAGTGAATAAAGAATGCTGGAGGAATCCCTTTATATAACAAACTAGAATAGGATAGAACATTAGAAGACTCTAGAGTTTGAATCACTTTCTAAAAGTCCTTTCTAGAAAGATCTCAAATATTCTGTCTACATACATGTTTACAAAACAGTGTCAAGGGATCGGAAATTTGCCAGAATAATTCTAAAAATAGACACGGGAAAAACCATTATACATCTTACATTCATACAAGCATAACACTTTCCCCATTGAAAGACAAAAGGGTTATGAAATAAATCTTTCTTTTGGCATTATCTTTAGCATATACAATGATAATATACTTCACACAATTGATAATATCATGATTCGCTGAAACATTTCAGCACATCTAGCATGTAAAAACAAACAATTTTTCATCAAAAGAAATGAAAAGGAGTTTTATATATGCAAACATTCATACATATATACAAAAATAATGAAATGTAACTGTTAAATTCAATTTGAGGTATTAAAGATTAGACAATTTCAAATTTTAGACTCTTGACAGAGCATCTGGTATTATTTTGTCTTTTCCTTGAATGTGTCTTAAATCAAGATTAAATTCTTGAAAATTAAATTCATTAATTCTCCACCACATTAATGTCAGGTACTTACATTTAAGTTTGTGAAGAAAACTAAAGCGATTGTGATCACTGAATACAACTATAGGAGAAGCTGCTGATGTTAAATAAACTTAAAATAATGGATTGCCAAAATCAGAGCAAGACATTCTTTTTCAATGGTGGAGTTGGTTTTCTGATGTTTGTTTAATTTTTTAGAAGAACAACACAACAATCTGGGTGATCAATACCGTCATCGTCTTCGACAGCACCAATAAACACATCATCAACAGCTAATTTGAAACATTTGTCAAAATCAGGTACTAAAAGAACTGGTGTGCTCTTAAGTATGTCTTTTAAGCGATCAAAGGTAACTGCCTTAGACAGTTTTAATCCATTCCGTTTTTCTATAACAAATTTGTTAAAGGCTCATCTACTATAGAAAAATTCTTACAAAACTTTCTATAGTAGCCAGTCATACCAAGAAATCGCATTAGTTGCATTTTATAAGCAGGCACAGAAAACTCAGAGAAAGCATTTGGCCTTAGATTCTAAAGGTTTGACTTGACACACACGATGTCCTAAGAAAGTAACAGTAGCATGACAAAATTCTGTTTTTCCACGATTCACAATTTTGCATCACTGAGACGGTCGAAGGATTGTTTGATTCTTTGAAGGTGGTCACTCCATGTGTCTGTGTAGGTGATGACGTCGTCGATGTATGCGCCACAGCCATCTTAGCCAGCTATAACCATATTTACAAGCCGCTGAAACGTCGCAGGAGAATTTTTCATCCCAAATGGCATAACTTTGAACTGGTACAGCCCAGTTGGAGTAGCTCCTTTAGCTCTATCAGTGAGCGGAACTTGCCAGAATCCTTTGAGAAAGTCAAATTTGGTGACATATTTAGAATTACCGACTTTGTCAATACAGTCATCGATTCTTCGTATTGGAAAAGAGTCAATTTTTGTCACAAAGTCCACATTCTGTATGTTCCATTTGTTTTTTGAACTAATATACATGGTGAACTGTAATAGTCCATGAGTCAGAATAATTTTGTAGACCATATTTTTCTGAAAGTCCTTGGCATGTAGATTATTTTGAGACATGTGAGTAGGGCTTTTGTAAGAAACGCTTCTTTAAAGTCCCCCACAAAATTTTGAAATTGAATTCTAAAAGAGAGTCCAAAAAAATTGATGTCAAAATGACAAAAAGTTAACTTCATATACAAATATTTGTGTTGCTGATTAACTGTAGAGTCCATTTATGGATTTTATTTAAGAATCTGGTCATCTTAAGAGTCATAATAAAATACGTTACCTTTAAATTTCATAAAACCTATGAATATAGAAATAAATTGTCTATTCCTGCCTCACTGGGAATTTTGTTAACATTGCCTGTTTGATAGTCCGTGGTATATAGAAAATTTTGAGACTTGTAAGAACTCTGACAAGTGGGGCGTTTGTGAGCTGCCCCATTTGAAGGATTGGTAACAATGCTTTTCTAAAAGCTTATGCAATTTTGAAACTTGTTAGCAGTCTGGCCACTGGAGCAAATGCGAGATACGTTACTTTAAAGAAAGCAACCCATAAAATTTTCATAAAACAATTTCAGTTGTATGTCTTGTTATAGAAATTACCTGTCAATTAGTAAAAATTAAATGATATTGTGTTTTGTTAATGATATTTGTGATTCTGGAGGTATTTGAAGCCCATTTACATTATGACTTGAAAAATATAGCTCTTACAAGCAATGCATGGGAGTAAAATATGTTAGATTTTAAATTCAATTTAATGTTTTCAAAAGCAATGTTTTATTCATCAATTCTCCACTGAATGTTTTGTTTACTTTGTTTTCTATAAGCTTCTCTCTTTTGGGATATTTTATTTTTTTATAGCTATTTGCAAAATACGTTACGCTAATGTAACCAATTTACCCATCAATTACCATAGGCTTTTTCATATCTCATCTGATTGCATTTATTGTAAAATCCCTCATTGTATAAATCAACTATAAACTATAAATGTTTAAAGTATTTTCAAGGTATCAATATAAATTTTAATCATTTCAAGACTCATTGTGGTTTTAAAAGCGTGCAAAATACGTTACCACTTATTTATAGGTATAATTTTTATTGAGTCGCTATCATTTTTTAAGGAAATGCACTTAATTCAATGTTGAGGCAGCTTCCAAACACAATATTGAGGCAGCTTATGGTTTCTTCTATGTTTGAGGTTTTTTTTTTCTCACATTTTTAGATTAAAACACAAATTATATATATGTTACTTCTGATGATAAGAGACCGTTTTCTTACAAGTATTATATTCAAATGAATAGAACATTGCCATGTACATTTTGATTTAGATTTAGCTATCAAAGAGAGTAATATATGTTACATCTAAAAGATCTTTTTTTTAGAAAATCAAACATAATTGCTGCTCCCAAAGGACAATAAGGGGCACATCAATTCTCTTGAACATGATTACTTTATTAGAAAGTAAAGATTTTTGTGAAACAAAGATGCTTAAAAAATGCTTTACTTTGAACTAGATACAAACTACAAGTACTTTTTATGCAGAAAGAAACATGTCTTAGAGAGAATTTGCGCTTCTTTTATAATTTACATAGTGAAGCAATAAAAGAATTATGATAAATTGCTTAGGCAATAGGATTCCATCAATATCAAGAACTCAACCAAATACAACCCAAGACTTGATACATAAAAATAAGAATATTGAATGATGGGTCTATAAGTCGCATGCTTTAGCTGTTTTGAGCTTTATAGGTGTTTTTGTGTAAATGGCTGGTGATTTGACATTCCTGTTTGACATTCCTGGCTGACTTTCAATATATATGTACATGAAGTTTGTGTTGAAGTAGGGAAAAGAATCGAAGAATGACCATTCTAATTAAAATACTCATGGTTCTTCGGCATAACTCTTAAATTTTTCTCATGTACAAGACTCTTCTAATAACTAATTAGTTTTATTCTAACCACTTGGCAAACGTTCCAGACAAACAATTGGAAAACATGCAGTAAAACAAAAAAAAATCCATCTTAATCAAAGAGAAACAATAATTTTGATTTAAATGGCTACAGTATTGACACTGTAGTGCATTTACGATAATTGCAACTTGTTTCATACAAATGGTACCATACGTTACTAGATAATGACCATCAGTATTCTGATTCAAAACATTTATAGGCAACGAAAAAACCAATGCATGAAAAGTAGAGATAAATGATAAACTTGTTTAAGTGACTAGGTAATTTTGAAAAAAGTTTCAATTGATTAATTTTTTTAGCTGTCATGCTGCATTGTATGATAGATAGATGTGTAAGCACTGAACAGATATATCCCTATGATGAAATTAAACAACAGGTATAGTACAACACAAAGTACATATCCGTATCTATTTAAAAGCCAGTATGTTTATTGAATATTTCAAGGTATTTCCATTTCAGCAATTGGATATACATGTACAAATGATTTGGCTATTTCAAAATTATGATCTCAAATCTTGTTATCAAATTTTTAACTTTGTGAGTTGGGATACTACTAATGATACTAACTTTAATTTGTTTGATTTATCGTTTACATTAAAAGACAATATGTAAATACTAGCATTAAATAAGAATTTTCTTCTTGGCTGTTCAAAGATATAACAATGACATCTCAATTTAGGTCTAAATTTTAATACTTTGATCTTTTGTTGGTCACCAATTTGCTTTCAGTACCGAAGCATTTACTAAGATACAGAACTGAGAGCTATAAATCTTAGGAATTTTCACCCTTATTGATGTAAAATAAAACAGTTAAAACGGGTTTTGGTAAAATATTTTGAGGTAACGTATGTTACAACATTCCTTTAGAGACAAAAGCATTTGTTGTTATAAAGATATCAGTTATAAATGATATTCTTGTTTTATTATGCATGATCAGAGTAGTAAATTGTACCTACCATTCTCCTTTCTTTTTATGAACTGCATATGAAATTACATTGTATAAAGGGTTTGAAAGGACATGCGCTCAAATCTTTTAATTTCTACGTATAAAACACGTAATATGCAGGCCAAAATGAACTATGTAAATATGAATTCATCATATTATCGTGTGAACTTTGCCAACAAATGTTGACTATTTTTGGCGCCCAAATAATTTTGTAATTGTAACGTATATTTCACGTATTTTCCTGAATCAGACAGGATTCTGTGGATGTTTTATCACTCATGCTCAAGAATCATGTATGAGAAAGTAATAAAAATCGCAATTTGCCCAAAAAAATTTCACAAAATGGGAGCAAAATGTAGCATTTAATAAGAATCTAGGGTGGGTTATTTCAAAGTTACGTATCTTACAAAAGCCCCACTCGCCAGAGTGCTAACATGTCTTTAAATGTTGCTTGTACATGTACCTTTCTGAAAATCATAGTGTACAAAATTCCCCCCGGGGGGGGGGGGGAACAGGGGTCCCAGTAGCCCATAGTCTATAATTACTTTGGCTGGGTTCAATGAAATCATGCTCAAATAAGTAATTCACTTCATCTTGAAGGGATTTTTGTTTCACTGGATTCATTCTATAAGGATGCTGTTTTATTGGTAGAGAATGACAATGACATCATGATATATTTTATAAGTTTAAGGATTTAAGGAATCAAGCGTTCATATTCATTAATCAACTGTTTCAGCTCTTCTCGTTGAGATGGCTCCAAATGTCCTAGTTTGAGGTCAAGATTCTTGAGTATTTCAGAGTTCTCAAGTTTAGGTGGACCAGGAACAGATTTTTCACTAAAGTCTGAACTAACTTCTGATTCTATCACTTTTGATTCTTGTTTACATCTGTTACTGGTTTTGAAATAGAGTTATCTCTGTCAAAACACTTTTTTAACATGTTCACATGACACATTTAGTAATTTTCACGCCTTCCAGGAGTATTGATAAATAATTCAAATCATTTGTTTTCTTAGTATACAGGCCATAATATCTTGCCTGTAAGGGTCGGCCAGGTATTGGTAAAAGAGCAAGGACTAGCAACCTCACATGCCCTAGATAGTTTAATTTTAAAGTCAGAAACATATTGTAACAAGTTCAAGAGTGATTCAATATCAGCAAGAAATTTCTTTTTTAAGAGTGTTAATGGCCCACGAACAGAATGACCACAAAGTAACTCAGAGGGGCTAAAGCCAAGAGATTCTTGAACAGATTCTCTGACTGCAAATAAAAGTAAATGAATACCTTCATCCCAATTTTTCTCAGTATCAAAACAATATGACCTCATCATAATATTCTTCAGGGTCTGATGAAATCTTTCTAAAGCACCTTGACTCTCCGGGTGATGACCGATATTGCTCGATACCAAATTCATGCATAACTTGCTGGAATATGCCTGACATGAAGTTTGTTCGTTGATCAGACTGAACTGATTTTTGAAGGCCAACAAAAGAAAAGAATTGCCTAAATGTTTATTATAGAAATTACTTCTGGAAACACATATTCAGAACCTGGCTTAGTTTTCGGTAAAGGACCAACGCAGTCTATAATTATCCGACTGAAAGAGTCATCGAAAGCTGGAATGGGTTATAACCTTGCTTTTGGAATAGATTGGTTAGGTTCCCCTACCATTTGACAAATGTTGCAATTTTTACAATATTTGGAAACGTCCGATTTAAGTCCTGGCTAAAAAATGAATCTTTATCTTGTGATAAGTCTTGTTTACACCTAAATAACCAGACATTGGGCTTTTATGGGCTATACTTAGTATTTCATGGCGATATGACTTTGGAACAACAATTTGATGTAAACAGCCCAATCATCATCAGCCGGGACATCATATGGTCGCCAATTTCTCATCAGAATAACATTATTTTTATAGTAACAAACATGATTCTAAGACATTTCTTTTACGGGTAGTGCCCTATCAGTTACTTTTGAAATCTCAGTGTCATTTTGCTGTTCCTGGATTAGCCGTGACATTGAATGCGTATCATGACCTTGATCATTTGACCTTGAAAATGACTGACAAAATTTTGACGAGTCTGTCTGAGTATCAGGCAGACTAAGATAAAGACTTTTTAATCTCGTCATTGAAATATTGACCAACAAAAGTATCCGTTAAAGGTGGCAATGGACAGCGGCCTCCCGACTCTATAAACCGGAAGTTGGGTTTCGTTCATTATACGGCACTTTTTGCGCGTTTTTACAAAAGACCGGTTTTTGAAAGATTCTACTTAATTATATGCAAATAACGTAGAATAATGATGATAAAACTTCATAATTGAGCTTCTTTTCATCATTTGATATTAATTGAATGACTGGATCATTAAAAATAACAATAAAACTGCGTTAAAACCGTCATTCGATTAGGGGGGACACTATGACATACTGAGAGAACGTGTGAGCGACATAAAAAAAAGGTTATTGTGAAAGACATTTTTCCCCATTTTTTTCCTTGGACTTAAATTATCATGGATATTTTTTCATATTTAAATAAAATAGTATTCGGATAACACATAATCCGAATAGTTGGTTACTTATTTAATTGATTTTGAGCTACGAAACCAGACACTTCTAATTAGAGTTCAGTGCTGATGTCACTTGTTTTGTATTACTTTGAAGATTCTTGTGAAACTATTTGACCCTTTTAATACTGCAGTATAAAATGCTAAATATACAGAGATATTAATCGAAAAAGAAGTCCCAAAATTTGTGCGTTGAATAATATGTTTCATAATAAACTCTCAATTATGTACTTGAATACTTGTTTTTATAACTAATCATAAATACATTTGTAGTTTGAAAGCAAAATATTAAGCGGATTAATGCAAAATTGACTTTATTGTCATGCGTAAAAGGAAGAGTATCCGAACATTTAAGAAACGATTTTGAATATCATAGGCTCTAAAAATCCACCAATTTTAATGTAAATTACAGCCTAGAGAACATTCTTACTGTAATCAGAAAAGGAATCTTCCATAACTTGTCAATATGATATATTCTTTCGTTAGCTAAATAAGCTTAAACTGTATTCCAGTTGTCATATTGATGACGTTATATATGGACCCAGACACGGATCTGAGATGGGCGACCTTTTTCAAAATAATACCCATTCTCTGTAACGACTTAAACTATTTTGGCACACATGGTCTCCGATTTTGATAAAATTTCATATACAAGGAGGGAATAATGAAAGGAGAAGAAATTGACCAAAAAATGTTTTTAGATCATCTGGTTACCACGCTCCACGATTTATTTATTTATTTGTTTTTTTTATTATTACTTTTTGCAAGAACACATTTCCTTGTCTCAGTGTGTTAATTACGATATGATGGTAATAATGTTTTATACAAATAAATTTATATAATATATATATATGGTATCTAATTAATTTACTATTTAATCAACAGATTCTCACATTTTTTTTTTCTATTTTTTAACAAGATAAACAAGATATATATATATATGGATTGTCCAACAAACTTTCCCATCGTCCTCATCAACAAGATTGTTTCTACCCGCTTTGTCTGTCAAAGCTTAAAGATCTAGCACTTTAACCGTGTTAAACATAATGTACAAAGAGATTTAGCGTGTCTGACACCGCGTGTGTCTAACATCATTTTCGTGAATACGCTTAAACAAGATATAAGTAATAGTTAAACGCTAATAATTGAAAATTAAACGATTTAAACAGCCGAAAGGAGGGAGCGTAGCGTTTAACTGACTTAGTCTTTTTCCCGCGCTTAATATTATTGACAGCACTTCGCTCGATTTACACGGGATAAGTCGGTTGAATTTATTAAAAAGTGAATATGGTGTTGTTGAAATATCCACATAAATACCGAGGCTTTCTAAAGAGCTTTTACCGACGATAAAAGACGCAGTATTGTCTGTTTATATTGACCTGACAATAACCTCCGCTCTGTAGATGAACGAATATACGATAAGTGTCCACTCTGTATTATAATAACGATTTACGGCATCAGATGTCATTAAAAGATTGTATGTTAAATTTGAATAAATGTGCCAGTAATTGTTTTCAACAAATTTGTTCATATATGACACCAACTCAAATATTGTCATTGTCAGAGAAGGGCCTACTATAGGTGTATTCTCAAAACTGAGCTCTGACGTAGGTGCCGAGTCCATTACCATGGGTATATCGGCTATATCTAAGCATCATATGATAGGAATTTAACCTGATCCCGCCACTCTTATTTTGAAAGTACATGTAGTGAATAAAACTTGCGATAACAGACTAGCAATAACTTTCCCTTGAAAGATAAATTGTTACTTTTTTAATGATTTATCTAAACCTGTTATATCTATTTCGCAAATATGGTGCGGTAATCTAACGGTTAAAAGTAGATTTTACGGCTCACCTCACAAAATCTACCTATGGTATACTAATCATTACACATAGACATAGATAGACTAATAGACTAATCGGCCTTCTACATGGCTATAATGGAATTTTATCCACAAAAATCGTTCTAGAAGTATAGCAAATGAACAGAAAGATCGCTGTTGGCGAAATAACGCTGCATTTATAATGCGACGTGCTTAACATACAACCAAAATTTTCCTAAAATCGAAAATATTCTTTAAGTGTTCTTCTAATACAGCGAATACACAGGGGAGAATTGGGTTTCTATTGAAACCTTAGACAGTTCCGCAAATGAAAGGATATGTGATGACAAATTACGTAAAGTGATAACATACCTCGTTGAAAGCTGAAAATTGTTAACAAAGCGGTGAAAATAGCGCCATTTTTTTCATGTTCAACATCAATGGTAGTCACGCGATTCCCCGCATTGATATACAAATCATGCGGAAATTGTTCAATATCATATATGACGGAAAAATGTAATGAAATAAATCTAAGCAAATGAAATTATGTTTTTTCAACAAAAACACATGATTTTTTGGAAGTATCGTTTAAATGTGGGTGCGGATAATACAATGAAGAGAGCAATTTTCATCTGTTTATACTCTTTTTTTTTTTCTCTGAAAATAATTTGGAAAAAAATGGACAAATCTTTGATCTTTTATTCTTTTATTAAGTAAAAAGTTTGAATTTTCAAAATACTTTTCGTTATATAAATTAGATCGGCATTTCCAAGAATCGAAGTGTTGGAAGCACTGGTTGTAGCTTTTTTTTCTGCTGAGTATTACGCGTCAAAAATTAATGATATTTACGTAATTTTCAACTTATTAAATGTTTAATCCTACAGTTTTTAATTTTATATCCAATTGAATTATATTCCTGGTCCACAAATAATAAGTACAATAATATCCGAATTCAAAATTAAACAAGAAATCCCCCTTTAGTTTAACACTGTATTACTGAATGAAGTCATAAGTATAACCGTAGTGAATAAAGAATGCTGGAGGAATCCCTTTATATAACAAACTAGAATATATATATATATGCAAACATTCATACATATATACAAAAATAATTAAATGTAACTGTAAATTCAATTTGAGGTATTAAAGATTAGAGAATTTCAAATTTTAGACTCTTGACAGAGCATCTGGTATAATTTTGTCTTTTCCTTTAATGTGTCTTAAATCAAGATTAAATTCTTGAAGTGACAAACTCCACCACATTAATGTCTGGTACTTACATTTAAGTTTGTGAAGAAAACTAAAGCGATTGTGATCACTGAATACAACTATAGGAGAAGCTGCTGATGTTAAATAAACTTAAAATAATGGATTGCCAAAATCAGAGCAAGACATTCTTTTTCAATGGTGGAGTTGGTTTTCTGATGTTTGTTTAATTTTTTAGAAGAACAACACAACAATCTGGGTGATCAATACCGTCATCGTCTTCGACAGCACCAATAAACACATCATCAACAGCTAATTTGAAACATTTGTCAAAATCAGGTGCTAAAAGAACTGGTGTGCTCTTAAGTATGTCTTTTAAGCGATCAAAGGTAACTGCCTTAGGCAGTTTTAATCCATTCCGTTTTTCTATAACAAATTTGTTAAAGGCTCATCTACTATAGAAAAATTCTTACAAAACTTTCTATAGTAGCCAGTCATACCAAGAAATCGCATTAGTTGCATTATTTTAAGCAGGCACAGAAAACTCAGAGATAGCATTTGGCCTTAGATTCTAAAGGTTTGACTTGACACACACGATGTCCTAAGAAAGTAACAGTAGCATGACAAAATTCTGTTTTTCCACGATTCACAATTTTGCATCACTGAGACGGTCGAAGGATTGTTTGATTCTTTGAAGGTGGTCACTCCATGTGTCTGTGTAGGTGATGACGTCGTCGATGTATGCGCCACAGCCATCATAGCCAGCTATAACCATATTTACAAGCCGCTGAAACGTCGCAGGAGAATTTTTCATCCCAAATGGCATAACTTTGAACTGGTACAGCCCAGTTGGAGTAGCTCCTTTAGCTCTATCAGTGAGCGGAACTTGCCAGAATCCTTTGAGAAAGTCAAATTTGGTGACATATTTAGAATTACCGACTTTGTCAATACAGTCATCGATTCTTCGTATTGGAAAAGAGTCAATTTTTGTCACAAAGTTCACATTCTGTATGTTCCATTTGTTTTTTGAACATATATACAAGTTGAACTGTAATAGTCCATGAGTCAGAATAATTTTGTAGACCATATTTTTCTGAAAGTCCTTGGCATGTAGATTATTTTGAGACATGTGAGTAGGGCTTTTGTAAGATACGCTTCTTTAAAGTAGCACACCCCACAAAATTTTGAAAATGAATTCTAAAAGAGAGTCAAAAAAATTGATGTCAAAATGACAAAAAGTTAACTTCATATACAAATATTTGTGTTGCTGATTAACTGTAGAGTCCATTTATGGATTTTATTTAAGAATCTGGTCATCTTAAGAGTCATAATAAAATACGTTACCTTTAAATTTCATAAAACCTATGAATATAGAAATAAATTGTCTATTCCTGCCTCACTGGGAATTTTGTTAACATTGCCTGTTTGATAGTCCGTGGTATATAGAAAATTTTGAGACTTGTAAGAACTCTGACAAGTGGGGCGTTTGTGAGCTGCCCCATTTGAAGGATTGGTAACAATGCTTTTCTAAAAGCTTATGCAATTTTGAAACTTGTTAGCAGGCTGGCCAATGCGAGATACGTTACTTTAAAGAAAGCAACCCATAAAATTTTCATAAAACAATTTCAGTTGTATGTCTTGTTATAGAAATTACCTGTCAATTAGTAAAAATTAATTGATATTGTGTTTTGTTAATGATATTTGTGATTCTGGAGGTATTTGAAGCCCATTTACATTATGACTTGAAAAATATAGCTCTTACAAGCAATGCATGGGAGTAAAATATGTTAGATTTTAAATTCAATTTAATGTTTTCAAAAGCAATGTTTTATTCATCAATTCTCCACTGAATGTTTTGTTTACTTTGTTTTCTATAAGCTTCTCTTCTTTGGGATATTTTATTTTTTTATAGCTATTTGCAAAATACGTTACGCTAATGTAACCAATTTACCCATCAATTACCATAGGCTTATAGAAAATTTTCATAAAACAATTTCAGTTGTATGTCTTGTTATAGAAATTACCTGTCAATTAGTAAAAATTAATTGATATTGTGTTTTGTTAATGATATTTGTGATTCTGGAGGTATTTGAAGCCCATTTACATTATGACTTGAAAAATATAGCTCTTACAAGCAATGCATGGGAGTAAAATATGTTAGATTTTAAATTCAATTTAATGTTTTCAAAAGCAATGTTTTATTCATCAATTCTCCACTGAATGTTTTGTTTACTTTGTTTTCTATAAGCTTCTCTTCTTTGGGATATTTTATTTTTTTATAGCTATTTGCAAAATACGTTACGCTAATGTAACCAATTTACCCATCAATTACCATAGGCTTTTTCATATCTCATCTGATTGCATTTATTGTAAAATCCCTCATTGTCTAAATCAACTATAAACTATAAATGTTTAAAGTATTTTCAAGGTATCAATATAAATTTTAATCATTTCAAGACTCATTGTGGTTTTAAAAGCGTGCAAAATACGTTACCACTTAATTTTTATTGAGCCGCTATCATTTTTTAAGGAAATGCACTTAATTCAATGTTGAGACACAATGTTGAGGCAGCTTATGGTTTCTTCTATGTTTGAGGTTTATTTTTCTCACATTTTTAGATTAAAACACAAATTATATATATGTTACTTCTGATGATAAGAGACCGTTTTCTTTGTGAAAAATGATTACCAAATAGATGAAAAAACCTGTTCCTACAATATTTCCATCAATTTAGTACAGAAAAGTTAAAATATTTCTTAGAGTTGATCATGATAGTAGCCCAGTAGCACATTTGATTTGGTTGCATATTTGACTCCATATCATAGGTACAAGGTTTCATCAGCCAGTACAAAAGAGTTGATTATCATTCATCTTTGTTTTATAAGTAGCTTGAGGCTTTAATAGGATGCTGTGATGAATGGAATGATGTGTACGATAAATACAAGGAATTCATGGTTATGTGGATAAGCCATCTCGATAAGAGTGTTACACTGTTAAAATAGCATGGAAATTCCTTGAGGCATTTTAGGTCTTTCTATTGTTTCCAATTGAATGCGTGCAATCCAAATTTTGCCAAGAAACTGCGCAATTCTTTCAATACTGAAAATTTACAAGTATTATATTCAAATGAATAGAACATTGCCATGTACATTTTGATTTAGCTATCAAAGAGAGTAATATATGTTACATCTAAAAGATCTTTTTTTTAGAAAATCAAACATAATTGCTGCTCCCAAAGGACAATAAGGGGCACACCAATTCTCTTGAACATGATTACTTTATTAGAAAGTAAAGATTTTTGTGAAACAAAGATGCTTAAAAAATGCTTTACTTTGAACTAGATACAAACTACAAGTACTTTTTATGCAGAAAGAAACATGTCTTAGAGAGAATTTGCGCTTCTTTTATAATTTACATAGTGAAGCAATAAAAGAATTATGATAAATTGCTTAGGCAATAGGATTCCATCAATATCAAGAACTCAACCAAATACAACCCAAGACTTGATTCATAAAAATAAGAATATTGAATGATGGGTCTATAAGTCGCATGCTTTAGCTGTTTTGGGCTTTATAGGTGTTTTCGTGTAAATGGCTGGTGCTTTGACATTCCTGTTTGACATTGCTGGTTGACTTTCAATATATATGTACATGAAGTTTGTGTTGAAGTAGGGAAAAGAATCGAAGAATGACCATTCTAATTAAAATACTCATGGTTCTTGGGCATAACTCTTAATTTTTTCTTATGTACAAGACTCTTCTAATAACTAATTAGTTTTATTCTAACCACTTGGCAAACGTTCCAGACAAACAATTGGAAAAACATGCAGTAAAACAAAAAAATTTAAATGGCTACAGTATTGACACTGTAGTGCATTTACGATAATTGCAACAATTTCTCAAGTTTTGTTTCACTGGATTCATTCTATAAGGATGCTGTTTTATTGGTAGAGAATGACAATGACATCATGATATATTTTATAAGTTTAAGGATTTAAGGAATCAAGCGTTCATTAATCAACTGTTTCAGCTCTTCTCGTTGAGATGTCCAAATGTCCTAGTTTGAGGTCAAGATTCTTGAGTATTTCAGAGTTCTCAAGTTTAGGTGGACCAGGAACAGATTTTTCACTAAAGTCTGAATTCACTTCTGATTCTATCACATTTGATTCTTGTTTACATCTGTTACTGGTTTTGAAATAGAGTTATCTCTGTCAAAACACTTTTTTAACATGTTCACATGACACATTTGTTTATTTTCACGCCTTCCAGGAGTATTGATAAATAATTCAAATCATTTGTTTTCTTAGTATACAGGCCATAATATCTTGCCTGTAAGGGTCGGCCAGGTATTGGTAAAAGAGCAAGGACTAGCAACCTCACACGCCCTACATAGTTTAATTTTAAAGTCAGAAACATATTGTAACAAGTTCAAGAGTGATTCAATATCAGCAAGAAATTTCTTTTTTAAGAGTGTTAATGGCCCACGAACAGAATGACCACAAAGTAACTCAGAGGGGCTAAAGCCAAGAGATTCTTGAACAGATTCTCTGACTGCAAATAAAAGTTAATGAATACCTTCATCCCAATTTTTCTCAGTATCAAAACAATATGACCTCATCATAATATTCTTCAGGGTCTGATGAAATCTTTCTAAAGCACCTTGACTCTCCGGGTGATGACCGATATTGCTCGATACCAAATTCATGCATAACTTGCTGGAATATGCGTGACATGAAGTTTGTTCGTTGATCAGACTGAACTGATTTTTGAAGGCCAACAAAAGAAAAGAATTGCCTAAATGTTTATTATAGAAATTACTTCTGGAAACACATATTCAGAACCTGGCTTAGTTTTCGGTAAAGGACCAACGCAGTCTATAATTATCCGACTGAAAGAGTCATCGAAAGCTGGAATGGGTTATA
Organism: Fragum whitleyi; assembly: GCA_948146395.1. Lineage (NCBI taxonomy): Eukaryota > Metazoa > Mollusca > Bivalvia > Cardiida > Cardiidae > Fragum > Fragum whitleyi. The sequence continues at coordinate 33,988,883 of OX411558.1, forward strand.
ACCTTGCTTTTGGAATAGATTGGTTAGGTTTCCCTACCATTTGACAAATGTTGCAATTTTTACAATATTTGGAAACGTCCGATTTAAGTCCTGGCTAAAAAAGGAATCTTTATCTTGTGATAAGTCTTGTTTACACCTAAATGACCAGACATTGGGCTTTTATGGGCTATACTTAGTATTTCATCGCGATATGACTTTGGAACAACAATTTGATGTAAACAGCCCAATCATCATAATCATATGGTCGCCAATTTCTCATCAGAATAACATTATTTTTATAGTAACAAACATGATTCTAAGACATTTCTTTTACGGGTAGTGCCCTATCAGTTACTTTTGAAATCTCAGTGTCATTTTGCTGTTCCTGGATTAGCCGTGACATTGAATGCGTATCATGACCTTGATCAATTGACCTTGAAAATGACTGACAAAATTTTGACGAGTCTGTCTGAGTATCAGGCAGACTAAGATAGAGACTTTTTAATCTCGTCATTGAAATATTGACCAACAAAAGTATCCGTTAAAGGTGGCAATGGACAGCGGCCTCCCGACTCTATAAACCGGGAGTTGGGTTTCGTTCATTATACGGCACTTTTTGCGCGTTTTTTCAAAAGACCGGTTTTTGAAAGATTCTACTTAATTATATGTTAATAACGTAGAATAATGATGGTAAAACTTCATAATTGAGCTTCTTATCATCATTTGATATTAATTGAATATCTGGATCATTAAAAATGACAATAAAAATGCGTTAAAACCGTTATTCGATTAGAAGGGACACTAAAAAATAACGAAAAACTTTCTTATTTGCATGGAAAGGTATGTTGAATTTTTCACCAAATAAAGGATATGGGTTTATAAACATATTGGAAAATAAGAAAAATTCTCTGGGTAATCTTTTCAAAAAATAGGTTTTTGTAGCATTTTACCTAATAAAATTACAAAAAATTGTTCCTTTTTTAACTTTTGATCAAAGAGAAACTTTCTTATCAATTAGCCATTGTGTACATGTATAAGGTCTATCAAAATGAATGAGTTTTATAGCTTTAACCTAGTACAGAGTTTATACTAGACCTAAAACGAATATAATCGTTTTACTGAAAAATGGCCTATACCACTCAAGGGCAGATAACTCTAGCATGAAAACGAGCGTGGAAAGGTACCTTCAAACTTTGATTTAATGACTACACAATGTTAATCTACAACATATGTGACCAAGAAAAAAATTCATTGGGCGGATAAAAATGACGTCATGTGTCCAATGCTACCTTAAGTCAATATCATTTGAATTTTAAAGGAAGCTTTGTAGCCATACCCCGAGTTACTGCAAATGAAGGGTACAAATCAGGTATTTCCTGAAAAATAGGATTATCTGTTTGACCTACATTAGGGTGTGTCAGTTACTTCTGCTAAGTCATTGCCTTTAAATGGTTAGGAATGTTTCACACCAACAATCACAGAACCAGTAATCAAATCTGAGGACAAATTAATCTTATGAAGAGGAACATTAATAACACCACGATCTGAATAAGGACACTGGTACCAGACGAAGTTTTCTCGGAAAAAAGGCAGAGCATATAAGAGATTGAGAAGCTCCTGTATATCTTAAAATTTTAATAGGGGTAGGTGGGCATATATCGACTGAAAGTGATACAAAACCATCCAGCATGAACGGTTCAAAATTCTTCATACAGGAATCAGAATTTGGTTCTGCCTTGACAATTGAATTAACTCAAAAGAAGGCTGTGATTTTGGCTGAAGGCTGGTGAGCCCTGTAGGTTTGGCTGCACCAAGTTCCTTCTTCCTTTTTAATCTAAAACATTCTGATATAAGGTGATATGTTTTTATATAAAAGGTACAATGTACTCGAGATAAGAGATTTTGAACATTGGTTTAGGTTTGGTTTAGGCGAATTCTATTCACTAGATATGCTAGATGAATCACCAGACATTGATTTATTCTGGGGATGTGAGGAAGCAAGTTTTGCTTTATTTAAGAAAGAATTTTAATGTGTAAGGTAGTAGTCATCAGCTAAACGAGCCGCTTCATGTATAGTTTCAACATTTTTTTTTCATCTAAATGTGACTTAATGTCAGATTAAATGCAATTTTTGAATTGTTCAATTAAATTTAGGTTGTCTAAGATTATCATAGTTTTGGTCCAATATCTTAGCATAGCACCACCTCTCAAATAATTCGTTTCTTGCAAATTCAATGTGAGTCTGGCCAGATTCTTTTCTACATCTTCTAAATTATTGTCTGTATGCTTCTGGAACCAGCTCATAACTTTTGAATATGAGTTCTCTTACAGAATCAAAATCATTACTTTGTTCTATTCTTAGTTGCGAATAAAAAATTACGAGCTTTTCCCACCAAGACACTTTGAAGAAGTAAGGTCCAGTGCTCCTTTTGCCATTTCAAGTAATTTGCAACTTTTTCAAAATGTTCGAAATATGTTTTCCAATAAATTTCTTTTTTCAAAATTCCACTTTCTTCTATAAAAGAGTAAGGATTATACAGGAATACTTCTAAATACATTAATTTGAATTTATGGTAATAAAATCAGAAGATTCACTCCTTTTTAAATTGACCTCGTTATTCAGGAAATTATCCTTGCATTTATGTTTTCAAGCTGTTTTCAAAAAGTGTAAAAAGCTAATTCCACGTATCTTTCTTTTTTAGCAAAGATTCACCATGTTAAATTTAAATGGCTTAAAAACTGCAATGCAAAATTAAATATTGCCTGAATCGTAATCTATTCCTGAATCGGTATTTTTACTTCTCAATCTTTGCTAAGAACCAGAACTTTTTCATACTATAATTTCAGGAAAAAATGAAATTGGATTATAATAATGTTGAAAAATGGTTAATCAAATTTTGAAAGGAAAATGTAGCTTTGTAATGATAAGAAGACTTTAAATGTTGACCAAACAAGGAGACCTAAGAAATTGGTCTGTTTTCTTGAAAATTGGAATTAATTTGACCAAAAGGTGTTCTTTCAATTGCATTTCGTTCAAGCTGGCACTGCCAGTAGCAGTCTGACAGCGCCTCTGCATACTCCTGATAAAGTTTTGGATTACTCTTTGGGGAATAACAGACCATTCGTCTCTTAGAATCTAGCCGGACTCCTGGAGTGTGACGTGGACCTGACGAGCCGAAACTCGGACCTGAAAGCTCATTCCCAATATTCTCTATCGGATTGAAGTCCGGTGAGCGAGCCGGGGAATGCCCTCTTCTTGGCGATACTCTTGGGCTTCATCATCCATTACAATGTATCCATCACCAAAAGCACCAGCGTAAAATTTTACGTGGGTATTTCATCAACGTACCTACGAGCTGTAAGAGTACGCACCTCTTTCCAAAATAACAAAATCAGTCCGCCCGTCCCAGCTGATGCCACCCAAAACCATGATGGACAAAATGTATGATTATACCTATACATAAAAAGTAATTATTCATGAAATCAATAATTATAGGGGATAAGTTATCCCTAAAAAAAGTTGTTGTTTGATTAAGAGATTGGACTGATATGTATCAAGGTATAAATGAGTTAAAGTTTGGATTAAGGAAAGGTAAAGCACTGTCGAAAACATCCTTATCCTTTCCTCAATCATAAACAGGCTTTTCAGTGCTTTTGTCGATTTCCAAAAAGCTTTTGTAACAATCAATCATAATGCAATTTGAAATAAATTTCTACGTTTGGGAGCATCCACAATAATGGCGAAAATGCGGTCTGCTATGTACCGCAACATAAGGAGTAAATGGTCTAAATAGCGACTGTATTGTTTTCATATTCCAAAGAGGGTCTGCAGTGCCTTTTGAATAAGCCTTGTGAATATGCAAGGCAGTGGGGAATTCAGCTTAATATCGAAAAGACTTATAATGGTTTGTCAGAAAAATGATATAGATATCATACATAATGAAGAAAAGTTGTCAATTGTGAAACAATTTACCTAACTTGGATGTAAAGTCGCATCTTATGGCAGGTTTTTTGTGGTCTTATGGGTCTTTCATTTATTTTTTTCTCTCCGAAATGCTGACAGGTATACTAGAAACATTCGTTTTACCATTAATGATTTATGCTGTTTTCAACCAAGCTTCATGGAAAAATATGAGAAGAATCAACCCAAGCAAAACAGTGTCTTGCAATTCATATTTTGTCGAATACGCTACATTTGTATAAAGAAATGTAGGCCTACGTTTTGTGACAAAGAATTTAGAGTCAATTTGAGCGATCAAAAATAGGCTTAGTGCCCGTGTTCGAAATATTTGTAATTTTGGGTTGAACGGTTGATCCGCTATCCGCGGGACCGCTATAGGCAGGTCTAATGCTATGGAAAATACATCAAATTTTTAGATGTAGCCAATATTAGCATGTCCGAAAATGGCTCTTTATTTTATGAAAATTGTCCGGAAAATCAATGTCGAAACTCCGTACATCACGTACGGTATCTGACGTCAGTTGGTGTTCGGGCCCGGTAAAGCGCAAAAGGCACTGAGTTTTTCCCCTGAGGGTGTACCATCTTGGAAGGTTTTGCTCTTTAGTATCCAGGGTAGGAAACTTCTTTGCGATGCAAACGTTTTCCGTTACCCATGTAATAAAAGAAAGATGAAAACAATCCGAAGTGTAAATAACAAAAAGAAGCGAAACGTAGACCTCACAGCCCCCGCAACGGCATTAAGATCGGCGGAAGTATGCCTTAACTCTGTAGAATTTGAGTTGAATAAATATACGGTAAGACGATTGTCTGAAGTAGACGACGTTAAAATATATAAGTTAACAAAAAATGCATATTGTCTACCATAACATCAGCGGAGATCCCCACAACGTAGACCTAATGACTTTAATTTCAACTTTCCTTCAAAACTTTTAAGAAAACACTGCGCGCGGACTAAGTTTTAGATGTTTGTGATTCAAAATTCTTAACTGCGCGTATAGCTTTATCTGAGTTACGACATTCTAGCCACAATCCGAAAAAATGCAAATTTCTGAAAGTGTACAGGAATGATCACCGAAGAGAGATTCGTCTAGATAGCACTTGTGCCTCCAAAAAACTTTGAAAGAGCCAATGTGTCCCTTCAGCGTAAACACAGGTTATACGGTTATTCGAGGTAGGCGATTGTCGATAGCAGACGACGTAGTTTAATTAATTCTAGAAAGATATTAAAATATCCAATTTGTTATCAGAAGACACTTCAACTTGAGAATAAATATCTTATATTTTGGACTCCTTGCGTAGTTAATGTGTTAAAATAACGGCTAAATTGACTTTGACTTTTATTTGTTCGTGATCAGAATGTGTCCTAACTCGCTTTAGTAATTCAATCGATTTACGATCTTCATAAATTTCTCTTATAGCCTTGGAAAGAGTTAAAATTATTATTGATGGACTCCATATTTTGATATCTATACTTTGAATCATGTCATTGAAAGTTTTAAAATAAATATATATTGAAAATACTGTTTAGGTTTTCAAACTTGCTTTTTGCATAACAACATATCAATTACAGAAAGCTCTTTATCATTTAAATTGTGTATCCATAACTGTTTTCAATAAATAACCTTCCATTTACAATTCTGAAACCAATTGCTATGCATAATTGCAATAACTTTTTTCCAAATGCATTGCATCTGCTATCAGGAGTTGATCTATCTATTTCAAAGTATGTCTCTTATTCTTCATCATCAATTTCTTTATCATTTCATTGTTACTTGTTATAACATAATCTGGTATATTCCCCACTCTACTATTCCAGTCACTCACTAAATAGACATAACCTTTTGAATTGTAATCTAATATATCAATTTCAATCATATCAAAAAAGCCAAATTGTGCAAAATTATAAGCAGGTGGTCCCTAAGGCCATATATATACACCACCTATATAAACACCCCTAGAAGACCCCAAAAATTATTATCAAGTTTCAACCAAACCACTGTGTCATAATGATTTTTAACAATACTCACACCTTCTTGTTTATCATCTAAAAGTGCTAATAGTACTTAATTACCAGAATTCCGTGAATACTTTGTAATGAGTGGTTAAACCCAGATAAAATCGATTCTTAAGCGAATCGATTTTGACAATAGGTTTCGTTGCAAAAGACTCATTTGCTACATAATAATTGAGTTTTATTGTAAGAAATGGAATTGAAGTCCTGTGAACTTTTAAAATTGACAGCCTTGAAACAAATTAATAAAATTCCTTATAGTCCGGCAGATATGGGGCTGAACCTGGAGTTGGAGTACATAGAAAATGTTTTTACATATTCTGAAAGCCGAGGCTTTCTACTTTAAGAATCCGTCGGATTCATCCTTGAGCATTTCGAGAAATCCAAGATGGCCGCCAATAGCTTTAAAATGCTTAATTCACTATATAAATATGGTTTTATTGGCAGCCCAAAACCCTTTATTTAGAGGCTCAGTTTAAACTGCAACGTGGAATGATCTAATATGTTTAAAGATGGCGTCTGAATTTCAATCAAAGTACTGGAAGTTCAAAGGGACAGGCAGCCAACACTCTGAAAAAGGTCAATTAACTTATACATGCTTTTCTTACTGGGGTTATAACCAATTTTATCTATAAACAATAATTTCTACTTTATTTAAACTTAATCATGTAATGAATAGTTAAGGTAATTTAAGTGTTCCTCTTAATCAAAAGATTTAATTTAATACAAACTATAAGCTCTGGTTAATGTTTAACACTACTTTTTCCATAAACCACAAGTAATTGCAAACATAGCATTAAAATATTACAGATACTGAAATTTGGACAAGATAAGAATTTGATGAATCAGAATAGTTATGTTTGGTGGTAAAAAACGTTTGGTTTTAAGACTTTATAAGGATATCAATAAAAGATAGTCCAAAAATAATGAGATTGGCTGATTATCTTAAAACAAGTACCAAGACTACTGAGAGTTAAGCAGGTAGAAGGACTTTACTTTACTTTTATTTTACTTTAAATGCAGGTTTCGGTTAACATGCATGATGTACACTTTCATTTTGACATTGTACCTTCAAAGAATTTATTGGATATCGAAATTATTAGTTATGATCTTCCAAAATAACTTTATAAGATACTTTTGGCTGGTTTCCACACATGAAGCTAAAACATCCTGATGCCACTGATTGCGACACGCTGTTTTCAAAATACAGCAATCCTATGATTTATTGCCATTATACCACAATAGAAATCATCAAAAGCATCTTTTAAATAGCATAGTTATGGTAATTGTACATATTTGTATGGCTATGTTTTATTCCTTTTAACACTATCACGGATAGCCTTTCAGTATGCTACCTTCAGCACTTACCTTGTTTCCTTCCTTTTACTTTCATTTTCTTAAACGTAAGACTAGCGAAATTACCAGATCTTTTTATTCATTCTCTTTGACCATCTATTTTTTTTCTTTTGTGTGTGTGTGTTTTTATTCTTATCATTGATGATAGTGTGAACCTGATCTGAGATTTAAAGAAGATTTACATTTTTATATCAGATCTCATCAATGATATGTATGAATTTATGTTATCCGATGAATTTGACTGTTTTAAAAGTAATTTATCTAAGAAAAAAAATCAATGACAAAAACTACTGTGCGTTTAAGTTTAAATTATGTATTTTATAGATCACTTTTCGCTGTTTTAGATGGCAGAAAGCAAGATCCATGGTGTCTATTGGTAACATTTGAATTCATGATCTTTTCAAAATTTTTGTTTCTGTATTAACAAAAAAAAATATTATACTCTCGATAATTAAATTTTCAAAATAAATAATACTAGACTGCGCTGTAAATGATGTTTTAAAATCAATAAAAGCAGGGAAAAGTGCTGGCATCAAATTACTGCTTCCATTTTTTTCATAGAAATAGAAGAAAGTATCTCAAAACTGCTTTGTATACTTTTATACTCAATGTTTAGTAAAAGTATATATCCAAAGGAGTAAGACAAAAGGTATGATTATTCCTATACCTAAAAAGGAAAATATTCATGATATCAATAATAATAGTTAAACATGTATAAAAATGTTCTTGTGTATAATGGATTAAGAGATTGGAGTGATTTGTTTCAAGTTATAAATGAGTTACAGTTTGGATTTAGGAAAGGGAAAGGTACTGATGACAATAACTTTATCCTTTTTTCAATCATAAACAGAATTATAAATGTAGAAAAGAAAAGGCTTTTCTGTGCGTTTTGTCGATTTTTGAAAAGCTTTGAAAATCAATCATAATGCAATTTGGAATAAACTCCTATAACTGGGAGCATCCACAATTATGGTGTAAATGCAGTCTGATTTGTACCACAAAATTAAGAGGTAAAGGTCAAAAAGCGTTTTTTTATCATCAAAATGGGTGTGAAGAAAGGCGAGTCTCCGCAACTGTTCATTTCGTTCATCCATGATATGTATGGATTTATGTTATCTGACGCATTTGACTGTTTTAAATGTAATTAATCTAAGAAAAAATCAAACTGTGCGTTTAAGTTTAAATTATGTATTTTATAGCTCACTGTTCACTGTTTTAAATTGCAGAAAGCAAGATCCATGGTAACATTTGAATTCGTGATCTTTTCAAACTTTTTGTTTCTGTATTAACTCAAAAATCTTATACTCTCGATAATTGAATTTTCAAAATAAATAATACTAGACTGGCTCCCGTCCCACTGATCTGAAGTTTTTCGAAAAAGATAAGCGAAATTCAACTGGAGAAAGAAAATTTCTTATTAGCTTATATTCTCTGACTGGTCGATCAGTGGTCAGTTTTTGAGAATATGGGACGTAATTTCAAATAGTACATCAAGAGTGGTGTACCTTATATAAAACTAACTGACAGCTTGGGAGCCAGGCTAAAAAAATACAAGCAGGAAGTTTTGCATCTGAACTACCATTTACAGCAAGTCGACAAAGACACCAAACAATCCTCTCAACTACTTGAATCCCACCGATTTCGTTCGGAATTGGACATTCTTTAGCAGAAATAAGGGCAGAAAGTAGATTTGTATACTTGAAATTAAGCCGAGTCATCGTTTCTAAAATCTGGAGGATCGTAAATATAAAGGTCTAGTGTCACTTTGGTTGCGATACAATTGCTACAGTATATTGCTTAATCATAACGCACTTGTTTATATTTTATTGAATTTTGATATTTTCAAGAATATTTCATATTGTTAGGATATTTCTTAGATACATCTTCCGCTATACCACACGATTTTCAAAGGTCTTGGTCTGGCTTTGGCTCATCATGGGTTGATGATTCTCTGTATCTGCACGGTCGAAGGTGCATTTTACGTATGCAAAAGCGTTATTTATAACGGATTTTATCAGTTTTTGAATATGTTTACAGATCTGTCAGGATTCGTAAGATTTGCGTCGGTATGAAGCCGGCAGTACAATTTGTAAAGCTTACTTATATAACATAAAGTTTAGGACTACAGTGCTGTTTGATTAGTGGTCGTTTATATCAAAATATATAGTATACTGAGTTTCAATAAGAAAGTGTGTGCACTTGCCCTTTTTGCATTTCTCTTGATTTTTATTAAGTTGAAGGAAAGTTATAGCGTAAATTTGTTACCAACTGCTGAAATTAAAGGTCAAATCAGGTTTGGATAAAGTATCGCATGCTGCATACGCGCAGGTGTATCTTAAATTGTTGAGATTCGACCTCCTTACAATTTTTTCTTTGGTGTTATTGTTGCCTTCTAGAGTTTTAGAAGGCATTTCAAGCCATTTCAAGACAGCAGTTTTAATTTTTGTGAAGACGTTACGTGTAGACATTGTTACGTTGTTAGGCCAGTATCTTGCCGTTGAATGGTGCTATGGCGCTCTATGACATCTCGATTTGCCTATCAAAGGACTTACATAATGATGACTTCAAGCAAGTTTAATGACGTTCTTAATCTGACATGGTTCGTTTATTGGTAGTCAAACTCATGTTCTATTAAAGATTGAATTTTATGAAAAGAAAAGTCGCAAAGATAGAACAGAATGCATTTTCAGACCAATTATTCGTCTAACGCGTGTTACACATGCAAAACATACAAAATTAGATGTCTCAATTTAGCGGAAAATTTTTGCTCGTCGCGTGATTTTTGTTTTCAAATATCGTTTGCACATACTCCTTGAGATAGTCAAACGATATTCAATGACGATATATTGCGTAATTTCAGAGGTATTCAAAATTCAAAAGAGCACACTTTCTTTTGGAACTTAGTATATTATCATAATAAGATAAGTTCATTGCAGTAAAATGGTCGTCAGCGCTCCTGATGTTGACGTGCGGACCCATATAAGATATACTTCGTTGGATTATGTTTAAAACATTTTTTTGTGCTCATGAGTGATTCGTTTTCTTCTTCTTTTGACAGAGATACAACCGTTTTAAAGCTGCTCTTTCACAGATCGGGAAAATGTGCCTTTTGAAAATTTTCGTAAAATTAATTAGAAATAACGACCTCATCATGTCTAAGGCTTTGAATTAATAAGATTCAATCTGGTTATGCATGGAAAGAAAGACTGATATTCTTGAATTTGGCGAAAATCATTCTGGAAAATAAAGCAACTCCTAACGCGATTTAAATATTTTTCAATTTCTAGCAAACTATATACGCATGGAAATTCCACATGTTTGTCACATTCAATCAAAGATAAAGGTCAAAGTATTTGACCGCTTGAAATTTTATATCATAACAAGCAAAAATGAAAGATAATTCACGGAAAAGAACGATATTAGAATTTTTAGACTGGAAATTGATAGACTGGATTCCTTACTTATCTTATCGCTTCGAAGAAATAAGTTACAAAATTATTGAAATATGTTGGTTTAAGATTCAATGCCATTGGACCATTCTGAATTGTCAAAAAATACACACATTTCCAAATCTAAGAACAAGTTTTTTATTTTTTTGTATGAAAAACTGTGAAAGAGCAGCTTAAAAACGAGTCATTGCTTTACATTTAAGTTCACACACGATCTTCATAAAACGGTTGAAGCAACACTCGTTGACAAAAAGAATATTACAAAGGTTGCGAACAAGGACGGGGTATTCGTGTTTCATCTCCTTCATCTTAAGGCTTAGCCTTAATGGTCCAGAACCCACAGAGAAATATTTTTCCATCTGACATCCAATAATCTTCGTTTTGATAACAAAACGTCATATTTCCAGGAATACCCAAAATGTTGTAATGATTTACAATTAATTCCACAATTAAGAACCGTAGTAAATATTGGAATTACTGTCTTGATTTATCGAAAGGCTTTTTTGATTGTCGAGAACTTCGTGATGTGTTTTTTGGAAAGAAAGGAAAGTAATAATACTTCAGGTGTCGTAAATAATCATAATGGAATCGTAGAAATACCGTTATAAGTTTAAAAGTACTCGAAAGTATCACAAGATTGTTACTATCAAAATATACTTGTTAAAGGGATGTCGCGGATTTGTATTTTCCGTAAAACTTGCTGGATTCTCCAGGACCTACCGCACGTTTTACGATTAATTTGTATGTATTCACGATCAATTGCTGGTTGTTTCGATAACATGTTTGTACGTTTGACGTTTGAACGATTCTATCCCAGTTCTTTTGGACAAATCCAGGAATATTTTTGACCTTTCAAAAGTAATTCAATCTTCTTTTTTGGTTCAGATGGTAACTTTTTTCCGATACGTTTGGTGTAAATTGCAACTTATTAACGTTCCATACGATAAAGTTGGGATTTTGCTTGAGTTATATTTACATCGACAATCATGGTGATATTATTTCCGTGATTCACAAATGACTATTGTCTGTGTTTATCATCAAGTACCTTTTTATTTAGAAAGATAAAAAAAAATGTTTTTTGCAGATAACGCCTGCCGAATTTTATACCGGTTTGATATTAATGATATTATATGTAGTACTCAACTTTTGCTAGGGAGTAAATTGTAAAATCATAAAGATTCAAATTGTGGCTTTGGTCGACATCAGTTCAAACACATGTAAACTGAAAACTTCTCATTGGTCACTGCATGTTTCTCTACTTTCGACACATTTACTAGAAAAGAAATGAAAATAATATTACTTTCATACAATTATATCAATCTCAAGGGTTTTGGTAAAAGACCTGTTTAATAAGGATCGACGGAAAACTTTTCCAACGGGCTATCAGACCTTGATAAAAGCTTGCATCTTTGACATTATCAAGCAGCATTTGCGTGCTTTATTAGAATGACCGTTATGAAGTTTAATTATGCAACTGGCGAAATGCGAAGCGAATTATGCTTGTTTTGTTCTAAATAATTAAAACATGTTGAAATAACACATTTAGAAAGTTTAGAATTTACCTTTTAAACCAATGATATTGCTTGACCTAAAACGTAAGGTTCATCTTAACATGTACTTTTATAATTGCAGTGAAGGGATCAATTTAAATTCCTATCATTTGCTTTTTTATTATACCAGCCCTGCGTTAAGGATCACCAAACGGTGCAATTAGTTTTCCAATCACGTTTGGTGGTTGATTTCACCTTGATCAAGAAAATGTAAATAATATAGTAAAAATACGTGGTATATAATTCCATTTTTGGACATGTTTATTAGCAAATCGACTGTGACACTCAAATCTCACGTGATTTGTATCGTTGTAACTCGCCTGTTTGCTGGGTTTTCCTCGTGACAATCGCAACGATTCATTAAAATATCCATTTTGATAGGTCTGAATAAGGAAGTAAGGGGCTATTCTCAAAAACGAAAAAAGATTATTATCAATATATTGTCAAAAGTTTTATCTACAAAGACAGGACAAAGCCATTTTAATATCCCTTACAAGTCAATTAAACAGACAAAATTTATTCTATAAAGATACTGATTTCATACAAAAACGGCTTACTAAAACTGTTCACTTTTGACTCGATCCCAATGCAAATCAGACCATTTTTGGAGAGACAATTCGCTGTTCCGTTTATTTTAGAAACAAATAGGTGAGAAAGGCATGGAGTTAACATGTAGACGGACGGACAAAATCATTATTTTACTTTCAAAAATTCAGAAAAACATAATTCTTCAAGGTTTAAAGTGGAAAAATTTATAATACTTGCAAAAAGTAGTTGTCGCCAATTCATATTTGAGAAATTTGGCTAAATGTTGGTCCATATAAAAGCAAGATCGGATGTTTTTACTACTTTAGGCGGTTTCCCTCTGTAACGAAGAAACAGTATATGATCAATATCTTGCGGGACTTAAGCAAGTTAACAGTGTGTCATAACTTTCCGTACAATAGGTGCAATCAAATGAGATAAGTGGCTTGTTTTTTGTTTTTTTTACAAAAAAAGTTGTAATTCCGTGTTTTTACAACATACATTTTGTTTTTAAAGGATATTGTTAATTTGAATCCTGATCGCAAATAAGATCGCAGTTTAGATTGTATAGATCTAATTTCGAAATCGGACTTGTACACAGTAGAATCATCTGGATATAGATCTATTTTAACTTCAGATTTGGTTAAAGTGATATCAATGATGAAAATTTAAAAGAAAAGTGGACCGAGAATCAATCCTTGGGGTACATCAGATGTGATTTCAAGTACAGATGATTTTAGATATCCTATCTGTATTAACTGTTTTTTCTTGGTCAAATATGATTCAAAAAGGGTACACATATTCTCGGTAAAGTGGTATACTTTCAGCTTCTGTATATGATCAACAAGATCAAACGCCTTTTTCACGTCTAGGAAAACTGTTACTACATATTTACCGTCATCTTCACCTGAAAGCCACGCGCCTATCATTTTAATTAACGCCGATGTACACGATTAGTGTTTTCTAAAACCAGATTGTGATTTGTTTAAAATATTTGTTCTTTTACAGAAACATTGAAGCTGTGTAGCAATGTGCATTTCGAATATCTTTGGAATAGTGGGTAGAATCGAAATGTGTCTATAATTATTCGGATCGTCATTGTCATCCGTTTTGAAAATTGGTAGTACGCGCGCTTCTTTCATTTGATCAGGATATATTTCCGAAGAAATACTATTTTTGATAATTGATGCCAAAGCCGGAGAAATAGTATCACTACATTGTTTCAAATTTTCGGACCCAAGCCATCCAGACCAGTCGCTTTAGTTGAATCAAGTTAACTGCAATTTTTTTGCAAATCTTTCTGGACTTTTCTTATTTTCTATTGTCTTATTGGAATAAATCGTCTTAATTAAATAAGTAATCTTATAACGTATTTTTTTTATCTATCAAAAGCTCCCTGATTAAAAGCCATATCCCTTTCGCACAGCATTCCATTTACTTCTTTTTTTTTAAATTCAAGCAGGGTGGTGAGAGCGCTTGACTCTCCGGCTTTTGCTTCAGGGGTGCACGAATTGATAAAACTGAGTTTTATATGGCATATAATATACTAATTGTAAAAATTTTCGTTAGGGTTTCTTCATTTTCTTTCATCATATCATTTCTTCTAGCGCAACAGATTGGTATAATTATTTTAAAAATGCTTTTCTCAGGAGTTGGGGCAAAAGTATTATTTGTCCAATTTTTAAGAAAGGTACTCGTAAAGACCCAAATGATTATCGAGCTGTTTCACTCATGATATCATAAGTAAATTGTTGACTTCGATACTTAATAAGAGATTAATATCTCTTGGTCTACAGAAAGCGATTTTATTGACGTTCTATTATTGAAGTTCAAAGATAAAGGGACATTTTTTTTAATTTCTATATAATTCCTCGATTATGATAACTTGTACAGACAGTTTTTTTTTTATTTTAATCAAGTCTCTCATTCAACCTTTTTCATCGTAATCAGTTGTTATTACCTTTCCAATCTGGATTCACGAGGTTTTTGATCACCAACTCAGTATTTTTGTTCCCTAAGACAGCGCCTGATCGACTTAATTGAATATACTTTTTTCGTTCATGACATTTTATGCGATGACTAATATTACTGCATATCTGTCTTTCTTTTTACATGTCTACATTTCTTTCCATTAAATTTGCAGTGTATTCTGTTATCCATTTGATTTACTTTTTGTAGATCCTGAGTACTTTCATCATTATTTTTACACGTTCCTCATTAGATAAAGACAGAGGTCGATAACAAAATGAAAATGCCTAATTTAATTTTTATTTTTCTAAAACAAATTTTTAAAAGAGAAAAAGAAAATTGAACCTAAGCCGATACTACTTTTTTGAAAAGCTATTAACCACTGACAGTATTGTTCTCACATACTAACACTAGGTGACGTAGAAACGTCCCCCGGTGTTAGTATTTGAGAACAATCCTGTCAGTTGTTAATAGCTTTTCAAAAAAGTAGTATCGGCTTGGGTTCAATTTTCTTTTTTACAAGACAATGATTCAATGATTCTATACAATTAGAAGATTATTCAAAGACACCTCTTAAATGCGAAATCAGCTTCCAATCCTATACCACGCGTTGTTTTTCTTTTTTCTTTTTTTTTTTTTTTTTTTTGTTTCACTCAAGAATATTATTTATAGACAAGGCGGTGATTCGCCTATTGAGTTTTCTCGTGGTTGTAAGGGGGATAAAAACTAGCTGACTGAACTGGTAGCCCGCATAATACATACTCGGTTTTTTGGAAGATCGCTCTACGAAAACACCGGGAGGAAAAAACATTGTATTATACTTATACTATTTGTCAGACATAGCTATGCAATTGCTACCTCCTTTTGAAAAGATAAATTTCTTAAATAAGATTCTTATTCGCTTTTGATGTGGAAATTAGATTACCAAAATAATAATTATAAAGACTTTAAGTATGCAATTTACTATGAAGCAATTATTTAATATAAAACTTTATACTTTAATTTCTAAATCTTAAACAGAAATTATCTATGAATTATACTATTAGGGCATTGGACCTCCTTTTATCTATTCCTAAATATTTCTCATCCTGCAGATAGCATGTGTTTTAAAATTGAATAACGACATAAGTGTCAACCACGGAAGTGGTTTTGGTTTCAGATATGATAAAAATGAATCTCTTAGGTTATGGTTTAAAATACTATTAATAAGTTAACAAATCATGACTTTAATCAATGAGCAAAGTTTAGGACTGACTGATATTCATAGGTGTTTCTTTGCTTGGTACTCAAAGACCTTTTCATCCTCTGAGAAGAAACAAAGATAGATAAAAAAAAAGTTAAAAAATACAACAATTTATCTAATTGAAATAAGCTTAAACATGATATCAATTACCTTTGTAAAAACAAACACCATTGAATATAGGTTGAAGACAGTTTTAAAAAGGACTAAATCGTTCTTTCCATTTATGTTTAATTAATAAATGTACCTATTTCAAACGCGTAAAAGAAATTTTCACAGAGTAACAACTCATATTCTCACAAATATTATTCTTACAGGATTTTCCCTCTCCTTCCCTTTCTTTGAATTTAAAAATAACGGAAATTTTGTCGAGACAATTTCCCAATTTTTTTTTTTATTTTATTTTTTTTTTACATTCATAATTTCTCTTTTCTTATTGAATTCAATATATCACTCTAGAATACCATCAGGTTCGTTCACCATCAGTACTTTCAGTGCTTTGATTCGACATGCATACATTGACTACGTAAAGGTCTAAAAATGTGATGTATTTTCCATAGTATTAGACCTGCCTAAAGCGGTCCCGCGTATTTATAAATAACCGTTCAAATCAAATTTTAAAATATTTAGAACACGGGCGCTATGCCAATAAACTCCATATATATTTTTGACAATCTCTACGTCTTTCATTAATTTTTTTCTCCCAAATGCTGACAGGCATACCAGCCAGCAATCTTACACCCGATGGGAAGTAGTTTCTGCTAATATGTAAAAAGGGCACAGTGTCCACATCTCTTTGTTGCTCTACGTGAGTTATTTGTAATTAATACAGAAGTCTATTTTGATGGTGACTCTGAAAGGTTTCCGGATAGCTAGCGGGCATTTAGTTAATATTTTACATTTTTACGTAAATATTTTAGTGTTTTAAAAACCACGGATAGCTTTTTGAGAAAGCAGGTTATAGGTCCATTTTAAATAACTGATCGGGAAATGGATCCAATCTAACTCTGAGGGTAAATAAGCACCTCTTCAACCCGAGCAACCGGCCAGATGAAAAGGACCCGGGTCATCCGTGGGGATAGGTTGGTCGTAAGAGGGAAGGCGGGGGAATCAACAGACTGGTAGCCCGCTGTCTGAGAGACAACATGTAGTATATAAACATTCCTGCAATCTAATGTAAATGTAATTTGCCTGTCAAGTGAGACAAATAGACGCAGATGATGCATTTGCATTACCGTGCTATATTCACTTAGTTCTTTCACCGTCTATAAATTTATAATCAAAGGTGTGTTCGCTAGTGAAGATGAAGAATAACACTGAATAATATTTTTAAACGCAATAAGAAAAAATCGATTTTTGGGTGAAAGATTCCTTTTCCGATTAAGAATTTATGATATCTTTAACCAAGCTTCGTGAAAGTATGAGAAGAATCAACAGAAGCATAACATTGGGCCAACTTATTTCTCGCCCGCTTTCGGGTCGGGTGTAGACTGGTCTCACTGTCGAATATCAGAATAGCCTGTTCTAGGCTATTCTGATAGTCGATATGTGGACCAGTCTAGAGCTGGTAACCCGCTTTCTGAGAGATACTCTGATACTGCGGGCAACAGTACCCGCCCGGGGTCAGAAATAAGTTGGCCCAGTGTCTTGCAATTCATATTCATACACTTAAGATAAAGCCTCCGTTTTGAGACATAGAATTTCAATGATATCATTTACCTTGAAGCCGAAGCTGTATTTGCGAGATTTCATCCTTATCAATATAGTTGTTTGTTACTTTTAAATTTAGAGTTATTTTTATGTTAAATGTGAAGTAAACAGCTCATGCGAATTCAAGAGGGATGGATGTCCCTGATTATTATGTGACCCGCCATTCTAAAAGAAAGATCTGGGTATTGCGTAAAATATTTTTGAAAATGCGACCTCTGGTTGACCGGTACTGGAACCGACCTATTTTTTCAATTTCTTTTTCGGCTGCTCCTTTGTTTTCGCGTGACGGGTCGCACACATGTCTTTAAAAAAATAAACCTAAGGTGTTTATGTCATATTCGTATTTTGAAAAGTAGGCTTAACAAAAAGAAAATCAAAGTGCTGTCAGCACTGTAAATCGTACATCATTGAGAGGCCGGGATAGTGCAATAGTTCGCCAATCAAAAGGGCTCAAATTTGGACAATAAAAGTTGGTAAAATCTTTAAATTTGTGAGTTTCTTGTCTTAACACTCCATCTTTTCGAGGACATCGCCAGCTCATCCAACCTCGTGGGTCCGATTTTGAAAGTTTGCTGATTCGATAGCCCTCTGCTAGTCTAAATTATTTCTTAGCAGATTTTTACGTTGTTATAATGAGAACGCGCCAAGCTAAAAGCTTGTCTGTTGATATTATTCCTCTCTCTATAGAGTTTAAAAGCCTGTTTAGCAACAAACATTTTTCATTTAACTATTTACAATTTTGATTACCAACATGTTTGTATTTCAAGCATTGGGTTTTCCCAAATACTGTAAATGCATTTTCCCTCAAGAAACACGTGAAATCGCCAACTATGCTATTTATATCTTTGGTTTCTGACCAATCGATTAAATCTAGCAGCACTCTATGATTATTCATGAGTTGTTCTAAAAATAGATCGCTCTTGCTGAATTTAATGAAAATAGGATTGGAGCGTGATCAGAGTGCTCATTGAAATCAAATATTTCAAAATTACAAAATTATTTCTATTTGTAAAAGTAAACTTCCCACGCTCCCTGTTTGAGTGCAGACGACTATTGACTAATGACAAACAAGTTAATTGACACATTTCGAGCAGACGATGTCCATCTGAATTTACACGTGGTCTGAATTTACGCGAGGGTTTTGACCGAGTGATAATCATAACAGAATTTGATTGGTTGTCAGCCCTACAACTGGTAAATGACCGTTCGAGAAAGTTCAGAGCAGTAATATTGTAAGTGCTACAAATTAATTATACAGTTAACCTATTGTACGTTTCAACTCCTTTACTCAACCGAAAATCTTGTTATAAACAATGAAAATACTAACTGGTACTTACTAAAAGCGAAAATTACATCAAATTTTGTATTAGCCTCTTCTCTATTTGTCGAAAAGTAAATAAGGTATAAACAAAGTTTGTAGATTGTGACTGAAAAGGCCGTTTCTTCGGTGTTTGAAAACACATAATTTGGTTTGAACACATTGCTCAGAAGATAATGGTAAAAATGTACTGGGTCAAACAGACTGGATTTCTGGAAAACGGTAGATGTAAATCTACTGCTTCGCAGTACGATTTAAAAACCCGTAAAATCTCGTGTGTGACTTATTTCAAAAGCTGCGTCGCCGCTTGCAAGAATCTGGGGACTTCAAATGGTGCCGACACGCGGTGACCCAGCTAGCTCCAGACGTTTTGTGTTTTCACTACGAAACACTTTCATTTCATGTACCGGGTGCATTTACACATCACGAAATTTTAGGATTTAATACAGGATTATTTATTTCATACGTGAAAAGGTAATGATTTATTAGACCGCTTTGTCCATCGGTAGCGGAACATTGAATATTGCATCTTCTGGAACTTCCTACCTTGTACAAATAATAACAATAATAATAATCTCGGCTTCTGCTAACACAATCACTTGCTTTTGAAAGCTGCAATTGATGGTCGAGGGTGACCGTTTTTCGATAGTATTGGGTAGCGTACGTATTTCAATCGATAATTACGAACATGTTAACAGTTTGCTTGTCTTAGGTACCAAAATACGTAATTTTTTTTTAATTAAGTAAAAGAGTCTGAAATAATAGCGCCCCCACGACGTTTTGCATCGCGCTCGGGCGCGTTTAATAGGAGAAATACGGCAGGAACATTTCATTCGTTTGTAAACTTGACATTTCGTAACTTATAAGCAAAGACTTCATTCATAAGAAGGCAGGTAAAATCGTAGTAGGTCATCACGTGGGGTATGGCCAATCAGGGGTGTGTAGAAGTTCAAGAGTTCACGACCTCAATAAACACACATTTCCGGCAAATTACTGCATGTTGCAATAGCGAATGTTTAAATCAAAAACATAGTATCTGTCTATACAGTGTACAGACACAACCTTTTTTTTGCTCTCAACTCTCGACAATCTTAAGCCGATCAAAAATTCGCTCGTATAGACATTCCAAGATATTTTTGTGTTTTTAATGGGTAATTTTCATTATCTTCACTTGATGAAGAATGCTAGAATCATGCATTTCACGATACAAACAGTGATTTTGTAGAGAGAAGTATCTAGAGATACTAAATTTAATCTAAAGAGGTACTGCTTTATTTAAAACCTATTAAGATCCTACAGGATTTTCCAAACACGGTATATAACACTGGTGAACGAAAATTTCGTTCACCAATGGGTCCGTAGATCAGTGGCATTAACCGTCCGGCAATAAGTGTCAATGAACTGACAGACCCGATTCGAAAAGGCACGCAGTCGCATACAGTAACTATTTCCAAATTGTTTAAACTTTATTTTTATCATTGTCAAATAAAGGAACAATTTTTTGTCTCTGTAGTTTCTTGATATAATACATGTATTTTAATTAACATTTTCTTTCTTTATCCAATTTCCAATTTCTTTTATTTTCATGGAATAAGCTGTTGTTACTTAGCTGAGGTCAAGAGGTTTTTTACTTTTTTGCATTTTTTTCTCTGACCAAGCGACTGAATTGAATTATAACTATTTTTTTCTTTTATACATTTCATTGCTTGTCGTTACTTCTGTTAATTTCTGTTAGTTATTCATCCGATTTTTCTTTTTTTTCCTCAATAGACCATCAGGCAGGCATAGACAGAAATCGAGAAAAGAGGAGTGTGACGAATTTAATCAGTGCTTTTCTAAAACCCATTTTTTGTTGTGCGTAGGCTAATGAGCAATAGGAAATCACTTGATGAAGGATATCAAACGGAAAATGTAACATCGTATTAAAGAAAAAAAAAGGACCATGATGGTGCTATATTGCTCACCTGAGTCAGTCAAATCATAATTTGTCAACCATGTTATGAATACCAGAGATTGTTTGATGCACATTTAGGATGGATTTAAAAGAAACAGACTTTTAATTTAGTCCTACTGCTATTTGTTTTTCCTTTATTAATTCCCAGGGCAAACAAAGTTATTGATGGATTTGAATTCTTTTTACAACTTTAGTAGCCCTAAGAATAACCTTGCCAAGTTTAAAATATGCTCAAATGTTTAAGAGCAGATTAACCTTTTAAGATTTTTGGCAATATTTCGACTTTTCCAATACCATTTTCCCGCTTTTTAAATCGGGCATCGATTTATATACACCATTTTCCAGAAATCGCACCAGTTGTCTAGACGTTACATTTTTACCCTTATCCGCTGAGCAATGTGTTCGAGCCAAACTATGTGTTTTCAAACACCGAAGATACGGCTTTTCAGTCACAATCTACAAACTTTTTTTTATCTTATTTACTTTTGCGATAAATAAAGAAGAGGCTATTACAAAATTTGATGTAAGTTTCGCTTTTGGTAATTACCAGTTTGTATTTTCAGTGTTTATAACATGATTTTCGGTTGAGTAAAGGAGTTGAAACGTACAATAGATTAACTGTATAATATATTTGTAGCAGTTACAATATTACTGCTCTGATCTTTTTCTCGAAAGGTCAATTACCAGTTGTAGGGCTGACAACCAATAAAATTCTGTTATGATTCTCACGTGTTCAAAACCAACGCTTACCGAGACTGGACACTTTCATTTTACGTGTTATCCACTGAGCTATTTGTTCAAGACAAACGATGCAGAAACGGCCTTTTTCAGTTACAATCTACATGTTTTTTTTTATCTCCTTCACTTTTGCGACAAAAAAGGAATAGGCTTATACATAATTTGATGTAATTTTCGTTTTTAGTAATTACCAATTAGTATTTCAGCGTTTTTACAAGCTTTTCGGTTGAGTAAAGGAATTGAAATCATCTTCGTGCTGTTCTAATTTGTTGTTCTAAAAACTGCTTAATGTGATCAATGTCTATCCCTGCGGAGGGGATACATTGTGAAAAAGGTTTAACAACTTCTTATATGTCATAAAAGAACAATAACAACAATTCCCTACTCTTCTTCCTCTCCGTTTTCCTTCGTCTCGAGTTCTTTCTTCATTTGTCGTCTGTTCGAATCGTCTGCTTCTATAGTTGACATGGTTTATTCCTAGTCTATTTTTAGCACATATTTCTTTGCCATTGCGTTGATTTTGATCGGTTTATAAGGCTTTACGCCGTTTTAGACTGGTGTGGTCATATTGAGCGGCTGGAGCACCTAACCATGGATTCCTATTGTTTCTTATACCAGTACTACCACCCATACCCAGCCTCCAGCTGCTCCATCACATAGATTCGCGATATCAAACCATTGTTGGGCGACATTTTTGTCCGAAAGGGTACTTGCCGCGGCTGAGTATCGAACCCGGGACCTCTCAAACGAGAGGTAGGTGCGTTAAAAACTGCGCTAAGGCCTAGGATTACCGTTACGTTTTGCTAAACCGTCGGTGTTGTTATAAAATATCGTAACTACGGCTTTACTCAAACCGTAGTTACGAGATTTTATAACAACACCTACGAAATATTGTGTGTCCGATATTGCGTCATTGTTAACTGGATAAAATCGTTCCCCATTGTGTTCTAACTTTTAACTCTCTGCGCGAAAAGGGCTTTTCCAGTCCACTGGACCAAGGCTAAATAATTTTGTTGAAATTTTATGTGTAATTTGTGGTATCTCAACTCTTACTGAGCCTATACGCTGCAGAGACATGACCGGGATTTGCCATTATCTGCCTCTATATAAATGCTTCCCTCAGGCGTCAAATTGATGCCGGTTCTACCCCCTTGATGTCTAACCGTATAGCGCAGTTGGTAGCATGTTAGATAATAAATCTTAGTTGAACTGGCTCCAGTCCCAAGTTGAATGGAAATGTTTTGTGACATATTTCTCAAGTTGAGTGGATATAATTCGATGTCCTCGAAAAGGAGTGTTAAGACAAAAACTCACAAATTGGGCAAATATTTTACTAACTTCTATTGCACAGTCGTATACCTGGTACAGTGCAGTAAAAAAGAGCCCAGTGTAGAAGCATGCAAGATGGCGGACGTAAACAACGGTAAAAAGTAGGTACATTTTCAATCGCAAAAATACAGGTTAATTTAACTGATGGTGTTTAATGATAGACATTGTGACCAACATGAAATGTCCAATTTTCTTATTTTCCCATTGATTTCTCGTGATGCCTACTACACAACTTGGATTCAATCGATAAAGTTGGGTAAATAGCAAAAACCGAAATTGAAGCGGTGATCTCAAGATTTATTCCAGAATATTTGATTCATTTCTAATAAAATCACCTATGTCCAACGACCTATCGTAAGCCATAATCCCCACGAACCATCCTGATTTTTGACAGCCCTGAAAAAGCATTGTTGAAAGTGATATTTTTAGTTTTTTTAAATGGACACCGGTCCAGTGCAGAAACAGGCCGTTTTTTCCATTGGTACAGTGGAGAAACAAGGTTTTGAGGCGATTTTGAACCAGTGGAGAAACATTTTTGGAAACTGTGTAGACACATGGTTTTGAAAGGTGTAGAACAAGCACGACGTTGGTAAATAATGACTTTGTCGTCGTGAATTGAAAGTAGCCGAATTATTTTTTCGAATAGTGACATAAGGGAGATATTTAATACATTTATCCATTCTTTAAATTTAGAACTATTTTATTTTGCTTATAAAGTTTGAAAGTTGATCGTACTTGATTCTGGAATTGTGTGGGCTTGTAAATTTGTCGGTGAGTTTTGACCTTCTTTCTTAAACTTGGAATTTTATGTCTACGATAATATGTATGTATACAATGCTTGGATTGTATCCGTTATACACACTTTTGCAATGCTGCTTTTTGATTGGCCAATATAATGCAAGCGTTATCTAATATGGGTCATCCTATGACATATAAGTACGTTAGCATATTTTTTTTTTTTTTTTTGTTAAGAAAGAAGACAAGATTGTTCCCCACACTAACTGTTACACTCAATGATATGATTAGTCTGGTAATTTTGCGTAGGAAGTCTGTGTTAAAGATAGAAAATGATGCGAGAATTAAAGACAGAATTTTAAATTCTGTGTTTCTAGACCTGACAATTCAGCATTTAAGAAATATAGGACAAGGTAAATCAGAGAAAATGGTCCAGATTGATGTCAGTGTCATCGACAGTTTTCTTTATTACTCACCCTATATTTTCGAAGACCAATTGATTCAACATTGAAGAAAAAAGGTTACAAGTCAGGGTCAGTCTCAAAGGCTCAACATAATGCCAGAATCAAAGACGACCCTTTGTCAACCTTTACCAGTATTATTAATTTGTTCTAGACCTAATCTGTCATTTTGAAGGTCGGACAAATGTCAGTGCCAAATCTCTAGAATTGAGCTTGACGCGTAAACAATTATCTATCACTCTTTACTTATTCAAACATTGGGGACAAGAATCGAGGTCGGTGTCAATGTTCAAATATGGTGCGAGATTCAATGATGATCTTTCACCAAATTTTACTTTCCACTTCATATTATCGTAGACATAAAATTCTAAGTTTAAGAAAGAAGGTCAAAACTCACCGACAAATTTACAAGCCCACACAATGCCAGAATCAAGTACGATCAACTTTCAAACTTTATAAGCAAAATAAAATAGTTCTAAATTTAAAGAATGGATAAATGTATTAAATATCTCCCTATTCGAAAAAATAATTCGGCTACTTTCAATTCACGACGACAAAGTCATTATTTACCAACGTCGTGCTTGTTCTACACCGTTCAAAACCATGTGTCTACACAGTTTCCGAAAATGTTTCTCCACTGGTTCAAAATCGCCTCAAAACCTTGTTTCTCCACTGTACCAATGGAAAAAACGGTCTGTTTCTGCACTGGACCGTTGTCCATTTACAAAAACTAAAAATATCACTTTCCACAATGCTTTTTCAGGGCTGTCAAAAATCAGGATGGTTTGTGGGGGTTTGGGCTTACGATAGGTCGTTGGACATAGGTGATTTTATTAGAAATGAATCAAATATTCTGGAATAAATCTTGAGATCACCGCTTCAATTTCGGTTTTTGCTATTTACCCAACTTTATCGATTGATTAAATGTGCCAGTAATTGTTTACGAACTTATGTATGAAGGGCAATCTAAGGACATATACAACTAATCAGATAATACTATTCTGTTGAGAAAAAAAGATGTTATTCAATCCACAAAACCTTGGATTTATGCTCATGCAATGACCTCTCTTCGTGGACATTTTCTTGTGTCATCAATTAAATTAATGGTCTTTGTTAATTTAGGTGGACTATAATAAGCCTCATCTATAGCCGATCATGAAACGAGATTTGGCCAAACTTAGAAAGGGACCAAAAGTTATTCAACGGGAAGTTTATTGGAATAAACGTTAAGAAAGAAGTATAGGTTATATTGCACTGTTCAATTAGTTAGCGTTACATTTCTTGAATAAATGCACAGGCAAGTAGAAAAGTCGTCGTTCCATAAGAGATTCGACATGGTAATCCATACCAAGCCAGATCAAAATCTACATAGGATATTCGTTATACAACATGTGCAGAAGTTGTACGATTTCCACCTGTAGATTTCACGTGGTCATTGCATATTTATGAAGGGGTAGTTTCTAGTCTGTACGCATGCGTGGTATAACATATAAACCTCGACGTTTAAATGATATAATGATCAAAATAAACCTTGGCTGAAAAGTTTATGGAAGATAAACCTTAAAAAAAATGAAAATCCAGCCTTCTGATTGGATGATAATGTAGGACAAAGACTAAGTATTTTTAGTCTTTATAAGGAAGAGGATTCCGAATATCAATGAAGGTCAACAGGAATATTAAATGAGCGACAGGTCAATAATGATTCACAATACATGTATTATATACAATACTCGAACTCAATTAACAAGTATGTCCAATTGTGATATGTGGCCAAGTTTAGCTATAGGTGTAAGATCGGGGACGACATAGTTTCAAAGTTCGGAAACAAAAAGAAAGAGAATTAATCTATTTGGTTCATCATAGTTTCTGGTTGATCCGTTTGATATTACGTATAAACAATTTCATTTAACATCAGTAGCCTTCTCATGACGCAATGAAAAAACAAAACAAAACAAAAAAAAAAAAAAAAAAAAAAAAAAAACGCTGAAAGCCCTGAGGTGGACATTTCTGGTGGCATTGTGGTGAAAATAAAGCGAGACGAAAATGCAATTATCCATGTAACAAGTTTCAATCTTAACAAACTTTATAGAAATTACACTGTTTTTAAATCGTACTGCAAAGCAGTAGATTTATATCTACCGTTTTCCAGAAATCCAATCTGTTTGACCTACTACATTTTTACCATTATCTTCTGAGCAATGTGTTCAAACCAAATTATGTGTTTTCAAATACCGAAGAAACGGCCTTTTCAGTCACAATCTACAAACTTTGTTTATACCTTATTTACTTTTCGACAAATAGAGAAGAGGCTAATACAAAATTTGATGTAAGTTTCGCTTTTAGTAATTACCAGTTAGTATTTTCAGTGTTTATAACAAGATTTTCGGTTGAGTATAGGAGTTGAAACGTACAATAGGTTAACTGTATAATTAATTTGTAGCACTTACAATATTACTGCTCTGAACTTTCTCAAACGGTCATTTACCAGTTGTAGGGCTGACAATCAATCAAATTCTGTTATGATTATCACTCGGTCAAAACCCACGCGTAAATTCAGACCACGTGGTAGATGCACACCGTCTGCTCGAATGTGTCAATTAACTTGTTTGTCATTAGTCAATAGTCGTCTGCACTCAAACAGGGAGCGTGGGAAGTTTACTTTTTTTTCGCATGTGTTAACAAATAGAAATAATTTTGTAATTTTGAAATATTTGATTTCAATGAGCGCTCTGATCACGCTCCAATCCTATTTTCATTAAATTCAAATTTGAGTATGAAGAAAAATTATTCAACAGCAAATAAACCGACAAAAACATACCATAAACTGATATAGGGGTAAGTTCATATCGGACTCGGTTTCGACCCGAGTTAACCGGGTTTCCATCAGAACGGCCTCGGTTTCGACACTAGTGATGTCATTGTGACCTTTCAACCTCGACGCTTCTGACGGTGTTACTTGGGTTCCAAAATGGCGTCGAGAATAGTGCACAACAACTCGATTACAAAAAAATAAATATTCTCTATTACTTTAAAAAACAAATACTTTTTTTCTTATTTTATATAGTATTTTGCACAAGTTTATCACATTTCTTAATGGGATAACGATATTTCATGGTAAATTAATTATTGTAGCGGTAAATGAGAAGTTTGTTTACTACCACCAGTGGTTAACTCCGTTCACATGAATGTCTTTTCTGCGCATGCATATTACAGTCAATTTTAGATTATTACATCATCTCACGCGTCTCTCGGGCTGCCATTTGAATTTCCCCTAGGATAGCAGCAAGAGCGATCTATTTTTAGAACAACTCATGAATAATCATAGAGTGCTGCTAGATTTAATCGATTGGTCAGAAACCAAAGATATAAATAGCATAGTTGGCGATTTCACGTGTTTCTTGAGGGAAAATGCATTTACAGTATTTGGGAAAACCCAATGCTTGAAATACAAACATGTTGGTAATCAAAATTGTAAATAGTTAAATGAAAAATGTTTGTTGCTAAACAGGCTTTTAAACTCTATAGAGAGAGGAATAGTATCAACAGACAAGCTTTTAGCTTGGCGCGTTCTCATTATAACAACGTAAAAATCTGCTAAGAAATAATTTAGACTAGCAGAGGGCTATCGAATCAGCAAACTTTCAAAATCGGACCCACGAGGTTGGATGAGCTGGCGATGTCCTCGAAAAGATGGATTGTTAAGACAAAAAACTCACAAATTTAAAGATTTTACCAACTCTTATTGTCCAAATCTGAGCCCTTTTGATTGGCGAACTATTGCACTATCCGAGCCTCTCAATGATGTACGATTTACAGTGCTTACAGCACTTTGATTTGCTATTTTAACAGTATGAATTGTAACTAGGATTTAATCATTTGACTCGGATATTTTGTATATTTGCAGAAATATTTTCGTAACAACGAAAGGGGATTTTGTTCGCATGTGACTTATGAAGAATAACGAGAAATAGTTTTAATTTTGTGTTAAATTTTAACCTTTCGCACTTCCGGAAGACTGCGCGATTTAGGACGCGCTAGTTTTTCAGATGTTGAACGATCTATTAATGACGCAACCAGCCTTATCCTGATAGGAATTTAAGATAGTTATCCCACAATCTAATGAACAGTACGTCGTGGAGTAGCAGCTTTTGAATTTAAATTCGAGACCGGATTTTTCACCACGGACCATGGACGGTTGGATGCTGTTGATCGTATAGTCAAGGGCCTTGGAATCGTATTTATGGGGGGAGCGCGTTTATTAGGGAGGGCGCGTCTAAATTCTCATTGAAACATAAAGACGCACCACTTGACCGTGACCAACCTTGATATGAAATAAAATTTAAGCCATTACCAGACAACTTATGTTCTCAACTACCAAATTTACACCTCTTGCTTAAATCCCGTTTTTATATTAAAGCTTGTTGTTGCATACTTGTGTAATTTAAATATCTTCGGTTTTGAGCCCTTTTGATTGGCGAACTATTGCACTATCCGAGCCTCTCAATGATGTACGATTTACAGTGCTTACAGCACTTTGATTTGCTATTTTAACAGTATGAATTGTAACTAGGATTTAATCATTTGACTCGGATATTTTGTATATTTGCAGAAATATTTTCGTAACAACGAAAGGGGATTTTGTTCGCATGTGACTTATGAAGAATAACGAGAAATAGTTTTAATTTTGTGTTAAATTTTAACCTTTCGCACTTCCGGAAGACTGCGCGATTTAGGACGCGCTAGTTTTTCAGATGTTGAACGATCTATTAATGACGCAACCAGCCTTATCCTGATAGGAATTTAAGATAGTTATCCCACAATCTAATGAACAGTACGTCGTGGAGTAGCAGCTTTTGAATTTAAATTCGAGACCGGATTTTTCACCACGGACCATGGACGGTTGGATGCTGTTGATCGTATAGTCAAGGGCCTTGGAATCGTATTTATGGGGGGAGCGCGTTTATTAGGGAGGGCGCGTCTAAATTCTCATTGAAACATAAAGACGCACCACTTGACCGTGACCAACCTTGATATGAAATAAAATTTAAACCATTACCAGACAACTTATGTTCTCAACTACCAAATTTACACCTCTTGCTTAAATCCCGTTTTTATATTAAAGCTTGTTGTTGCATACTTGTGTAATTTAAATATCTTCGGTTACGGGTATTTTTGTATCATATTACCCAAATCCAATTTCCTGTGTTTTTTTGTTTTTTTTTGCGTTTCAAACAAGGCCGGAAAACAGGGAATATAGCAATCTCGGTACGATTTACTGTTAATATATGAATGTCGTGAATAGATAAATAAATAAAAGAATCAAATGAACAAATATCCCAACACGATAGACCTAATTTCAAATTTTAACATCGAATGGATTTTTTTTCTTCAAAGTACTTGGCATCGTAACTACAACTGGATAGTAGCGCTTCTATCCCTCGGATGGCTCTAGAATTTCCTCAATGCAATCATTCATCTATTTGTTTTACCGGAAGTATGTAAAATATCACAGAAAACGAAACTTGGATTGTGAATCAATCGCCTGTGGACTGGAGCATCTCTACCTTGATATGGAAATTGGTATTTCTCGCACCAGAACTATAATGAGCATACATCCGTACGTAGCTGCCATCTTCTACCCTCTTAGTTTTACGATTATCTGCCGTCCGTTTGGTAGGAGCAATAAAATTTAAACAACGACTATATTTGGACAATTCATTAGCTGTACAAAATACCTTCCTACATAGATTTCATCGAATTGTTTGTTTTTTGTTTTTTTGTTTTTTGTTTTTTTTGATTTTTTTTAATTCATTTTTACGCAATGGCTAGTTGATTATTCTTTCACGAGACTGAATATTACCGAAAGAGACTAAAACCCTGTACTTACAATTACGAAACAGCGGTCTTTTAATTCGGAGGAGGGGCGGGGGGGGGGGGGCATTCATGTCGTACCAGAGCCATAGCGGATAACGCTTCAAAGTCAAAATGCAGAAAGACTGCTGTTTAATCTGCTAAAATATGGCTTCCGCATGTGGAAATCGAATTACCTTTCTGACTGCTATTTTTTGAGTTAAGAAGAATCATTAGTCTAGACACTATAGTTGCCTGTTTTCTTTTCTCTATGCTTATCTCTCTCTGTCTATCGGTCTGTCTCTGTCTGTCACTCTCTCTACCTTTCTTTTCCTCTCATTCTCTTTCTTTGAATTTAGAATTTTGACGAGACACTTTCCATTTATTATTTTTATATTTAGAATTTCTCTTTTCTCAACGAATTCAATATATCACTCTAGAATGCCAACAGATTCGTTCACCATCAGTACTTTCAGTGCTTTGATTTTTTTTCTGTATCATATAGCTTGTGTTTTTCTATCCATACTCTTCTTTTTGTACATTTGGAGTTTCCTCAAAAGACCTTTTTAAATCTGTAAAAATATTTTCCTTTTCATCATCTTCTGATATTCGGGACAGGTTATCTTTGATTAAATTTATATCCGACTTAAAGATTTCTTTACGCTCGAACTGCGATCCTTTCTTTGTGCTGGTATTTTCTAATCTAATTGGTGAGTTAAGAGGAGAAAAAATGCTGGTTTTTTGGGGGGTTTGTAAAGAAAACATCTTCAGATAATCGAGACATATTTTCAAAACGTTTTTCTAAGCGTATTTTTTTCCTCGACAGATTTTCGCTATCAAAGTATTTTCTTTTTTTAGAACTTGATTTTGTGAGTGATGAAATGTTTCGTGTCTCATTGGTTCTAATTCCTGTGGGCGGCAAAGTATTGAGTCAGCTGCTGCAAGAACTTCGAAATCCGTCTTTGTAGGCCGTTTCTGACCTGTTTTTTCTCTTGGTCGACTATTTCTTTTTAAAACTGATAAATTTTTGATATTCTTTTTGCAATTCTGATTTTCTAAATTCAAGGAAAGTTTAATACCCATTCTCTGTAACGACTTAAACAATTTTGGCACACATGGTCTCCGATTTTGATGAAATTTCACATTCAGGAAGGGACTAATAATAAGAGAAGAAGTTGACAAAAAGAATATTTTCAGATCATCTGGTTACCATGGCAACGACCTTCAGAGCAGAGAATTTTTGCAAAATTCAGCTTTTTTGAAGCTATATGATTTGGTCTTTATATGAAGATGATGGTTGTTTTCGTATGTATTTGATAGAATAGGACCTAAAATTTTGAACTAGATCATTTGTTGTGTCAGTTAGTGTAAAAAGATTGGTTACCATGACAACAAAGGTGGCTTATTTTGATAAATTGACCTGAAATGTTGTTTATAATTTCCTGTTTTTCTTCGCTTATGACTGACATTTGATGTGCAGATGGAATTTATTATGTAAAAGGAGCAACTTATATACAAATTATTTTGTTCTTGTGTGCATTGGTTACCTTGACAACGGTTACTATGACTCATAATATGGCTGCTTTTATTACTTCTGAGTTATTTCTTAAATTTTTGCAGCAAGATGAACCAATGATGATTATTGGGACATATCTAACAAAAAGTGCTCTTTCAAAAACCGCAAAAAAATCATTGGGCATTTTTGTTACCATGGCAACCTTTTTTATTATTTTCTTAAATCAGTTATTTTAAGTTCCTGAACGTTTACATCTGATAAGACAAGAGATCCAATAACCCTCTATCAAAATACAAGGAAAAAGAACAAAACTTGTAATAGTTGCCATGGTAATTTGCCGATACAACCCAAAATTAAGTATTTTTTGGGTGATTTGTAGCCTTTTTCCTAAAAAATGAAACCAGTTTACACAACTTTTTCAATCTTAAGCGTCTGTTTCCATGGCAACCAGAAGTGATTAAAAGAATTTTTTAATCTTATTCTTGCTTTTGGGTTAGCCCTATCCTCGTATTTAAATTTTATCAAAATTTGAGACATAGCGTGCCACACTCCCTATTTAAGAGTGTAAGTGCTTACAGAGAATTGCTATTAACAGCTAAAATATGGTAACATAAGCCGGTTGACGGACAACTGCATTCTTATTTTGGCGTCAATGTAACCACGCGCTTCGTTCCCTTAACACCTTCAATGAAAAACGTATTCAATGAAGAAAAATATTTGATTTTATCGTCAGCTATTACTTGATCAGCTACCATTCTGTGAGTCATATTTTTTTCAGGTCTCTTTCTTTCCTCCAAATTCTTATCATCTACCGTTGTAGCATTTTTGTCAGTTAACAAATTAAATATTCCCTTGTTTTCCAATTGTTTATCACTTTCAGTTGTTCGACTTTGGAGTTCGGTATTTTCAAATTGATGAAGCTGTTGTTTCGCTTTCCGAAGAATCTCATGTGGAGAACCTTGTATGTTTGAGACTTTTATGTCGCTAGGTTCTAGTTTAGCAAATGCAAACTTATCTTGCAAACTTATCTTGCAACCTAAAGTTTCCGAAGCCTGCTCGACTACATTGTATTTCAGCAAAATGATATTTCTGCAAGAAGAACAGCGTCAAGCATATCATATCGACAGGAAGTTGTTTCCGCTTTTGTAATGATTTTTATGACATTATTCAAACTTTCTGCTGGATTGTTTGTGATTCCAGAGTAAAAATTGAAGATCTTTAGTTCATCAAGAAGCCATCTTCCAGTTTGCTCTAGAATCGTATTTTTCACGCTTCTGTGAAAATATTGTCTGAACTCCTTAGATCAATACACTTCATCCTCTTCGATATTTGATAAGCACTCTTCGCGAGACGTACTCCGTAATATAATGTGAACATGGTTCGTGTATACAGATATGTCATCCTGGGTTGCTTTTAATGTGTTAAGCCATACTTTGATATCCCTTTTGATGTGGTTCCAACAATGAACAACTGGTATATTAGGAATATTTTAAATAATAGGAAATAATAGGAAAGGAAGTTTTCTTAAGATTCGGAACTGACTCCTTCAAGACTTCAAAAAATCGTTCATGGAATTTTGTGCATCATAAAGGCTAATGGAATAACACGTGACCCTTCAAAAATGATGTGTTGGTAAGACAAAACACTCACAAATAATTCGCCCAGTTTATAAGTCGTGTCATAGTACATTTTAACTGGCGCATCTTTATCAAACACAAGAAGCTCGTTAAATTCGGTTAAGATTTCATCCATACCACAAATGCAGACAAGAGGGGGGGGGGGGGGGGGGGGGGTAAATGTCAATTTGCTTGTTGAAATTTTCTAACTCGTAAGATATCTCAAACAGGTTATATATGTCATCTTTGCTTAAGCGTTTTTCTCTTCTCGTCTTGTATAAATGATTTTTACTGGTTCAGGTTTTGAACAGTTCTTACCCCAAGGTCTAAACCTGACTTAGCTTGAGCTTTCGACTCTTTATCGATGACATTTGCGGACAGACTCTCATCGTTGGCCTTATTCTTTATTTCCTCAATAACTGATGGACAAGTTCTTCTAAATATAGCTTGAGGGTTTTTAGAATTGCCATGAGGGTCAGGGTCTTAGCATGAGGCGTCACCTAGATACTGAATTATGCAAAACTCATCATTATCTACAAGCTCGAAAATAAACTTCAGAAATTTCGAGGAGTGAGAAGACCGGGTTCCTATTTTATAAATTGTCTTTGTTATCATGGTTCCTTGTGCTTTGGGTACCGTCTCTCTTGCATGGCTGTTTTGCCCGATCAATCAAGTAGATCTTTCCACCTTCTGGCTCAGAAGGCACAGTAGTAGATAGAAACCATGTCTTCAAGACCACCGTTAACACACCTTAAAATTTCAACAACCTCACATGTCGACAAAGCTGTCGATGTCTCCATAAAAACAACGCTAGCCCCTCCGCCTCTTTGCTGTTGATGAGATACCCTTTTACGCGATCTGTTCTGACGAGTTAGCCTCACAGCAGATTTCGGTTCCGTTGTTTCCAGCTTGTAACTGCAAAATGGGCGAAGCGCATTTTCTAAAGTATTGGCCAATTTTACAACACCATTGCGCCGAAAGTTGAAAACGTCTCGCGATAAGAATCTACGTGTATATTGTTTCTCGCTTCCAGTATGTTCTATGATTCGTATTCAAGGGATAATGGCTTCTTTCCGCCGCAAGCTTTCGTTGGCATGTTCGGCCTTTGCATTTATTTCCTCAATGAAAGCTGCAGGTAAAGCTCGGCCAGGAAATTTGTTATTGCTTCTATGGAGAATTTCTGTTATGAAGATGACTGCACTGAAGAATAAGAAGAAATAGTGTTTCTAATTAACGATGGTTCCAATAACACTGTTCCTCATAAGGTTATTTAATCGTGTAACTTATTTTTGCCAATTTCTCTGTATATCAAAATATAAATAAGATCCATAGCTTCACGCAGTTGAATTGTTCGTCTTTACTCTGACATATTATGTTGTTAACCCTTATTCTACTAAATTTAGATTAGTTTAATAATTATGTCAAATTTTGGGCATTTAAACCCACAAACCTTAATTAGGCAGCTGACAGAAAAGGTTTAGCTCAGACTGCACACCTGTGTAGGCTGGGCTCAATTTATACTATCAACAAAATCTTTGAATATGACGTGAGCCGCATATAATTTAATGTGTGTCTTACTATATTTTTCTATTCTAACAATCCAAGGAGCTTTAACAATATCTAAAAAATATAAGCTATGTTATGTTCACGGCGGACAAACCTCTGCTCGATTTTATATCTAAGTTAATACTTATACATTGGATTATTGTCTGCGGTTTCGAATGTCAGTTCAATTAATTTTCAGTTTGAAATAATGCCTTTTAATTTAAAGAAAATATTTGACAAGTCTATAATATCCATGTATAGGTCGGTTTCAATGACCTGAAATTGACATATGTCGTCTAGATGTATAAAAATCTGATAAATTTCGCTCGACATTGCACGTGTTGTCCTTATATTCTTCTAACGATATCGAATGTAATAAACATGTATATCCTAAAAATAAAACAATTCGTCAGTAATTAATATTTTAGTAACCTTTTCACTCAAAGTCCAAATTTTAAGTAAAATAACTATTTGTAAAAAAAAATGACAAAAATTAACAATGTTTTAGAGATGCAGATAAATGATTAATTATTCGTTGAGAAAATTGTGTATTTTTTCAAAGCTGGGCTCTTTCGTAGAAACCGAGTCCATACCATAGGTTTCATTTACACTTGAATGAATTTTGATTTAAAGCTGGTCCATTACAAAACTAGAGCTGCTTGAGCAGCTCATTTGCTCCACATGGCTCAATCTACTGATATGATAAGACTTTTAGTGAATTGAACGAATGTTCATCTCGAGTAAATAAGTGTTTTATAGTGTAACATTTTGGAAAATGATTTTCACAATTTTCACCATATAACTTATACAGAAATGATCTCCGGACCCCAACAAAGGCATATTTTTCATCTTATCTGAATAATTTTTGTAGACTGATAAATGGTCATTCAAGGATCATTCCGATGAAATTTGGCTGATATCCATCAGTAAGAGGCTAAGAAACAATAAATGGAAATTAGCCACGCCCATTAAGGCCTTGTTTTTCTTTGGATCAAAATTTCTTAAACAACTCTGAACAGTTTACCAGTAAACAAGTCTTTGGTTTCGACTTATGCCAAAGTGGTCTGCGAACTTAAATCAATGAAAATAATAAAAACCTGTCCAACTTTAAGGAATAATTGTGTCGGAGATTTTTGTATTGTCCCGTTTTCATTTTTGCTAAGCATATATAAATCCATTCACGGCTAACCAAGCAAAAATACCTGTATGAAACTAGAAACCTTATCACATTGTTTGAAAAATAGAGTTGCAGTGCGATAATGTTTTTAGTTTCATTCCCCCATACATAACAAAAAAAAAAAAAAAAAAAAAAAAAAAAAAAACTCCATATCTTGTAAATTGATACCACCAGTCTACTTTTTGTGTCATCTTAAAAAATAGCGTCGTAATAAAACATGTTTCAATTGAGAAATTACGAGTATTTCATTTTTCAGCCAAAAAGAATTCACGATTGTTGATGCAGCCTACGTAAATTGAATTCACGAGAAATAGTCTTATTTCTTGTGTATCGCATTTCCAATTCGAGGCCATTCTGAAAATATTCCTAGAACTAGTATTCAGCATAAAGCCGGGTGTAAAGGCCACAGGCAATTGTTTAATTGTCAATCTATTGTCATATAGGTAATTTATGAACCAAGGTATCCATCTCCAATCCAAGGTATCAATCTCCTGTCCATTTCAAACGTTATAGGTAGATTTTGCGCGGTGAGCCGTGAAATCAACTTTTTACTGTTAGATTCTCGTACCATTTGTTCGAAATGGATAATACAGGTTAAGGTTCATGTAAAGTGTTTGAGACCCAATTTTAAGGGTATTCATTTGCCAAGAAAAAGCAGTATGTCCAGGAGTATTATATATCAAAATGAAGCTATTTATGAGCACAAACAGTTGAAAAACATAAGACTGTTATAACTATAGCAGTATAGCCAGAACATTGTGGAAAAGGGTCATTTTGTCCGGAACAAGCAACTGCATGACTGTTGGATAAAATTGGCTCATATTTTAACAAAATATAGCCTAAAGTACCATCAAGGTAGTGCTACAACCATGGGTATAAAACTCAGCCCCAAAACGTAGTTATGCAAGCAATTTATTTTGACTTATTTTATAAACACATATGTCATATATGTCATTCTAATTTTGAAAACGTGTAGATCTTTTTAGGGTATGGTGTGTTATCACAACATAAATAGACATTAATTGTTTATATACCTGTAAGGTTGTTTAGCAATATATCAATTTCTATTTCACAGAATGATAAATATATAGTAATGTTGTAGATCATTGAAATAAAAAAAAAAAACTATAACTTGAAATAAATCGCAGAAAATATTTCACAATATTATGGTGTGATGTTTCACCATACCTTACATCTATTATGAAAACTTACCAAACCGGTTTGACATGTATGTTGACAAAATAAATGGAAATTGATTGTTTCAAAAGAGCCTTTTGAGACTGAGTTTTATATCTAAGGTTTTAGCACTACCTGGATGGTACTTCTGACTGTACTTTGTTAAAATACGGGGCAATTCTATGCAACCGTCATGCAGTTGCTTGTTCTGTACAAAATGACCCTTTTCCACATTGTTTTGGCTATACCGCTATAGCTATGGCGGTCTTATGTTGCCTAACTGCTTGTGCTCACGAATAGCTTCATTTTGATATATAATATACCTGGACATACTGCTTTTTCTTGGCTAATGAAGTGCCCTAAATATTGGGTCTCAAACACTTTACATGAACCTTAAAATAACACATTAAAAAGTTTAAAATTTACCTTTTAAACAAACTTTATTGCTTGTCTTAAAACGCAAGGTTCACCCAAACATGTACTTTCATAATTGCAGTGAAAGGATCAGATTAAATTCCTATCATTTACTTTTTAATTATACCCGATTTACCTATCTAAATGGACTCAGCGCCTACGTCAGAGCTCAGTTTTGAAAATACACCTATACCGGTTGCCAATGATGTTGTTTTTATCAATTTGATAACATTTTCTTTAGTCTTGTCGTTTTTCAAAATAGGTTTAATCCCGAGACAACTTTTCATACAAACAGATATTTCACTTTTGAATTAAATACTTACGAAGGGTTTATGTCATGAATTTTTTCACACAATGTCTGTAATTCTTTCAAAAATATTACAACATCCACGAACTGCAAATCGTAAGCTCCGACTACAAGTGCGATTGCCTGAAATTTCCAAAAAGAAATTATTGCCCATTGCATGTACAAATTTTATTTTCCGTATAATAAATTGTTGTTCTTTTTGCAATAATACACCATTATAAAATTTGACAACACTTAAAATTTGTTATGACTATTTAATTTAAAGTTTTACCACGTGTAAACAGTATTTCTCCAACGAATTGAGAACATTAGCGATCATCGTAAAAAGAATGAACTAGTTTGGTATTTATCTAATAAATCCATATGAATTGCAGACCCTCCTAAGCATTAACGAAAAATATTTTTGAAACAAGAAGAATATGATCGTCCTTAATCACTTACATGAGTACTTTGGGACGTCGCAGTAACGTCTGACTATTTGATGAAAATCAGTTTTTTTTTGTGTGTGTGTGTGTGTGTTTTTGTTGTTGTTGTTGTTTTTTTTTTTTTTTTTTTTTTTTTTTTTTTTTTGTTTCAATTAAAATGTAATCGCTGTATAGCATCAAATAGCACTTAACCGTAAATCATTTAAGAGCTTTTAAATAGCTCCATCTTATAGTCACTAGATTCTAACACCCATTGCTGTAAAAAAAATTAACCGAGATCAATATCAAAAAAAATCGTCATAGAGCGTATGCAACACGTAACATGCTTCTCTTTCAAGACATTTTCAAAATGTCATAGAATCGTGGATATTTTCTTTATCATCTTGAAATTCTGCGCACAAATACGTTAAATATTGAATTTTGTGCATTTTGAATTTTGAAAGTTTCAAATATGTGACCCATCACGCGAAAAGAGACCATCTAGGAAGTGTGAAAGTGTCGACCCTTATCAGGCTGCGCGGATTGCACAGACGTAATAGGACCGAAACTTTTCGCACTTTGCTTTTTTCTGAATCTAGATTATCAATCTACCTTCCCGTGAAAGAGATTTTGAAATGCGATCTCTGGTTGACCTATGCTGGACCCAATCTCTTTTCAAATTTTTATTTTACAGAGTTCTTAGATGGTCACTTTTCGCGTGCGGGTCACATATAATTTCTTGAACGTCGAAAGTTGGAAAAAGACAACGCGATACGTCGAAAAATTCTCTAAATTCTTTTGACGGACTTCAGAAAAAGTAATTGATTGATTTCTGTATATGGGAAAATCAAATGGCTAAAAGATTCTTCGTTTTTCATAAACATACATTGTGGTTTTCCCATTTCATTCGAAATGTTATCAATGCACCCTCAAATATTTAGTGTTTGAACGTGCTTATTAATTGCTAACAAATTTCAAAAAAGCGAAACAATTCTATGCTTATATATTCAAAAAAAAGCCATTATGTAGTGGAATTGCACGAGACTATAAAATAAATAAATATATTCTATAAAAACAACGTATAAAAACTATACAAACAAAACAGCAGATATAAAAGACTTCATCAGTCCCTATTCGATGTGATGTTTGGTTATGCAAACAATAAAACGTTCACATTTTGATTCAAATATATTTTTTTATCTAACTCTTTATCATAGCCATAATAAGAATTAACTATAATACTAATATCATTTCTCTATTTATCAATTTTAAAAGTTCTTCCTAATGGATAAATAGACATATATAATACATACTTAGTGTTTTGTATAAGAAAAAATATCTAACGAGGTTGGGAGAATTGATCATTGGCGAGGCTCTGCCGAGACAATTATCAATTCTTACAACCGAGTTAGATATTTTCTTCATACAATACACTAAGTATGTATTATATTTATCTTATAACCTCTATTTGTCTTGTTTTCGTCGATGTTTCTAACTGAAATTCATGTTTCTAAAAATAATCGCATTATATCATCGTTCTAAAAATAACTATGTGATATCATAAAAAAATATCATACGGGGTGTTATCACACGGATATTTGTATGATTATAAGATAAAAAGTAGTATCATACAAACGAAAGAAGAAACAATGAAGAGAAATTGACGAAAAAAAGTTAACTGAAATCAACTGTACAGACAACAAAGGTCGTGACTAAAATAGCGACTTAATGCATTCACTTGCATATTCAATATTGATCTGTTCCAAATTTTACATATGTCGGGAATTAAATCTAATTTCGAATTTCACTTGATTCGTTTAAACCTATTTATTTTACATCGATAGGGAAACAATATCTTACAACTTAGATTAATCCCTCTCAATTCTGCTTCCTGGAAAATTCACCAGTGCTCGCGCCGAATGTGTGGTCCAATGAAAGAACCTAGATCGATAGTCGCTTCTCGGAATCGAAATCAGGACCTTTGGGTCTAGAGGCTGATGCTCTACCTTAAGACCACGGACAGCTCACATGTTTCACTTGATGTGTTTCGAAAAATAAATAAAAAAACGAAATAAAAAAATAAAAAAAAAAAAAAAAAAAAAAAAAAAAAACACCAAGTGTTACTTATTATAGGTAGATTTTGTGCGGTGAGCCTTAAAATGTATATTCATACATAGATTCACTAGAACAGTTATGAAAATAAACCTTTAAAAGTCAGGACTAAAATTTTTATATAAGCAAGTGATTGATTTCCACAATTAAGATAATATCTCATATTACCTTAATTCCATTGTTTGAAATTTGTAATTGATCAAGTAACTCTTTGATTAATGCAAGAAAATGGAAAATAAAGGTTATCCAATTTTGTCGAACGAAATTCTTTTACAGATTAATCGATGAAAAAGGTAAATTTAATTATCTTAAAATTTTACTTTATCTTTTTGCTTTACAATAAACTTCAAGTCATCTGGGGCCTGTTTTACTTAACATCCTACGATCGTTTATTTTGCGTAAGTCTAAAATTAAAGTTGCTTCTATATTAGTGACTAAATATGGAATTCGGCCATGCACCATCTCATTGGAGACGATTCCAATTAAAATATTTCAACTTGGGTAGACTAGATAAATGAAAGAAAACAGCAGGTTCGATTTGTGATTTGATTGACGATAAAAAATTTTCGTAAGCAGTTTAGTAAAACGGGCCCCAGAACTTAATTGATTTGTGCATGTCGGACCCGTCACGTGAAAAAGGGCCATCTGGACAATGCGTAAAATACGATCCAATTCAGACTGTGCGAACTGCGCAGACTGACTAGGAACGAAACTTTATGCACTTGGACCATTTTCTAAATCTAGATCTAGAATGACCATTCAACCTTCCCGTGAAAGACTTTTTTAATGCGACCTGCGGTTGACCTATATTGGAGCGGAGTCCTTTTTCTAAAAATTATTTTACGGAGCTCCCAGATGGTCGGTTTTTGAGTGACGGGTTAAATATATGAAAGGTGGTCGTAAACTATTTCTCTTTTTGTATCCATGCCAAAAAATAGTCAAGTTCCAAAACAAAGTACAAAGTGTAGTCTTTGCGAAAAACACAAATTAAAATCACTAAAATGGTCCAACTAAAATCAATATAAAGGGAATAAGAAGGGCGGGGCCGCAAATATAGTATACGAAAAACAACCAGTAAAATGTCGGAGAAAAATCGCGATTTTTAAAAGTACTATTTCTCTTTTTGTATCCATGCCAAAAAAAAAAAACAACAACAAAAAAAACCCGAACGATTTTTGTACCACATTAAAGTACAAAGCATTATCTAAGTAAAATACAAATTGAAAACAATTAAATCGAAGTTATGGGAATTAGAAAGGGGGCTTTAAATGTAGTAAACGCAAAAACAACAAGTAAAACGTAGAAAAAATGTCCGTTTTTAAACTACTATTTCTCTTTTTGTATCGATGTCGAAATAATATATTATAAACCACAATAATCAACAAAGTCTTATCTTTAAGAAAAACACAAATTAACACAAATTAAATCAAAATTATGGGAATTTGAATGGGGGGCCGTATATGTAGTATACGCAAAAACAACCAGTAAAATGTAGAAAAAAACGTCCATTTTTAAACTACTATTTCTCTTTTGTATCGATGTCAAAATAAAAATTTAAGTACCACAATAAAGTACAAAGTCTTATCTTTAAGAAAAACACAAATTAAAACTAATTAAATCGTAATTATTGAAATTTGCATTGGGGCCGTAAATGTAGTAAACGAAAAAACAACTAGAAAAATATAGAAAAAAAACGCCCATTTTAAAACTACTATTTCTCTTCTTGTATCGATGTCAAAATAATAATTTTATTACTACAATAAAGAACAAAGTCTTATCTTGTGTTTTTTGTGAATTTTTTGAAAAAGTCTTAAAAAGTTATGATTTTTATATGAATTTCTGAATATTTATATGTACACCCTGTATATGAAATCTCTTTATAGCCTGATCTGTCCTTCTCGTCATAGGTGGCAGCGTCAAAGAACTTACAGGATAAAAAATTTAGATAATGTCCATATTTAGAATCATATATAAACGTTTGAAAAATTTTTTTAAAAAAACAACATGTTGTGATACGGCCACCTTTGATTTTCATGGGAAAAACAATCGTAATTCAGTAATAATGGTTTGCAGATTACATTTTTGAAATTTTATGATTTAGAATAAAAAAAATTATATGCAACATTCTTTTTTTATGACTTTTCTACCTTAAGAAGTTATTTCTCGGTGAGCTTAAACGGTTGCACAGCATGGGAGGCCTCATCTCATACTAGTAAAATCAAACCTTTATGGCAAAGGGATATCTCAATTGCTCAAAACCAACAACTTCATTTTGGCTGGATAAAATTGGCCTGAATTTGAAGATTATACAGAAAATTATACTTAATAGGTATTACCACAACCAAAGATATTTTCCATTTATTTTGCCACATGCATAACAAGCTGGTTTGGCCAGTTTTTAAAATAGCTATTTGGCATGGTGCAACATCATATACCATAATTCTAACATATTTTTATGATGTCTTTATCAAGTTTTAATTGTTTGAATTCCATGTTTTTACATAACTTGCAATATTTGATTTAAGGTGAAGACTATTTGTGGTAGTAATGATGACCAAGTTTCAAAGAACATCTACCACATAATTATGTACAGCAACAGATCCTTGTAAACTGCTGGTTGGCACAGAAGCTCGGGTCATATGTTTAAGCCGTAATGGTGATGTCATCTTGTCCTACCTGACAAACAAGCCTGTCCTCAGTGGCGACACTAAATGTACACTTGTGTTTGTAGCTATGGAGAAGGAAGGTCGGTGATGATACTAGACCAACACGGTAACGTCATGGTTGACGTCTTTCCAACGTCATGCACCGTCAATCAACCGTCTCGGGTTTTGGTCGGGATAGCAGCCATGCTTGTAAGGGAGTTTATAGAGCATGATAAGTATTCTGCGTAATTAATGAACTGGCAGGGCGGGGCTTAACCGTGACGTAATTTGGCGAGTTTACTTTTCAATAGTTTGGGTTCTTTCAAATTTTAGTCGGAAATCATCGTTCACGCGTGCAAATAACTGTATCCTAAAACCTAAAGGATTCACGTGCTTTGAGAGAGTGAACACATTTCATAGTTTGGTTACCAATGCCTCGTAACTTCAGCTTGA
This sequence comes from Fragum whitleyi, assembly GCA_948146395.1. Taxonomy (NCBI): domain Eukaryota; kingdom Metazoa; phylum Mollusca; class Bivalvia; order Cardiida; family Cardiidae; genus Fragum; species Fragum whitleyi. The sequence continues at coordinate 34,032,382 of OX411558.1, forward strand.
ATAAGCTGAAGTTACGAGGATTTGCTTACCAATCCACGAATTCAGGTCTCGAGTTATTTATGTCGACTATCTTTTGAAGTTGGTTTTTTAGATAAAAGCTGATTTCCCTTAACCTTAAGTGCAACGACCCGTTACTTAGGCTCCGCCCTGCCAGGGCATTAATTATGGATAATACAGTATAAAAAGCATGGTTTGTGTGTTTACATTGTCTTTTGTTTAAACCGACCCTGCTTTTAGCATGTCCAAAAGTTAACAGACTTTTATAAATTGAACATCACTCGCAAAGCCAGCCCTGCGTTCAGGATCAAAAAACGGTATAAACTGTTTCCAATTATACCCTGCTTTGCACGCCCACTTGCTTTGCATGTGCACTTGCGTGCAAAGCGGGGTAAAATTGGAAAACTGTTTGCACTATTTTGTGATTCTGAACGCAGGACTGGTGACATTTCTGAATCTTTCGAAAACAATGTCATCCTTAATGCAGGAGGGTTTGTTCAGTATTGGGTTAATAGTTACAGGGCCGTTACTCCCATTATACAATTTACACAATTGCGTCAAAGAAATAAATTCTCTGTTGAAAAATATTGTTGATGAATGATCGTAACATTGAAACTACAGCTTATTCAAGCTGTAGTTACAATGTTTTGATTATTCACTTACTCTAAAATCATAAAAACGGAGCAGACAGAGAGCATTCATATTTGGTCACAGTCCAAATATCACCTCTATCCTTATATTCTTTGGTTGTTGCCTTCTGAGAATGTATCCATTAATACAAGAGGGCCAGAATGGCCCTAAACTGCTCACCTGAATATATTGGTCCAGTTGATAACATCCAAGTAACTTTTTGGCAAAGTTTTATTAACATTTGCCTCATTGTTGAAGAGGAGATGTTATTCCAAAAATTTAAAGTCATAATAGACCCTGCCCATCTATCACTACTGAGGAGACTCAAAATAAGCCCCGCCCTGTCCGGCCCATTTCTATGGGCCAATCAAAATTTCAAAAAAAAAATTATGGAAAGGGTCACCCAAGAAACATTCTGGTTAAGTTTCATTGAAGTTGACCCACTGGTTCATGAGAAAATGTCGTTCAAATATTTCAGGCTCAAATAAGCCCCACCATGCCATGCCCATATTTATGGGCCAATAAAAAGTTCACGAAAACATTTTTGGAAATGGTAACTCTATCAACATTCTGGTAAAGTTTCATTGAAATTGGCCCAATTTCATTGTAATTGGCCCGCTGGTTCAGGAGTAGATGTCTTTCAAAGTTTTTGGGCTCAAAAATAAGCCCCGCCCTACCATGTCCATATTTATGGGCCAATCAAATTTCTCAAAGAATTTTTCAAAAGGGTCACCTAAGAAACATTCTGGTAGTTTCATTGAAATCGGCCCAGTGGTTAAGGAGGAGATGTCATTCAAAGATTTCAAAGCGAAAAAATGCCATGCCTTGCCATGCCCATATTTGGGGGTCAATCATAAATTCACAAACAAATTATCAAAAAGGTCACCCAAGGAACATTCCTGCTCAGTTTGGAACAAATCGGGTCATTGGTTCCTGTTGACAATTTCCGATGCATGACAGACAAAAGGTGATTATAAAAGCTCACCTTGAGCATGTTGGGCTCAGATGAGCTAAAAAGAGGAGTTTTGTTTTAAGAGGTTTACACTAAGGCTCTTTTTCTATGATGCAGTCTAAAATCACAAGACCACATCAATATGCACATGTATAAATGAAGGAGTAGTGTTAACAATAAATATACATAAAGGCCCCTTTTATCATGACGTAGAATATAACTTTATTGCCATAAATACACATACTCTCTTGAAATGGAAATTTATGTGAACGGTTCACATGAGTGTATCCATTAATAAAAGAGGGGTTTTGTTAATATGGAAGTTTACATTAAGACCCCTTTTTCAATGACACAGTATAGTATCATTAGACAATATCAATATGCACATGGTCAAATGATGTATAATACAAAGTGAATGTTTTCATTATCTTCCATTTATTTTTATTAACAAAGAATATACATAAACATATGCATAATATACATATTACGCAGTATAAAACTAACAAGAGCACCGCCTACGGGTGCCTACGCTCTGCTGTAAGTGCTGGATGGTGAAAAAAAACTAATTGTTGGTGAAAAAAGTAAGTAGAATAAGGGGCATAATTTGCAGAAAAATCTTCTAGAGTTATCCTTCTTGGTAGAAAAGAATGCTCTTTTGTTGGTGAATGTGTGTCACATTTCAAGTGAATGTTTTCAGTAGAACAAGACATATCACAAAGTTTTTGCATTTTTGTCACAAATTTGACCTTGAAAAATGACCTTGACTTTGACTGATTATCTTGAACTTGGAACCAACAGAAAGGCCTTGACACAGTAAATCATTATGTGAAATATGAAGGCCCTTTCACTTACCATTCAAAAGTAATGGCCAATGATAATTTTTTTACATTATTTTTCACAAATTTGACCATGAAAGATAACCTTGACTGAGGACCTTGAATTTGGTACAAACAGAAAGTGCTAGTCCCAGGCAAGCGTCATGTGAAATATGAAGGCCCTTACACTTACCATTCCAAAGTAATTGCAAAATGTCAATTTTTTTTTGCATTTTTTTCACAAATTTTTAAGAGAAATCATTTGGATGATTCAATTATTCTGAGAAAGTTTGAATTTAATTTGATGAAAACTGTGGACTTTAGAGCTATTAAGGGATTTTCTAATTATATTTTGATTAAGCTTCTTTTCCTATGATGCTTGATAGATCTGATCATTTTCAGAAGGAAACACTGATCCTTATAATGGTCTTATCATTCTGACCAATTTGAAGACAATCTAATAAAAACTGTGTACTTTAGAGCGTTTATAAGTAAAATTAATGGACGGACAGACGTTGGACAGGAAAATCCATATCCCAATAGTTCTTCTGGCCTTTGAGGCATTTTTCAAATGGCACATCCACTCATGATGCAGAACAATAGTTCTGAGCTGTTTTGAAATCCATCCATAAATAATTTAATTCTAGTTGAGTTAACCAGAATTTGTGCATTCGGATTGGCTGAAAAATTGGTTCATCACCCAATGTGAACAATTTTATTACACAGCTTTTTTGTAGGTAGTCTTATTAACAATCCCTGAATTTGAGGGTAAATCTTCTTATTAAAGCTTCAAGAAATTAAATTATAAGGTATGAAGAGACTTTCTGTTGATTTCATGAAGTTATGAAACTAAAACCCTTATCACGTTCGTGTACATGAATCTGCTTTGCATATTCATATAGTGCAATTATGTTTCATACCTCCGTGAAATCAACAAATACCCTCTTCATCTCTTAAATGTAAGAGTTATGCTTTGGACAAGGTCAATCTTAACCTATGACCTTGACCTTGGAAATATCTGAATTTTTTCTTCAAATAGCATTTCTAAAGCTGCTCTTTCGCAGTTTTTCATAGAAAAAATACAAAACTTGTGCTTAGATTTGGAAATGTGTGTACTTTTAGACGATTAAGAATTGGCAAAGTACATCGACACTTAAAACAGCAATTTTCAATAATTTTGTAACTTATTTTTTCGAAGCGGTAAGATCAGTAGGGGATCCAGTCTATCTATGACCTTTGACTGTCTACGACCTTTAATAGACAACCATTGGTGGAGGGTTGGGTACGATTTGGTCCGGAGTAATTAGGAGGAAATAATTAGCATGACAGATCTCGGTTCAATTTGTTCATCCCGTCAAACGATCATGTAACGATTTCCAGCAAACTGAAATGACATAGTAAAAGTGACATGAGTTATACTATTAACTGCAAAACCATATTGCTTACAACTATGTACAATCAAATAGCAGACGATCTGATACCTACAAATTTACTTTTTGTGAATAATCTTTCATTTTTGCTTGTATTGATATGAAATTTCCAGCTGTCAAATAGTTTTACCTTAATCTTTGATTGAACAAAATTGGAGAAAATCTTGTTAGGCGTTATTAGTTGCTTTATTTTTAAGAATGAATTTCGCTTAATTCAGGAATTAATCTTTCTTTCCATGCATTACCAGATTGAATCTTATCATATCAAAGGCTTCAACATGATGAGGTCTTTTCTTCTGATTGATTTTTCAAAAAAACACATTTTCCCAATCTGGGAAAGAGCAGCTTTAATGATGATGGAAAACAAATTATTGTACCAAGTTGTTTTGAAATTTATATATGAATGTGGGAGTAAATGTCTGGACAAAAACTGACAGATTGACTAATGGACAGATGCAGAGTCACACAAACATACACCAGCTGTATTTGTAACAAATTTGTCATGCACATGGCAAACAGGATGACAAAAAATGTATATAGGGTTATCCCCCTTGATAGTAATGGTTGCTCTTATGACAGAATACACATGCTAAGTTTCAAGCAGATATAGCCAAGGATGTTGCACTACCAACTTGCGTACACAAATGGAGTTAAGACACAGTTATGAACTGTTCCAAATTTGGATTTTCTGTGCCCCGGCGCAAAAGTTCCACACCTGTAATTTCTGCGTAAAAATGCTGTTATGGCTTGAAAGAAATGTGAGTTTGTACACAAAGCAACCTTCCCTGGATCACCGTAACAGTATACGTAGAATTGGCTATTGTGATTAGTTGATTGCATACAAATGTATTGTAATCACAAGTCACAATGCAGTATTCGAGGTAAATGCAAAATTCTACATGAAGAAATGTGCATATACCATAAAATCAAAGTTTGTTTTGACAGCAAAAATATCCAGGGAAGAATTGTTTGTTCACATGCACACAGTTCTTACACCCGTATTAACATTTTTGTGTATCTATATGTGAAAATTCAGATCCGTATGTTTTGCGCATACATATATTATTAGTTGAAAAATAAAAGATGAATACGCAGGAAATCCAGAGGTGGAGTTTCTATGTCAGGGTGCAGATAATCAAAATGAGCCTGTGCATGACATTTTCAACAATTTGACATGTGCGTGAAGGGCCAACATTAACCAACCTTGACTGTGACATAATTAAGAAATTTATCTGACTTTCTAAAGACATTTTTAGGCCCAATCTATCTACAAAGTGCAAAGTGAAGACTGGTAAGACTGCAGATGCACAGGCTGGCCATAGCCTTTGCTTGGCCCACATTTGAAATTGTTGGAAATGTCATGCACAAGCTCAAATTTGGAAAAGTTAATAACTCCATGACTGCTGAAATCCATTTATGTACAAGTAGAATTAACTATTTTGACTCTGGGATTGTATACAAATGCATTTTGAAATAGACGAAATCCCATATCGAAGTTATACATATATCAAAGTTAGTTTCATTCTCTGTAAGCTCAGTACAGATGCACAGGTTAAAATGAGTGATCTAAGGTAAATTTTGTCTATACCATATATATAGAGAGACAAAATTTACCTTTGATACTTCACTTAAACTTCTGTATCTATACATGAACAAATTATGCTTAAAGAAGAGTACTGCAAGTGGATGTCTACCCTTGTTTGTTCAGAGTTAGAAAGTAAATAATTTTGTTTGTTTGAATGGGGTTTAATGCTGCTTTCAACAATCATACAGTTATATTGCTTCAGCATGAGCACCTAACAATGGATTCTTGGTATTTCTCTCACCAGTACTACCATCACATCCTTTCCTAGCCTCCAGCTGCTATCTTGAGAAGGTCTAGGATAATCAACATATTGGTGAGAGACAAATAGTTGGATGAGTGTGCCGCTGTCAGGGATAATACTTTTGTTTCTTTGAATGGGGTTTTAGGCCACTTTGAACAATCTTACAGCTGTATTGCGGAGGCTGGAACACATCACAATGGATTCCTGGTATCTCTCACACCAGTACCACAATCTCTGGGGATCAAACCTGGGACCTTTAGATTGACAGTCAGAAGGGCTACCAACTCTGCTATGATGCGGGAAAGTTGATAATAAACTTGAAAAAGATGCAAAATTGCAAAATTTGATTATAAAGTTTATTCTCCTCTTTCAATTTGGCATTCTAAGAGATTACATAACTCTCCAACTGCTTTCCTGACAAGATTCAGGCATTGTCATGGTTTATTCACTGCACTTTGGAAATCTTTAGATCGCATAAGTGCGCCGTGGCATTGCCCCCTTGTGTAATAGGCTTTTTTGTAAACTAGCCTTGTGAATAAATCCAGTCTCAATTCTCCTTCGGACAAAACAAAACTAACAACTCTTTTGTTATGCATAACACAAGATGAATTTAATATTGGTAACACTTGACAAACATGTGTTCATATGGCTTAACAAATATGAATTTTGAAATACACAAGACATACCAATGATTACTGTAAAAGCTGTCTAAACCAACCTCCACTCAGACAGAGTAAAAAGATTGGCATATCATCAGATTTATATATTTCACAAAATTGTTATCTTATTGGTGTTGAGTTGACTCCTGCCAAGATTTGAACTCAGAACTCCTGGGTATATTGCACCCAGACATTTTACCTTTAAACTACAAGAGTATTAAGCACCAAATAAAGAATAACAATGTTTGTAGCTTACATAAATCTAATATATTTTTTCTAAATTCATGTTTCCTTCAAAATTCAAGATGAGTCTTGTATGAAATCAAGCCTGAAGTAAAAAAAACTAAAATGTAATCACATTTATATATATTTACTGGTAAATGTTTACAAGCCTTACAAATTATAAAATCAACCCTTATCTAGAAAGTCATAAAAAATTAGCGTGTCAGGGTAAAAAATATGTGTATCACATGCAGAATGTTTTAATTAATTTCTACAATGTTTCAAATATGATTTTATCAATATGTTGCAAAAAACCCTTGTAAGTTCTTGAAAGATGATTTTTTAACATCTAAAATACGGTGCTTAAAGAAAGAGAAAAAGCAAGATAGAAGAAAATCAATCAATCAAAATAGTGGATAATCAAACTGTTTTTTTGGCTAAAAAGTGTAAACTTTGCTTATTGAATGGACAATATTACTTTGCTTATTGAATGGGCAATACATGTATTACTTTTTAACTTTTCAAAAAAGACAGAAGAACTTTGGAGCATTTAACAGAGATTAATCTAACAATGCTAAGGAATACATATACGGTACTTACAGAATTATTATTCCCTTTTAATAGTGAAACATTGAATGCACATAATAATGCGATAATTCTAGTTTAATAGTGAAGTACAATGATTACACAAAAATACATGTAAATACTAATTGATGATAGATGAATGATATCATGAATACAAGGAAAGGTGACAAAAAGTTTAAGATTCTAAACTGGTTAAGGTAGTGGACCCATAATAATTCTGTAACATTTCAGCACTCATGAACTTTCACTATGTTGACCAAGATTTCCTAATGAAAATCATAAGGAAACCTCGGTAACACTGTTTAAGTTCATTACTTCCAAAACTTTGCTGAACTATTAAAGATCCACTACCTTAAACATACAATAAAAGTAGGTACAATATAAACATGCAACTAACTTAACAAGTGCTTGTCATAGGATACCCTATTTCCCCTAATGAGAACTTCTACAGTGATATAACAATGTAATATCTTCTGAAACTTTATATTGAATTTTACAATTAAATGGAGTCAAATGACAACATTTGTTAATAATTTAAATAACTGTATCTAAAATGTTTTAGAATGAGAGTTCAAAGAAGTCAGGCGTGGTCAAGGTATCCAGTCTGTAGTCTCATAGCTTCATGTCGATGGTACACAAAGGTCATTTTGTCCTTGGTTCAAACTTTATATCAACTTTTAGACTTGAAAAAGCATCAGTCAAAGTCAAACATATAAGTGGCTCTAGAGTCTCAGTTGTCAAAAAGAAGGAAACAGTCACTATAAATTAAAAAGACTTCAATATTTTCAATCCTTGCAATAACATAGGATGTGTTTTGTGTTGATGTAACAATGGTCAAATTATAAATATTACAATAACCAAATCATTCTAGAGGGAGTGTGTGTGTGTCGGGCTGGGTATAATAACTACAACATTCAGAAGCGTGTGTAAGGAGGGGGGTGGGGGTTGGGGGTGGGGTGGGGTGGGGGGGGGGGGGGTAACAACAATCAAATTATAATGGTAGTGTGTGTGTGTCAGGCTGGGTATAATACAACATTCAGAAGTGTGTGTTGGGAGGGGGGATGAAGGGGGGGGATAACAACAGTCAAATTATAATAACAGCTATATTATTCAGAGGAGGAGGGGTGGGGCAATAACAAACTATAACAATAACTACATCATTCGTAAGTACCTAGTTACACTACGTCATAAGATAATGTTTTGTAAAGTGCCTAGAAGAATATGGTTCTAGGCACCTACAATAAATCTATAGTTAATTATTGATCAATAGGATTTCAATCAAAATTAGAGCATTACTATAAGAAATGCAATAATTTTAGCATCATTTTATCTATTTTAAGATACTTGTTTATCATACAGATATTTAACTTATATTTCTATTAATGTTCAAACTTATTAATAGAAATAGATATCAAATTTTACATGTAATTTCATTTCGATGGCTCAGCACATAACTGCACTGAGCCTTCAATTTAGCCCTTAAATATATTGTTATCGTTATTTTAATCATTTTTATTACTATCTGAGTTTTGATACTATTACTTTAGTTTTAATCATTTAGTTAGATTTTATTACAGAACTTTGTCTATTTAGATTATTGAGAATTATAATCATTATTATTACTATTTGAGTTTTGATATTATTACTTTAGTTTTAATTATTTAGTTAGATTTTAATACAGAACTAATCATTGAGATACTTATGAAATGATGTAGTTGTTTTAAAAAAAGGTTTTTACAAAAAGTGGAAAGCAGATCAAATAAAATGTAGATAGAAAGATTTTTTAAATTCCTTTTAACTGTCAGCCACAGGTCTCAGCGTAACTCCCAAAGTTAGATGTAGGTCGTCATGTAGGTAAAGGTAACTTGTGGACAAGATCTCCCCCAACCCATCTGAATATTTAGGAATTTCTTTCATAGTGGTCTATAATCATTTTTAAGGAAGAATTATGAGTACGGTAATGATATTTCTAGCACTGGTCAGTCAGTTGTAGAAGTGACCCGTCATAATCAAAATTTAATTTTTAAAACTTTCTATGCTGGTAAATATATGTACAAAAAAATATTTCAAAAATAAAAAAGTTTCTTTTCAATCAAATCCATTTGTTTTGATTACCTGAAAGTAGACAATAAGCATTACCTTTATGCATCATAATTCTGTCCAATGAATGTTTCTTTTTTATGAGTTTTTCATAAAAAAGAAACATTCATTTGACAGAACTATGCAAAATAATATAAAAAAAATCTTTTCAAGAACGGGGTAAAGAAAGTAATCCATGACAAACACAAAACTAACTTAAAATCAAATTTCTAACTAGTTCCTTTAAGACAACAATTCTCAGGAGTTTTAAGAGATAAAGAGAGTATTTTAATAATTCACTGAAGAATGAAACTGAAAAAGCTGATCACTGTATTAATACATTATGAATTCATACATAAGTGTAATTAAGTTTTCAGTTTCATACCTCTGTGAATTAAAAGATAAGCCCTTTTATATCTTAAAATTTGATACCAAAAAGCAAACATGTAAAGATTTCTCAATAACAAGACAGATTTCTATTGGAATACTTTGTGTTGAAGTTTACATGAAAAAGAAAATTCAAAAATTCTATTGAGAAATGAAAATGATTTCCCAGCCAATCAGAAAACAAAAATCCTGATGGACAAAACTAAAATTGAAATAATTAGAAAAGGTATATATTAACATAAACATTTACCAAAGTATTGTGTGAAGAATTAAAAAAATAAATAAAAAAAATGAATGCTGTAATAACTTTTTATAACTAAAACTTGAAAAAAGAAAAACTTATAATTGAATTAAATTGAAATGGAATAATGAATAACAAGTTTTCTAAAATAGTGCTCATCCCATGTTGAAAATTCATAGTAATTCTTAAAAAATTGTTAAAAAAATAACAAAATTCATGTGTTATATTTTGAAACTAGTAAGTACCAAACTATTGCTAATGCCTATAATTATATAGACACATACTGTAGAATGGTACTGACCCTCAAAATAGATATCACTACATTTAGAGCTCTGATGATTATATAGAACACAAAAAAGGTGGCAAATTGTGACTGTCGAAACAACTCAAAAATTTCAGTTTCTTTTGCGTGTGTTTTTTTTTTGTACATATCATATTCTTCCAATTATGAGTAATACTGTAGGGAAAGTAAATATAGTAACATCTCCAAAATAATGTAAAAAAAAATTCAAATAGGATATGAAGAGGATTTATTTTTTTCAATGAAAAACTTAATCAAACAGGATAAGTACTCAAATATTTGATGAATGAAATAAGAATTTAACCTTTTCATACTTATTCCAAAATATTCCTGCTGTGGCAGGAGATATAGAAAAAAGATTAGCCTGCAAAAATAGACTTTACCTCCTGTTTTTTCTTTGTATGACAGGCAATTTTCATTTTTTATTTTGTAAAGAGATACTGACACAGGTGCATTTATTGCAATTTTGCAAAGATTTTTATTCAACATGACAGGAAAATATTATTCATTTAAAAAAAACGGTTGCAACCATCCATGACATTTAACTTCTAATCAATATATTGTATTGAGAGATATCTTTGTATGCTTTGTTTAATGTATTTAAAAGAAGAGAGAAACAAAAATAAAAATGGTTTGCAATGTATTTTAACTTAATTGTCCAAGTTATTACAATGGTGCAAGAAAGAAAAGATTCACAATGATTGTCCATAAAGTCCATACATCTGAAGAAATGATTGTCCATACAATTTAACAACTCGATGATTGTCTCTAGAATCTTATAGCACTTCTGTAGTAATGTACACAACTTGATGATTGTCCAAAGAATCTAACAGCATGTCTGTAGAGATGTACACAACTTGATTGATTGTCCAAAGAAACTTACAGCAAGTCTGAAGAGTTATACAACCCGATGATTGTCCATAGAATCCTACAGCACTTCTGAAGAGTCATACAACCCAATGATTGCCTTTAGAATCTTACAGCAAGTCTGTTGAGATGTAAACAACCCGATGATTGTCCATAGAATCTTACAGCATGTCTGAAGAGTTATACAACCTGATGATTGTCCATAAAATCTTACAGCACGTTTGTAGAGATGTAAACAACTCAATGATTGTCCATAGAATTTTACAGCAAGTCTGTAGAGATGTAAACAACTCAATGATTGTCCATAGAATTTTACAGCATGTCTTTCACAAGAACTTTTGTCTGTATGCTTCTTCTGACATAAAGGTAAATTTGACTATCTTTTCCTTTTATTTCTCATCTAAACACTGTGTTGCAGGTACTCATTGGAAATGTCTCTCATGAGGATGATTTCTGAGAGTGTATTCATTTTAATTATTCACAAGTCTTTGCTTATTGATTACACATTTCTGCCATTGTTTGTCCCTCAGACTAGATGGATAAGTCACTTTAATTTTGCACTTTTGAATTGTTTGAGATGGTTATATAGGGATTCTCTAGATATCATTCCTCATAGGTCCTGTAAACATTTGAAATAAATACTGTGAAAGTTTTAAATTGTGTTCTTTATTGCTAATTCAGTGCTTTATAATATGACCTACGTCGCGGGAGTGAAATAAATCCGTGGAATATTTTTTTATATTACACAGGTGTTATTACACATACTAGTGGAATAATGAGCAAATGAGCTAAGAAGGTTTTATTTTTGTTGCAAAAATGAAATTGTGATTTTGATGGCATCAATTCGCAAACGGCGTTATATGTTACGCAGAATAACTTGAAATAAGAATATCAACAATTTCCGATTTATTGCAAAAATTCGGGTCATATTATAAATAGAATACTAAATTTGTGTTCATTTTATACAGAATTTATTAAACTTGTCATTTAAAACAGATAAAATTCGACATAGCATTGTTTATATCTGTTTAAAGATGACTCGTTTAATAAATATGGCATTCAATGACCACTCATTCAATATCCTCTATTAGTATCGCACCTGGTAGGAAGTGGCTTAATGATGACATATTACTTTTGGAATGTTGTTTTCAATATTTGATTTCTGTAAAAAAAATTGTGAACATGGGTATATCTGTAAACCAAAAAGATTAATGTGCTTATCACAGTTTTGTTCATCATTTTGATGATGAAAGAGCTTGTTGATTTCATGGAGTCATTAAACAAAAACCTAATTACAGTGTATGAACACGCAACCAGATTCATACATAAGTGTAATTAGGTTTTTAGTGTCACATCTCCATGAAATCAAGTACCATCTTCACATATTATAATCTTATATCATGAAGTAAACAATAACACTGCCTACGAGTGCAATGCTCAGCTGCAGGTGCTGGATAAAGCAAACATTCTCAATACTTTCATATTTATCCCCTTGATAGTCTGGATAGCTCTTATGATAGTAAATACATATGCCAAGTTTCATGAAGATATCTTCAATAAAAACAGAAACGACCAAAAGTAGAGTATGTCACACCAAGGCCTACACAACAACAACAAGGCCAACAAAAACAAGGCCAGGGTGATCACAATACCTCAGCTTTTCTTCAAAACAGCAGAGCTAAAAACGTAAAGATACATTAACGCTCAGTCTAAAGTACGGTTTTTATTTCCAATTAATTGTAAAGTGAAATCTGAAATAAATGATCAGACATTTGACCAAGGGTTTCTGAACTGATAACTTGTCAGTAGAGGCCAAGCAGTAAAGCTAAGGCTCTTTAGACTTGGATAAACAATCTTCATTCTGCTTTGAGTCCAGCGATTGTCCAGAACTTGCAGTTTGACTGTTCCAGCCAGTACTTAATCCTGTAATTGTTCTGAATTCTTCTTTTCAAGGTAGTAGAACCCTAAGAGGTCTGCAACATTTCGATATTCATAAATTTTCACAACGTTAACCAAGTCGAAACATTAGGAAACCTCGATTAACACTGACTTCCTAAATGTTACAGAACTATTACAGGTCCAAAATCTTTAGCCAAACTTTGTATAAACTTGAATGTAATACCTGTAATGGGATTGATTTCCTTTTTTCTATAGCCTCTCAGATCAGCAAGCCATATCAAGTTAATGGATAATGGATTCTATAATTGTTGTTGTTGTTTTGGCTAATTCTTTGGGTATCTTTGTTGTCTTTTTGATGTCATCAAGATTGACTTCTTTCCTCTTTTTAGACTCTACAAGATCCACATTTAAATCAATTATTTTTCTCTTCAAGTTACGTTTCCAATAGTTTTAACTCGACATTTTGTTACAAAGAATCAATTAAGCTTTTGCCGATCAGTCTGACCCTGTATAGCATTTATCTCAGAAATAAAGTATTGCAGAGAAGAAAACTTAACCCTTGTCATGCTGAATTAAAATCCTCTCCCAGAATTGCACTCATTTCAAAGTACTGAAAACCCTAAAATCCAAGAGTGTAGGGCAATATTTCTTTTTATAATTTACTTCTTGAAGAATTCTGCCTTGACAGGGGATTAATAGGTAGCTTAGTGTTAGATCAGACTGCACATATGTGCAGACTGATCTTTGTCTATACCTCCTTTAAAAGCAGGAATATTCCAGGTTCAGCATGACAAGGGTTAATTTTCTCATAATGACAACAAAAACAAAATCTGGAAACAACAGGTTTTCAGAGGATAGGGAACAATTTGTCAATAGTCTTGCATGCAGAACTGAGCCATTGCACTTATTTCAATATGCATATTTCAATTCTATGTATTCGATAAGAAACCTGCACTACCTATAGAAAATATTAATACAACGATGTCAATGAAAGTATTATCACATGAAGTTTATAATTCCATTCATTTGGGTTTTTGTTTTTCTTTTTTGTTTAGGATATTTGTTTAACCCTTTGCTGTTTAATCCCTGCTTTTTATGTGCCTGTGATTTTATGATTGAGAAAACATTATGAAAAAAGAAGAAATTGCTCCTGAAAAACAATTTCTTCTTTTTCCACACTATTTTCTACCCTACTGGTTGGTTATTTTTCAAATTAAATCCAGTTTAAATTTTAGTCTGCAAAGCCTTTAAATTTAGACAGGTCCAAAATTTTGAGAAACAAGAAAGTGTCCATGTCAAGCTGACCCTGAAATGCTCAGGAAGGCAAAGATAAATCTGCCATTATGTGCTGTCTGATCTTAGTATACATTACCTTTAACCTTTTTCTCCCTTTTTAGCCAGAATAATTTAAAGAAGAAATTAGCTAATCCAAAATTAGTTTATTCAGTGCTGTCAGCACCTTGATTTCAATACAACTTTCCGACTCCTGTTTCAGCATGACAAGGGTTGAGAAGAAGAGGAGGATTTACTATTGATCAAAAGTGTAACTATAATAACACTCATTACACATGTGCATAACATAAATAAATCCTCATTCCAAAGATGTCTTTGATGAATGATCATAACAACAAAACTACAGCTTATTCAAGCTGTAGTTACGATCATTGATTTTTCACCAATGCTCAAATCACAGAAAAGAAGAGTGGATGGAGGACATTCATCTTTTGTTACATGTTGCCTTTATCCCATATTTTCTATGTCTCTTCTGAGTGCCTATAAAAATCCTAGTTATGCCTATGTTGATAATAATTTGTGACCGGTCACGCAAAAAGGGACTATCTAGGTAACGTGAAAAGTGTGGACTGTAGTCAGACTGCGCGGACTGCACAGTCTGACTAGGATTTAAACTGTTTGCCAGTGGACCAGGGTTTTCCCTCTATTTTCAAGACTGGGGGTCATTTTGCCACATGATGACCCCCTTAAACTAGAGAAAGAATGTTTCTTTGACAATTTTGGGCAATTCTGAAAAAGGGGGGTCCAAATTCAAAGAAACAGGGGGTCAAGGAAAACCCTGCAGTGGACTTTTTTCTGAATCTACAATGCTGATTCTAACTTCCTGTGAAAGAATTTTTAAAATGCGACCTCCGGTTTACCTATACTGGAACAGATCTTTTTTAAAATATGTCTTACTCAGTTCCCAGATGATCCCTTTTTGCGTGACAGGTCACATTTATTTGTGGAAAATAAGATGCTTAATTTATCCTCCCTAGCCTTGTTTACTTGGACATATCTTATGCTTTGTTGAACAAGAGCACTGTAAACGGTTCTTAATAGTGAAAAAAATCTTCACTCTTGTCAAACTGACTGTATGATATTCCTGCTTGCAGGATCCATAGACAAAGATTGGTCAGCACATATGTGTAATCTGATCTTAGTCTATGCCAACTTATTTCCTCTTAAAAACTGAAGGATTTTGAAAATTACATCTTCAAAATAATTATACCGATCCAGAAAAACTGCATCCTGTGCTTCAAATACTTTGTGGTTTTAATACATATCTATCAGAGTGGGTTATGTTAACCCTTGTCATGCTGAATAAAAAACCTTGGCACAAATTTTATTAAAATCAAAGTGGATGCTCTGATTGTGAGTTACTTCTTATTTGAAATTTTAAGTTTTAAAACCTTTTTTTTCTAAAAAAGTGACATCAGGTAGTATATCCTAAGATTAGACTGCACATATGTGCAGGCTGATCTTTGTCCATACCTCCTGCCAAAGCAGGAATATTACAGGTTCAGCATGACAAGGGGTAAATTTTGTCATGCCACCAAGGACTGCATCAGGTCATCACAATAACTGGAATTTTTTTGGTTCCAAAACAGTCGAGATAACAAAATAGATGAATTGACTTACATGTTATCCATGTTTCACAGGTCTTTCATTTTTGATTATTGTCTTCATAGTTCCTCATCCTCTTTCCTTTAGTTTTTGTAAGGCCAAGCTTGTCATCAATCAGTCTTTCCTTATCTGTTACTTGAGGTACCAGCTCTATTTTCATCAGTTGTGTATGGTCAGACTCGAGGTTCTTGTAGGGATCTAACTCAAGGGTTCTTGTAGGGATCTAACTAGAGGGTTCTTGTAGGGATCTAACTAGAGGGTTGTAGGGATCTGACTCTAGGGCTGTAGGGATCTGACTTGAGGGTTCTTGTAGGGATCTAATTCAAGAGTTGTAGGGATCTGACCTGAGGGTTCTTGTAGGGATCTTACTAGAGGGTTCTTGTAGGATCATCTGACTAGAGGGTTCTCATATATCTGTCTTACTTCATTAACTTGAACATCTGTAATTAAACAAACACAGGTGAACAATTTAATTTTATTTGTGTCCATCAAGATTCACGCATTCTGAAAGGCTGTCAAATTGGTTTCATTGAGACCATTCAAATGCTTTTCAACAGCATGTTACAAAATGTCTACCCTCAGAGATTTTGTTTCATTGATTTTTTTTTTTTACAATGGTCACTTAAAAGAGGTGGTTGAACGAGCCATATCAACTGTACATGTCCCAGCTCTAAAGTCCTCCACAAAGTTTGTTATTGTGTTCCCTGTTTTAGCTAACCAACCTGTTATTGAGGTATTTCCACAGTCTGTTATGTTCAGGTGACTCCAGTCTGGTCTCCCTTCAATTACAGCAATCAGGGACTTGATTTAGAGAAGTACTCATTATAGATCACCTGGCTTAAAACTGTCTCTGTAAAAACAAAAATGCATCACTTAATTGGACTTGGGGGGGCCTCATCCTATTGAATTTTTATTCAAACAAATAGCTTATCTTCGGGCTTTTCAACAATTCTTGCTAAAGATTTCCTCCAATTAGATGCAGGCAGCGAAACAAAAAGAGAATATAGAGAATAATATCTATTTAAATATCTATGTTATATGGTAGAAGTTGAGTCAATTTATCATGATGAGGCTTTGTTATTTCATGAAGGTATGAAACTAGAAATCTTATTAAACTTAGTTAAACAAAAGATTTGTGTCAGCGTTTTCCCTGTGAGAGGTAACCAACCTGTTGTTGGGTATATTCCAATAGTTTGTGTCCAGGTCTGTGACCCCAGTCTGGTCTCTACGGGTTTTCTGTCAGTGATTACAGCAATCAGGGCCTTCATGGAGTTGTACTCATCATAGATCACCTGGGCTTTGGACTTCCTCTGTAAAAAAAACAACTTGTCACTAAATTACTACCACGGCTGCAATATGAATGTCATAAGAATAAATTTAAATTATTATGAGAGTAAATCAATTTAAAGGGATTTAATACTTAACCTGGTAGAAAAGCTAATTCAAAATGGATTTTTGCTAAACCGTAAGTGTGATCTGTTACAAATTTTCATTGTAATTGTAGGAATTCTGATTGATAATCACTGGCAAATATGTGCAAAGAATTTTTACCATACTTTTCAGTTTTTGAAGATTTTAAGCTCTTAAAAACAATTTGGAAAAGCAGTTCTAATATGTTATGTAGCAATTAAACAATAACTTCATAGTTCACAATGATGACCCCCCCTCCCCCCCTAAATCTGTGGTGTTTTTTTAAATTTCAACTTCTAAAACTTGTTGTTTGCTAAGTTTTTTTGAATTTGGACTAGTGCATTATTTCATCTGGTAATGGGTTTACTTACATAACTACTATCAGATTGGCTTCTTTTCAATTCTTCTACAATCCACCAAGGCGAGTCAGCCAACCACCAAGTTCTGTCATTGTCCACTAAACATCAAATCCCGCATGGTTCGTCCACCATCCACCAAGTTGAGTCAGCCAACCACCAAGTTCAGTCATTGTCCACCAAACACCAAATCCCACATTGATCATCCACCATCCACCAAAATGAGTCAGCCAACCACCAAGTTCAGTCATCGTCCACCAAACCCCGCATTGTTTGTCCACCATCCACCAAGGTGAGCCAGCACACAACCAAGTTCAGTCAATATCCACCAAACACCAAATCCCACATTGATCGTCCACCATCCACCAAGATGAGTCAGCCAACCACCAAGTTAAGGCATTGTCCATTACAAACCTCCCAATAGCCTAGCTACCGACCATGACATTCAGTCAGTGCCTTCAAAAGCATCTTACCATGTACTCCATGAACCAGGAAGCTTACCAAGATTTCCCTTAAACCTTAATTATTCCCGATTCATATAATCCTAACAAAATCATCAATGACAAATTTTGATATATATTTTCAAGCTTCCTAGCCTTATTAAATTACTAATATTACCACTTAAACTCTTACAATTCAACCTGACTTAATTGTCTATGATAATTGACATCACCAAGAATATTTAGAAGAATTTGCTTGAAAACTAGACAATGCACACAAGGAAGAACTCATGTTTAGCAGATATAATGATACAAAAGTGAAAAGGGCAAATAATCCACATTAGGCAGGTTTATTCAATTAGTTTTTATTTCTGCAGGAATCCTAAGGTTAACTGATGAATACCAAGCATTAAAAAAAAGAATTAATTTTTACAAACAAGACAATGCACGCGGTGAGAAAGAACTGAGTATTATTGGTAGAAATTAGAAAACATCAGCAGAAAGGGGATAAATCCATGTTAGGCAGGTTAGTTTAAATTTCTTTTTCATATGAATCCTTTATATAACTGTCTTTAAAGGGAGTCATTCAAAACACAATGCAGGTTGGTCAGTATTTATCATCCTCATCTAAATCTTGGCATAATTGCTCTAACAATACAACCAAAGGCATTTACTATATGATGGATATCACAGTAATGAATCTTTGTATAGAGGCTGATGTTATAGTAACAAAAGCATGTGAAAATGTGAAAACTTTCCAAGTAATAGCTTAAGGAAAATAGATTTGACACAGTTGCACAAAAAAAATAACCAAAACATTACCCCAATGCCGACACCTGAGTGACCGGAATAGCCCCCCTATTCTATGTAAAGTTTAGCTCTAACAATATAACCTTGCAATATTAACTAACTTGTTAACTTTATAATTTACGTCTCTGCGAATTTTGGAATAATTTGCTTGAAAACTAGACAATACACACAAGGAAAAACGACAATTTTTGCATTGATATCAAAATGATAGCAGAAATGTGAATAGTCACAATACTTCAGGAGTTCATGTAATTTGTTCTGATTTATGCATGATTCCTATAAATAACTGGGACATTCAAAACGAAATGCGAATTCCTCCAAATTTTTCTTGACATACCATTCATACCCTTCCAAGCTAAAATTTCAACTTAGCTTATTGGCTTTATAATTGATGTCATCACAAAGATTAAGAACTGTTTCCTAAAACAAGACAATGCACACAAGGAATAATTAACATAGTTGGCAGAAATAATGATATAGTAATTGAGAAGGGAAAAAGCCACATTATCATGTTCCTTTGATTTAATTCCCACATGATTCCAATAGTTAGCCGAGTCACTCAAAACACAATGCGTATTGGTCAATGCATATACCATAAACTTTTAAATCTTATTTTATTGTTATCATGAACTCTGATAATACTGCTGAACTATAGAAGTCACCATGAATATTTAAAATGTGCTTAAAACTAGACAATGCAGCCAAAGAAAATTAAATGATGTCGGAAGAAATACAGAGAAAATTGTGGAAGAGGAAAAATACAGATTACCACAGGTTCCTTTAATTTGATGATTCCATATGAATCCTAATTAATTAATCGAGTCAATCAAAACACAATGTTAGCCAGGCAATCTGTATTATTTGCATCAAAATTAGACAATGTTCCCAAGATGTTTGGAGAAATAGCAATTCGATATTTGAATTATCGCATGTTCCCTTTATTTGTTAATTGCTATAAGAATCCTATAATTAACAGTCATTGAAAACACAAAGTGAGCAGGTCAAATCATATCACAAGGTAGATTGAGGCTCATTGCAAAACAATCGTAACTGCCTATAAACATATACAGTTACATCTGTTTTGCGCTGGGAAATGAAGATGGTAAGTGAATTTTATAAACGTCATTCGAAACTAAATGCGAAATGGACCACCCTTTAAATCTTAGATTTAATGACATAAAGATCTTAACTCTTAAAGAGAATTTATGTATTAGAAGAAGAGGAAAAACATTTTTGCGGCTTTTATAGTTCCTTGATTTCTAAATATGTATCAAACACCTAATCCCGTTGTTCCAAGCACTTAATAAATCTCATTGACAAACACAATAATACAATAAAATGTGTGTAGTTAATATGATTTTAATGTTAATATTGTTAGTAAAGGAGAGAGAGTTCGAGAAACATGCAGAGATTAGTGATAATCATTATATACAGACATAGATTACAATAAAAAAATTTAAGTGAAATTGAAAAATGTGCATACACTATTGTTGAAGGGATGAGTGTGAAAATTGTATAATTACTACAAGTACTACTACTACCACTACAATCATTTATAATGACTTTTAATGGGGAGCTTTTAAACGTGATTTGAGAATTTGCTACCAAATTTTTAAAATCTTGAAACCTCAATTTTTTATGACTTGCAAAAATTGGTTTGACCCTTGATGTTGGTACTTACAGATGAAAAGGATTCTTTGGCCATTGATCAATAGACAAATGATGTTTGTACCAAAAAGGAAAGAAAGAAAGAAGGGAGAACGGGAAAAGTACTACAAGTGCTCAATGCAACAATGTTGTAGTGTCAATAATATCATAAATCTTTGAACATTTAACCTCTATTATGCAGATTTAAAAAAGTCCTAAGGATTAATATTGTTAGGCTCTAACTAACATGTTTAACATTCATGATAAGGCTCTAATTCATATGTTTATTAATATTGTTAGCAAATATTGTTAGTTAAGCTGGCAGACACATCTAAACTTAAACATAACATCTATGATGAGGCTCTAATTAACATATTTACTAAAGTAATATTGTTAGTAAAGCTGGCAGACACATCTAACTCTTAACATATAACATTAATGATGAAGCTCTTATCAACATGTTTACAAATATTAATGTTGTTAGTAACACTGGCAGACATGTCTTAACTCTAAACTTAACAATTATGATAAGGCTCTTATTACAATGTTTATTAATATTGTTAGTAAGGCTTGCAGACTATATACGAGTAGACAAATACAATCTAATTGGCAAATATAATGACACACCAATCTTACATAACTATAAATATATAACATTAATAATGGGGCCCCAATGCTTATTTATACATAAATATATTGTTATTAGTATATGTATTAATTTTGTAAGTAAAGCTGCCAGACTATATAGCCAAATACAATCTAATTACCAATATAATGACACATATATCTTAATTTTAAAACACATGACTCAATTATGTGGCTCAAATTAACATGTTTGTTATTGTTAATATTGTTAGTTTATCTGCAAGACTTGATAGACTAATACAAACGCCTTAGATAATCATTATTTACAGATATATATTACAATAAGAAAACTTGTGAAATGAATGTGCACATTCAGGACCTACCTAAGCATAATGTTGTATAAATGGTGCCACAAAGGATGAGGGATATTGGCAAGCTGGAAGGCAGACTATATAGACATATCGTCAATGGGCAATCAAAACATCATAACTCCAGCTTTTGAGCTGTAATTAGGAGGCTTTGATCGCCAAAAGGACAATATATTACAATCATTAAGTAGTGTGTAAAATGGATAAATGAGCACTTACAAGACCTAACTAAGCATCATGTTGTATGAATGGTGTTGTAAAGGATGAGTGCAATAATAGAAGGGTGCTTTGGCCATTGATGAGATAGTCATTAGATGGTAAATGTAGATGATGATTTTGAAAATGTGATACTTTAGCAGAAGAGCAAAAAAAAAAAATTTTGTTTGGACTTTAACAATTTGATATTTTCTGTATAAACTTTACATTAATCTTTTTCATTTGAAACATTTAGATGGGAGTTTGTTAACCTTGATAATCCACTAACCTTACATCTGAACTACTAGTATAGACTTACCATAACATAAATTATGCAGTTGTGATTTATAAACAAATTAATGTTAATACCATTAGTAAAGATAGAAATAGAGAAAATAAGTAAGGTTAATGATTATCAACTGAACTAAATTACTATTAGAAAACTGTGTGAGAATAGGATAAATGTGCGCATACAGGACCTTATGTAAAGAAATTGTTCTACAAATGCCGCCGCGAATATCAGTGTGTAATCAGTATGAACAAAAGTAAGATATCTACGAAAATGAATAACTTACTTATATCCTTAGAAACATAGAATGCTCTTTTGTGGGAACCTTGATAAATTGACCAGTAAAGGTATGTTTTTGTGGGTTAGTAAAAACTTATCATAACTCTTTAGCCTAAATAATTCACCTACTTATATCAATGAGAACACATAGTGTGACATTAGTTGGAGACATGTTGCAATGTTGCATTGTCCAGTTAAAATATGTAGGAAGGTTGGAATAAATTATCATTACTTATAAACTTTGATACTTATATCCTGTGGGAGAATGTGACATTTTCCAGATGAAATATGTAAAGTTGTCAGAATAAATCATTGAGAGCATTGTCCAATTCATTTATGTATACAGGTTTGAATATATTATCCTAATTTATAACCAAGAGAGCACATAGAGAGACATTGATTGAAACCTCAATGCATTGTCCATTATTTCTTATGTTGAATTAAACTACCCTAACTTATTTCCACAATAACATATAGAAAGACATTGATTCAAAATGAGATGCATTGCCCAATTAAAGAATGTTGAAAGATTGAAATAAATTGTCCTTGTAGAAAGGTTGAAGTAGATTACCCTAACTCAATAACCTATCTCTGCGAGAATATAGAGAGAGACATTGATTCAAAATGCGATACATTGTCCAGTAAAAATATGCTTGTAGGTTGAAATTAACTACCCTTACTCATTAATTCATTTCTGCAAGAACACAGAGATATGGATTGGAACTGTGGTGCATTGTCAAGTTAAAACAATTTGGCAGGTTAGAATATCTAAATTATCCTGACTAGTGACTAATTAATTGATATCCACAATAACGCCTAAAGACACATTGATTTGATCCTTGGTGTATTGCCCAGCAAAATTAATTTGTCAGGTCGTAATGAATTATCCTTGCTAATTGTTTTATTTCCAAAAGAACAATCAACATGTTTTATAGGAAACATTGATTGGAACAGTGATACATTGTCCTGATAAGATAATTTGGCAGGACAGAAAAAAATATCCTAACTAATAAACTTGTTTCCACATGAACATATACAGAGACATCAATTGGAATGGACTGGTAAATTGTCAAGTTTAAATATGTTGGCTGGTAGGACGAGTAAGATTTGAATTGAATATCTGACCTACTTAACTAATTTCCGTGAGAACACATAGAGAGACATTGGTCAGAACTGTGATGTATTGTCCAGTTGAAATATGCCGACAGGTAGGAATTAATTATAGTAACTAATTGACTTATATCTGGAAGGACACATACTCTGAAATCGTAAGGAATCACCGTGCATTGTCCAGTTTAACAATTTGGCAGGTTGGAAAATAAATTATCCTAACTAAATAACTAACTAATATCCTCGAGAACAGGAATTGAGACAATGGTATGAATTGTGCTGCATTGTCCAGTTAAAATACAATGGCAGGTTGATATAAATTATTGTAACTTATTTACTTACTTATAAATATTTGCAAGAGCAGTAAATGTGAAATTGGTTGTAAACCACGACACATAGTCCTTTGAAAATGTGTTGACAGGATGGAATAAATTATCGTAACTGATTAAACTTTTTCCACAAGAACAAGTAGAGATAATGATTGAAACCATTGTGCATTGTCTAGTTAAAATTTGTTGATAGGTTGGAATAAATTATCTTAATGAATTAAATTTTTCCTCGAGAACACTTAGAGAGACATTGGTCTGAACTGTGATGCATTGTCCAGTTAAAATTACTGACAAGTTCAAATAAACCATCCCAACTTACTTTTATCCACGAAAACACAATCCATTGAAAGCGTGCCGAGATATATGTGTAAAGAACCTATTTATCTTAATATACTTACAGATGTCTGCCAGACTTCCGAGCCATTAATGTATTACAAATATACCCAATGAATCAGGAAATCATGGTTAGGAGAGTAGGTGGTGTGAAAATACTGACATACCTGTACTGTTGATTGGCTTGACTTACTTACAGGGTCAAAATTTAAGAAATAAATACCACATTCATTCTACCTGTATGTTGAATGTGACATTGAAAAAAAAGGACAACCAGCATAAACTGGGGTTAGAACTATCAGGAGTCTGAGGTCATGGCTAGGAGATTAACCGTGATATAACTGAAAAACTGTTGAAAGTGATGTTGAACCCCCATTCAATTAATTAATATAACTTGTAATAGTTACACTTACTTTGTACCACATCCTCTGGAGTTAAGTACAAACAAATGTGAAAACCAAGGATGAATTTGACCTTGATTTTATCACCAATTCTTATTTTTTACAAACATATTTCATTAATTATTAACTAAAACAATCTGTAGAAATCCATTTGTACCTATACATTTCTCAAATTGTTTTACCTCATTTATGATGAAAGTAAAAGCTGGGCCCAGTTAGCTTATACTTTCATCTATCTGGATTTTTCAATTCGATTATGAAGAGATTAATTTTGAAAAATAATGATGATGTTGCCAAAAGAAAAGAGTTTCCTTTATTGCCTTTGATTAACAATTACATTTTAAATGACTAATGATTGGATAATTAAGGTAAATAAATAAAACTTAACTTTCAATAGTTGTTGATGTAAACTCCACCATATCTTCTGCCATCCACCATATCTTCTGCCATCCACCATATCTTCTGCCATCTACCACGACCATCCAGGCTACAAACTGAAACTTTAAAATACAAGGGCAAACCATTAACTATCTGTACACACAATATAGCAAACATGTTTTCCCCACTCATAAAATATTATTTGATACTGTCAAGATAAAAAGTGAAAAAAAAAAATATTGAGAATCATGATTTTTATGAATAAAATGCTTGTATCCTGCATTTTCTTCACTAAAACCATGTTTTCTGATCTCTGATATACTGTAAAGGTTTGGATAATATATATTTATGATCTTACATGTACAATTCCAAGATTTGCCTTTAGGATTTTACCTGAAGTTAAGTCATTGCCAAGTGGCAAATATGGATGAACATTAAATCATAACATAAACAGTTTTATAGCTGCAGTCACTGTGTTTTAAGATTCTTCATATAACAAATGGAGGAGCGAATTTATCCACATTTGATTTCAGATCTTTTGATCTGGTCATGGAATTCACTTGATAAAAAAAAATTTAAAAAAGGAATAAGTTCTCTAGATCTACCTTTCCAGTTTGAAATTTTCCCGCTGGAAATACTGATAGCCTCAGTGTTTCGAATATGTGGCGTGGCCTAATAATGACGTAATTTGATGATTTTATTAACAAGATCTAATGGATTGTTTCAAAAGGTGATCCGCAATTATCATTTACATTTTCGAATAGCCTTAAGCAAAGTGTTAACGTGCAGTTCACAGCAAAAGCCGAGCAAAATTAGTCGCTGGGTTACAAAAACCTTGTAACTCAAGTCTTTCATGTACTCAAGCTTCATAAATTTTGTAACCCACCGGCGATTTCATCAGTGTTTTGTTGTTGTTGTTGTTTTTTAAATGTCGATCAATTGGTTTGGTTCAAACCTATTTATTTTACATTGATTGGGAAACAAGTTCTTACAACTTGGATTAATCCCTCTCGATTCTGCTCAATTACGAACCCTATATCCTGTCATGCCAAAAACAAGGAACAATATCCGGCGTTCTGGATTGCAAAACAGGGTAATTCGCTTTGCACATACACATGCTTACTTGTAAAGCGGAGTATGATTTGCAAACAGTTTAAATCGTTTCGACATTCTGAACGCAGTGCTGGGCTGGGCGGTTTACGAAATTCGGAACATCGCTCGGATTTTCCCGTACACTTGAAAGTGCCCTTTTCCGTAGAATCGACGAGGGTTTCCGCAATCGGGAACCCTCGGCGATTCTACGGAAAAGACAACTTTTCAGTTTACGGAAAAGTCCGAGCGATGTTCCGAATGGTGTTCCCGATGTAGCTGCAATGGAAATGCACGAGTGGTGTTCCGATTAGCTAACGTAATCCGGGGAATTCCGACGGTGACTGTTCCAAGTGCATAACCAGATTATTTCTATTAGGAGGGAAAACCGATTTAAAATGTTTCAATAATCGATATAATACTCGCCAAAGGTCGAGTAAAATATCGCAACTACAGCCTTAACAAAACTCGATGGCTTAGCGTGAAACAGTTTTAACCGTCCCTATATGTTTATAGGGAGTTCCAACCGTTTCGCACTGAGCTATCGAACTGTAGTTACGACATTTTGCTAGTCAATTGATCGGAATGATATATAGAAAACAGGCATAACTTCATTTTCCTGCATAGTTCTCGAAATCCTGAAGCCGTTCGCCCATTGTAACAAGCCGTGATCCGAATTTTACTCAGAGCAGAGTATTCAGAAAGCTGCTGAAAAAGTTCAAGATGGTAAAAAAAATCAACATTTACTTACTATAATAAAGCATATTGGTCCACGTTCAAATTGGAAGTGGCCCCCTAATCCCCTGATTGGGCTTATATAGTCCGCTCAACGTCACTCACCTAATCCCATGTGCGTCGCCCAAGGGGTATATTATCCTTTATCCTATTTTACCTGAATAGACCTTTATTCTGCCTTGAACTAAACTCATCGGCTTGTGTGCGTATATTAAGTTTTAACGCCCGTTTAAAAAGTATATGTGACCCGTCACGCGATAAGGGACCATCCGGGAATTCTGTAAAATGAATCATTGAAAAAGATATTTGATCCCGGAGCATAGGTCAGCCAGAAGTCACATTCCAACAATTCGTTCACTGGAAGGTAGCCTGATTCATCATACTAGATAAGACAGTACGGTGCAAAAAGTTTTGACCCTGTTAGTTTGCGCACTCCGCTGAAGCTGAAGTGACGAAGTTTTAGTCACCAAACGACCAAATAAATAAGACAAGATCACCGGGACGACGGACGCCGGACGGACGCCGGACAAAAGGTGATCACAATAGCTCACTTGAGCACGTTGTGCTCAGGTGAGCTAAAAACGTCAAAGCATTTAAAATAGCCCTTGACCAATCCAGCCAGTAACACCAGGCGGCACTCCCTCACCGTTGGGTTAAAGCTAGTATTGGGTCCTGCAACGTAAAAGTTACAGATACAGGTAAAAGTAGATCTTAAAGAAAAAAATGCGGCTTGAAAATGGCATTTTGAAGTAGAGAACAGTGATCCACATGCATATCTAACCGATGTTCAGCCTTTAATGGAATGTCAATATATTTTTAGCTCACCTGAGCACGAAGTGCTCAAGGTGAGCTTTTGTGGTCCCATGATGTCCGGCGTCCGTTGTCCGTCGTGTGTCGTTCGTCGTGCGTCGTGCGTCGTCAACATTTACCTTGTAGACACTCTAGAAGCCATATTTTTTGCTCAATCAACCTGAAAATCGGTCAGAATGATTGTCTTGATGAAACCTCGGTCAAGTTCGAAATTGGGTCAAGTGGGGTCAAAAATGAGGTCACGGTGTCAAATATTAGAAAAACCTTGTAGACACTCTAGGAGCCATATTTTTTGCTCAATCAACCTGAAAATTGGTCAGAATGATTGTCTTGATGAAATCTCGGACAAGTTCAAAATTGGGTCAAGTGGGGTCAAAAATGAGGTCACAGGGTCAAATATTAGAAAAACCTTGTAGACACTCTAGAAGCCATATTTTTTGCTCAATCAACCTAAAAATTGGTCAGAATGATTGTCTTGATGAATTCTCGGACAAGTTCAAAATTGGGTCAAGTGGGGTCAAAAATGAGGTCACGAGGTCAAATATTAGAAAAACCTTGTAGACACTCTAGAAGCCTAATTTTTTGCTCAATTAACCTGAAAATTGGTCAGAATGATTGTCTTGATGAAATCTTGGACAAGTTCCAAATTGGGTCAAGTTGGGTCAAAAATGAGGTCACGGTGTCAGATATTAGAAAAACCTTGTAGACACTCTAGAAGCCATATTTTTTGTTCAATCAACCTAAAAATTGGTCAGAATGATTGTCTAGATAAAATCTTGGACTAGTTCAAAATTGGGTCAGGTGGGGTAAAAAATGAGGTCACGGTGTCAAATATTAGAAAAACTTTGTAGACACTCTATAAGCCATATTTTTTGCTCAATCAATCTGAAAATTGGTCAGAATGATTGTCTTGATGAAGTCTAGGTAAAGTTTGAATTATGGTCAAATGGGAATAAAAATAAGGACACAGGTTCAAGTTTTAGAAAAACCTCGTAGACACTCACTCTTTAAGCCATAATTCTGCTCAATCAACTTGAAAATTGGTCAGAATGACTTTCTTGATGAACTTGGGTCAAGTGGGGTCACAAACGAGGGCACAGGGTCAAATCTTAGAAAATCCTTGTAGACACTCTAGAGGCCATAAGTTTTGCCCTATCATCCAGAGAATTAGCCAGATTGAAATTGTCTTCAAACATCTGTCTGGTTTGAATTTGGGTCAAGTGTGGTTAAAAACTAGGTTAAGAGGTCAGATCTTAAGACTGTTAACTCAGGTGAGCGCTTTAGGGCCACTATGGCCCTCTTGTTTACGAGTTCTATCATTATTGGAGTTTTCCAAACTTTTGTTGCTACGGGCATTTGTAACAAAAAAAAACGATTTTAAAAGTTTTTGTGTTTGGGAAATATATATTTATGGATATATACAAATGACTTAAATTTTGAAATGCAGTTTGACATCAAAATGAGTTGTAAAATCGGTCCTGTGTTGAAATATTGTATATGATCCGGACTACCGACACAGATTTGAGTCCCGGCTGTTATGCTGGATTAGCCATGTCTATTTAAAAGGTATTCAGGGTTAAAGTCTAGTGATTCAGGGCACATCTGGCACCAAAATGAATCATCGGGTACACCGACAGACTTTTGGTAATAATTGTTGTTTTTATTATAAAAATATATATACATATATATACAAATGAAGTAATTGAAAACGAAATAAAGATATAATGCTGCCAATGACAAAATTTCGAAAGAGTCATGATTATATGGGCCCTTGATGGGTCTTTCATGGGCAATAATGAAGTGGTGGACCAATCTGGGTCCCATGACATAATTTGTCCAAAATTTGCCCACATAAATCCCACATTCAAGATAAAAATTGTCACATGGGTCCTTTGTGGGCTTATATTTCAAGTACTACGGGACCCACATGGGCCCCATATCAGAATTCTGCCCTCATTCTGTCCATATATATCATGCTTACTGGGAATATACCACCAGGGCTAGATGAGTTTGTGTGAATGACTATTACATGCAATTAAAATGATATTAGACCAACAGACGAGGACGACAGCGGTTCCCTGACAAGTTTAATAAAATTAATTGACAGACAAATAGGGAGATAGGGCTTTTTTGTCCCCATGCTCTAATGGACTTTTCCTTGAGAATTTCTCCGTGTGGCTTATTTCGACCTTTTTTTGTGCACGATTTTCTTTCCAGGATGACGGATAAGGGACGGGGCATACCAGAACTATTTGTCCTCTTCATAGATGGGAAAAAGACGGTGCCTTTACTCAGGCTTGATAGCCCAAACAAAAAACCTAATTGACCCAATTTTTTAGCCACAAAAGATAGATTTTATTTTTTAAAAAAAAAAAATAAAAAAAAAAAAATTAAAAAAAAAATAATTTATTTTTAAAATTTAAAAAAAAAATTAAAATTAAAATCAAATTATCTCTAGTTTAATTATTCATATTTTGTACTTCTTATTGCGTTGAAAATACCGTTCGGGATTAATAGTATCAATATTGTTTTACATTTTGCTGACATACATTCATTTCATTTCATTGTTTTCTTAAATCATCGAACCAATTACGGTTTCATTACCATTGTTATACTACTTTCTTTTTTCACACAAGGCCTCATTGTAAATAATTTTTTTCTCATTCATTTATTTGTGTATGATGTTAACTTAATGAGCTACCTTCTCTAAATCTGTAGATGATACTCAAATGGCGCAAAATATTTTGTATTAGAGAATTGTTGTTAAATGCGCTGCAGCACCTGAAAGTTGAGCAATTTTATACAGAACAAAGAAGACCAAAAATCGGGTTGATTGCCAAGCCTGTCTCAATCTATCAATACAGATCGATATCGGAGGGTGGCGTAGATTGGGACAGGTTAACCAGTCTAAAAATCTGGTAGTCCTATGAGGCTGAATTGAACGACTGCTTGATTGGTTGACTATCAAACACGAAATCTCTATCCGCCAATGAAAAACGATGTCACAACAGACTTTTATCATCTAACTAAAGATGGCCGACTGATGGAAAAGTTTACACAACAATAACAAATAAGTTTGATTTTGAATACAACCGGTCTTCCAATTCGAACTTATTTTTTGTTTGCCACGGATTCGTCTGTCACTGTCATTCTTTTCTACTCGGGTCCATTTTAATTTTCGAAATAAAACAAAAAATATCATAAAACAAGGAAGCATTGTTGAAGGTCACGAAGTTTAGTGGACTGAGTCATTACCTCGGTAAGTGATAACTGCTATATAAAAACAGTCTTCTTCCATGTCAGAGATATTTTTGGTTCAACTTATGATTGGCCATTGAAATAGGCCAATGGCCCATGTCCCATTCATTTCCATGTAAAATCTAAGATTTTGATGGGCCATCTGCAAAATTGATGGGCCATTAGGAAAAAGTGGTAGGCCAAAGAATCCTTAATACCTATCCTAGATTAAAATAAGCATCAGCTTTGTATAGATTACATATGGGGCCAATTGAAAACTGTAATAGATTTAGTCTAAAACAATTAGTTTGTCTTCAAAATCAGTATGGCCCATCCCAAAATAATCCCCGCATGTATTTTACATATTAGTTATATGTGTTCACTTCTGATTAGCTTGTTAATAAGTATTAATTTGGAAAAGTCAGAATTCCTTCTGAATGCTTGTGACTTTCATTACCTTCTATTTTCAAAATCTCTCTTTCAAATCTTGAGATGTTAAAGCCAGTGGAGCGATACATGCCCTCTTGTTTGTGCATTGGTGTAACTGTGGCTATTTTCCAACAATTATGTAGTTTACCAGAGTCCAAAGATTTTTGTATATAATAGCCAGTGGTTTGGATGGTGTCAACTTGGCCTGTATACAACTTATATAGGTTTAGCCTTGAAAACGGATATATAAGCACACTTATCAGATAGTTAATCAATGTGTGCAATTTACTTAAAGGAGGTGCAAATTCACAATTGATGACGAAAATCTACAATCTTCATATTTAACATGCATATAATTTGTCATCTTCTTTTGTGCTTAGAAAAGATAATTATAAAAATAAATTTGAATAAAAGGTGAAGTAAGTATTTATATCTATTTTATCCCATATTTACATAAATGCCATATAATAGTAAAATAAGAATATTATTATTTTAATAAACTTTTTAACGAGTGATTATTAATCTAAAAAAAAACCATAAGGTCCCAAAAATATTTACATTGCATCGTCATACATGTACCTATATAATATATAAACAGGCCGAGTTGATGGGCCGAGTTATTCACAGGCCGAGTTGACTGTGAAACGTTTGGATAGGATTATGGAACATTCACTAAGTGGTTCTGGGTGTTATCCATCAGGTCCTGGGATTTTTGTTTCTTTCAACTCTTTAAGGTATTTCTCTGTAGTGATTTCATCCTAGATTACCGTTTTCATGGCTTCTTCTGCTCTTCTTTGGAAATGGGGAATATATGTAGTGTCTTCTTTGATAAAGACACTCTTGAAATATAGATAAATTTGATTTTGCCTCATTTTCTGTTATAATTTCTAAACTTTAATTTTAGCTCACCTGAGCCGGTCGTCCGTCAATATCTTGTGTGCACTCAAGAAGAGATCCTCAATTTAAATTGTAAAAGAAATTTTGAATTGCCCTAAATTATGGGCATGGCAGGGCAGGGTCTATTTTCGCTAAATTTTCACTGTTTAATCTCCCAAAAACTTATCCTGCAGTCTTCATGCAATACCCATATTTTCTACCAGACAGCGGGTCTGGTAAACTTAAAATTTTTACCAGACCAAACTAAATTCCACCAGACAGAACAATAAAACACATCGTGTATGTGGCTAGATTTTACCAGTCAGTCAAACTGTATTCATGCGCAACTTATCAGACCAGCATGGTTTTTACCAGACTTGTCAGTGGGACCGGCGGTATTTCGTGAAGTCTGATCCTGGGAAACAATTTGGCTGATTTCAATGAAACTTGGCATGGATGCTAACCCCTTTTCCCAAATTGTTAAAGAAATTTTTGATTGTCCCCCAGATATAGGCATTGCTTATTTTCACTAGAAAAATTTACAAAATCTTCTCCTTGGAAACCATTGGGCTGATTTTAAAGAAACCTGGCAGTGATGTTCCTTCGATGACACCTTACTTTATTTATTGAAAAAAATTGATTGACCCCCAAAATGTGGGCTGGCAGGGCGGGACTTGTTTTTACTCTCCATCTTTAAATATTTTATCCTCTAGGTCATGCCTGAAGGTCAAATGGGTCAAAGGTTAAAAAATAGTATTTATGAAGGCATACATGACACATTTTACTTTTACTTTGCTATCTAGATATTTCCAATAACCCACTCAATTTTACAAAGATAGATACCTGCATTGCCAAAAATGTTTAGCAACAAGTCAGTGTACCCAAAAACCCTCATATGGGGGTAATTTACCCCAATGGGGGTAATTTATCCCAAAATTTAAGCTTGTACCCCCTATTTTTGCAAGCAGCCTTCTTTGTCTCATATAGAGGGGGTACATTCATACTGTAAACTACCCATTTTTACCCCCAGATTGAAGTAGCAGTGAGAACAATGCAAGTGTGTGTATTTTCCTTTCTTCAGCTTCAATATGTTATCTCATTGCAGACTTGGAGTTGACCAGAGTAGTCAAACATTAGTAAGGAGGTCTGACCATGGCAAGGTCAGGCACACTATGACCTTGAGATTTTAGACATAGGCAAACTGGAGACAACTGGGGATGTAGTTTTTTCGAGCGAGGATGCATCCATAATTGAAAATGGTGAAAAAGCCACGAATACTGCGTTAACAGAAATATGCCTTGAATCCATTCAAAAAACCAAAGTCAATACTGGAATTGTAACAGGTAAGTATTTTCCTCTATACTTGGGGTATTTTTGATTCAAGATAAAAGCATTGCAGAGCATCTGGGAGGAGGGGGTAGTGCTTTGTTGAAAATATTGAAATCTTTAACTGTCTTCTTCTGATGAACCAGAATCCCTACAGCCTTTATATTTGACATGAATGATCATCTCATAGACCCTATTTGAAATAGCTAAAATCATGAATGTTTGGTCACCAGGTGCGGAGCACATGGGGGCGGGAGGGTAGCTTTTCAGTGCAATTCTTAAATCTTTAACCTACTTCTGCTGATTAACCATGTGCCCTTCAGACTTGAAAAATGGCAAGGATGATCAGCATATGGACCATAATTAGAATAGCTAAAATCATAACTGTTGGGCCACCAGGTGTGGAGCCACCAGGGCGAAGGGGAAGTACTTTGTTTAAAAAAATTTACATCCATAACCTTCTTCTTCTTCTGAAACAGAATCCCTACAACCTTATATTTGACACGGATGATCAGCTCATAGACCCTATTTTACCTAGCTATAACCATGAATGTTTGGCTACCATGTGAAGAGCACTTGGGGAGAGGGTAGTATATCGAGTCAATTTTGAAATTTTAAACCTTCTTCTGATGATGAAGTGGAAACCTTACAGGCTCTAAATTTGGCATGAGTCATGAGCTCATATACGTTAATCAAAAAAGATATAGACATGATTGTTTTGTGACCAGGGGCAGAGACCCAAGGGGAGGGGGTAGTGCTTTGTGGTAAATTTAACAATTGTTAAAAATTCTACTGATCCAGAATTCCTACAGCTTTTTCATTTGATATAGAATAATCAGCTCATAGAACTTAATTTAAACAGCTATTATGACTGTTGGGCCACCAGGTGTGGAGCAACAGGGGGAGAGGGTGGTACTTAAGGTCAATTTTAACATTCAAACTTTTTTTTAAGCTCACCTGAGCACAAAGTGCTCATGTGAGGTACTGTGATCACCCTTTGTCCAGCTTCTGTCCTTGGGTTGTCGTCTGGTGTCTGTCAACAATTTCTTTAAACAACATCTTGTCCTAAACTACTGGGCCAATTTGGAGGTCTGTAGTTTAAGCCCCACCATTGCAAGGTGTGTTTATAGGCAAAACACTTAATAGCAAGCCTGAGTCAACTAAGCTTTAGAATTGGGTAGCAATGGGATTAAATCACTGCCCCACTTACAGCCTTTGATAGATTAGAATAAACTACTATACAAAACACAACAAGTATCCTAGAAAATTGTACTTGTCCACAAGTAGATAACCCCAAGTTGGGCATAGGAATTTTGCACCCCTGAAGCAGCTCTAACAAGTCCCCTCTGAAGTTAATAGATCTTACATGGAATCAATACTTAAAAAACTTGACCTATACAATACTTATCCATGAAGAAATGTACTTTTAAAAACGAAACAAAATTGTATTGGAAAATAATTTGCTTGTTTACCTCGGTTACCTGTTTTTTCCACACGGACAAAGATTTTGCTTCGAATAGTGAAAGCCTATAGCCTATAGGAAAGAATGAAGAATTTATTTAGCATGGTTTTCATCTCAATGGTTGGCCATTTATGACTACTAAAGCTATTAATTTGAAACTTTGCACATGCTTCTTGTACCATAAAATCAGCCTGTGGACAAAAATTCATTACTCTGGTATTTAATTTAATGAGATTTTATCCCTTTTCCAACTAAGTAATCTTTATGTGCAACTGATGTAAATATGTTCATGTATCTGATAATTCAATTTTTAGCTCTACTGGCCTAAGGCCACTGGGGCTATTGTCATGGCGTTGTGTCCGTCTGTCCGTACGTGCGTCTGGTTGTAAACTTTTCTTTAAAAATCTTCTCCTCAGAAACTACTGGATGAATTTCAACCAAACTTCACAGGAATGATCCTTGGGTGACCCTCTTTCAAAGTTGTCAAAGAAATTTTGATCCAATGGAAAATATGGATTTAATGGGTGTGGCTTATTTCCAAATATAATAAAAAGTCAGTTTTCTCAGATTCTAATTGATGGATACCAATTAAATTTTACATGAATGATCCTTGGGTGACCCTTTATCAGTCTACCAAAAAATTATTGTGATCAGATGAAAAATATGTATTTTATTGGTGGAGGTCATTTTTCTATGTGTTATATAGTGGAAACTTTTGAAAATCATTTTCTCAGAATGTAAGTGATGGTTATCAACCAAATTTCACTGTAATGATCCTCGAGTAACCCTTTATCAGTCTACTGAAAATAATTGTGATCAGATGGAAAATATGTATTTTATGGGCGGAGGTCATTTCCCAATATGTTATAGAGTGGAAACTTTGAAAATCATTTTGTCATAATGTAAATGATGGATATCAACCAAATTTCACTGGAATGATCCTTGAGTGACCCTTTATCAGTCTACCATAAATTAATGTGATCAGGTTAAAAATGTATTTTATGAGCGGAGGTCATTTCTCAATATGTAATATAGTGGAAACTTTGAAATTTGAAAATCATTTTCTCAGAATGTAACTGATGGATATAAATCAAACTTCATTGGTATGATCCTTGGGTGACCCATTATCATGCAGCCAAAAATTATTGACATTGGATGAAAAATATGTCTCGAAACTTTGAAAATCATTTTCAGCACTAGTAGAACCCAAAGTATTTAAAAATCTAGTCAAAACTTTGGTTTGCGTTTACAAAATTTTCAAGCACGTGGAGCGACTCAAGCTATTCATGGCTTTCTAGTGAGCTCATCTGAGCACAAAGTGCTAAAGGTAATTTTTTTGGGTTACTTGATGTCCATCTTGTGTCCCATCATGTGACAGTGTCTTCAACATTTACCTTGTGGACACTCTAGAGGCCATATTTTAAGCCAATTTGTCAGAATGATAATCTTGATGAAATCTTGCACAAGTTTCATATTGGTCAAGTTGGGTAAAAAACTAGGTCACAGGGTCAAGTATTAAAAAAAAAACCCTACAGCCAAATCAACCTGAAATCTTAGACAAGTGCCAAATTGGGGGTCAAGTGGGAAAAAAACTAAGTCACGAGGTAAAGTCTTAGAAAAACCTTGTGGTTGCACTAGTGGCCATATTTTCAGCCCAATCAACCTGAAAATTGCTCAGAATGATTGTCTTGATAAAATAAGAACTGGCAAGTTAAGAGTCCTGCCTATTTGTGTTGGGCAATATGTTTCATATCACAATCGGTAATCATTTTGCAGTTAGAAGATTAAATCGACTAAAGATTGATTGTGCAACTGTTCTGATAGAAATAAATACAACACTTCATGTATCATTACTTTGAAGAATAGAATATGACAGTTTAGTTAAAACTTATGACCTAAAGACTCATCCTGCAGATCTTTCTATCAACTCCATGGCTCAGCATGAAACAGTTGTAACTGCCTAAAAGAATATAGGCAGTTAGAACTGTTTCATGCTGAGCCATCAAACTGATGTCAGTTCCGCAAAAAAAAAAAATCAATAATGGCTTTCATTTATGTGTTTGGCATTGTTTAATCGATTATGAAAATTTTTAGTCCATTATCACAATTTGAAGCCAAAACCAACTGATTATCAATTATAATCAATTTATCTGCCCATCACTACTAGATACAATGCTCATATTTGATATGATGATAGATCTCATTGATACCAATATACAGACACTAAGGTTATGTAAGACGGTCAAGGTAATCTGTCCTTTATTCTGTGTCAAGGTCAAACTTTTGAAAAATCGGCTGCTTGTGGGGAATGTGTTTAACAAACACATCTTGTTAGGATCAATTTGATACAAAATGCATACTGAAGTACATAGCTATCTATTGTCCATTGTCTATTGCTTTAAAAAAGCAGGGTTTTGACATGGCATGGTGTTTCCTTTGTGTATCAATACCATATTGCATCCTCTAGTAAGAGCACCCTTTCTAAAACCCTCACACTGTTTTACTAAGAAAAGTCCATTTTAGTTTGTAGATATCACTAGGAAAATGTCAAGTGGGACTAAGCGCTTGTTGCCCAAGTTGTTGGATTAGTAGTCCATCTTTCAACTGTTTTAGTTAAATTTGGGCCATTTAACAAGCTAATAAGTATCATAGGCATCAATAGATTGGGGTCAAGAAGGTCAAGGTTGTCTGTCAAGGTCAAGGCCAATTTTTCAAGGTCACTATTTTTTAACACAAAAACTTTATAATTGGCCAAAACATTTGATGTAAAGTGATAGATACCAAGCTCAAGGTCTTGTGTCATGGGTAAGGTCATTTTTCAAGGTCAAATTTGTAAACTATAAACTTTAACATTGGCCATAACTTTGTATTGTTAAGTGATATAGCCTTGATAATTCTACAAGTGCCTTGCTTGTGACAAGACCTTTCTGTGAATACTAAGTCAAGGTGGTCTGTCAAGTTCAAAAAAGAAAAAATATTCAAGGTCACTATTTTTCAACATAAAATCTTAAAAACATTTGTCATAACTTTTGATTGGTAAGTGGTAGAGCCTTTATATTTTACATGTGCATTACTTGTGACAAAAACATTCTGTTAATACCACGTTCATGTTACATGGTCAAGGTCATTTTTCAAGGTCAATTTTGTGAAATATAGAAATTAACATTAACCTACTTTTGATTGATAAGTGATATAGCCTTGATATTTCACATGTGCATTGTTTGTGACACAACCTTTCTGTGAATTTGTCTTCAGAAAATTGTCTGAGAATGTTGTGGTCAATTTTTTAAAGGTCACTATTTTTCAACATAAAATCTTTACTATTGGCTATAACTTTTGACTGGTAAGTGAAATGTGAATTGCTTGTGACAAGACCTTTCTGTGAATTCTAAGGTCAAGTTCATTTGTCAAAGTCAAAGTCAAGGTCGTTTTAAGGTCACTATTTTTCTACATAAAATCATAAACATTGGCCATAACTTAATTGGTAAGTCATAAAGCCTTCATATTTACCATGATCAGATGTAGTCCATGAGCCAGAATGGGTTTTGTCCCCCCCCCCCCCCCCCCCCCCCCGGGGGAATTTTGTAGACCATATTTTTCTGAAAGTCCATGGTATGTAGAACATTTTGAGACATGTTAGCACTCTGGCGAGTGGGGCTTTTGTAAGATACGTCACTTTAAAGAAGTACACCCCTCAAAATTTTGAAAATGAATTTTGAAAGCGTACCCCAAAAATTGAAGTCATATATTTGTGTTGCTGATTAACTGTACGATCCATTTATGGAATTTTTTGAAAAATCTGGTCATCCTAAGAGTCATGATATTGCAGTAAAATACGTTACCCTTAAATTTCATAGAAAACTATGCATATAGAAATAAATTGTCTATCCCTGCCTCACTGGGAATTTTGTTAACATTGCCTGTTTGATAGCCTGTTTGATAGCCCATGGTATATAGAACATTTTGAGACTTGTTAGCACTCTGACAAGTGGAGCGTTAGTGTGATACGTTACCTCAAAGTTAATCACCCATCAAATTTTCAAGACAAGCTTTTAGGTTTGTACAGTGAAAAGATGAGTCAAAATGACCAGAAGTGATCTTTAAATGCCAAAATTTATGTTGCTGAAAGTTTATAGAGCAAATTCATAGTAATACTTTGTAAATAAATCCCCTTAAAGGCATGATATGGAAGTAAAATACATTACTTTTGAATTTCAAAGAAAGGCAAATAGATAGAAATGATTTTTCCATAGCTGCCCCATTCGGAAGATTGTTAACAATGTTTTTCTAAAAGCCTATGCAATATTGAACATGTTAGCAGTCTGGCCACTGGGGCAAATGCGAGTTACGTTACTTTAAAGAAACCAACCCATAAAAGTTTCATATAACAATTTTAGTTGTATGTCTTGTAATAGAAATTACCTGTAATTTAGTAGAAAATTAAAAGATATTGTGTTTTGGTCATGATATTTGTGATTCTGAAGGTATTTGAAGCTTATTTATATCATTTATATTATGACTTGGAAAAATATAGCCCTTACAAGCAATGCATGGGAGTAAAATATGTTACATTTAAATTTCAATTTAATGTATTCAAAAGAAATGTTATATTCATCATTGCTCTACTGAATGTTTTGTTTACTTTGTTTTTCTATAAGCTTCAGTTCTTTGGGAGATTTTAATTTTTCTATGCATCTGGCCATCAAGCTATTTACAAAATACGTTACTCTACAGTAACCAATTTACCTATCAATTACCATAGGCTTATTCATATCTCATCTAATGGCAATTGTTGTAAAATTCTTCATTATCTAAATAAACTATTAACCATAACTGTTTAAAATATTTTGAAGGTATCCATAAAAATTTAAATCATTCAATACTCATTGTGGTTTTAAAAGCTTGCAAAATAGGTTTCCACTATTTTATAGGTATAATTATTATAATTGAGCTGCTATCATAGATTAAGGAAATGTACCAAACACAATGTTAAGGCAGCTTTAAACACAATGTTGAGGCAGCTTATGGTTTTTTTCTTATGTTTGAGACTTTTTTTCACATTTTTAGAATAAAGCAGAAGTTATATACGTTACTTCTGATGATAAGAGACAGTTTTCATTGTGAAAAATGATGACCAAATAGATGAAAAAAGCTGTTCCTACAATATTTTTAAGCAATATTTTTATCAATTTAGTACAGAAAAGTTAAAAATATTTCTTAGAGTTTATCATGATCGTAGCCCAGTTGGTAGCACATTAGATTTGGTAGCACATTTGACTCCATATCAAACGTACTAGGTTTCAACAGCCAGTACAAATGAGTTGATTATCATTCATCTTCATTTATATGCAGCTAGAGGCTTTAAAAGGATGATGTGATGAATGGAATGATGTGTACGATGAATACAAGAAATTCATGGTTAGATGGATAAGCCACCTTGATAAGAGTGTTATTCTGCTAACATGACCTGAAAATTCCTTGAAGCATTTTAGCTCTCTATTGTTTCCAATTGAATGCAAAGTACATTGCATGCAATCCTAGTTTTGCTAAGAAACTGCACAATTCACTTAAAAACTGAAAATTTACCTGAGTATGACCATATTATCTTCAAATGAATAGAATATTGCCATATACATTTTGATTTAGCTATCAAAGAGATTGATATATGTTACATTTAAAAGACCTTTTTTCAGACAATCAAGCATAATTGCTGCTTCAAAAGGACAATTAGATGCACACCAATTGCAATTCTCCTGAACATGATTAGTTCTTACAAAAATGAAGATTTTAGTAAGACAAAGATACTTAAAAATGCTTTAACTTTGAACTAGATACAAACTACAAGTACTTTTTAATGCAATGAGAATCATATTATCTTAGACTGAATTAGCGCTTCTTTTATATCTTACACTCTGAAACAATAAAAGAATTATGATAAATTGCTTAAGCAATAGGATTTCACCAATATCAAGCCCTCATTCAAATACAACCCAAGATTTGATTCTTAGAAATAAGAAAATTGCATAATGGGTCTATAAGTCGCATGCTTATAAGGGCTTTATAGGTGTTTATGTGTAAATGGCTGGTGATTTGACATTGTATAAATTTGCATTCCTGTTTAACATTGCTGGCTGACTTTCAATATATATGTATATGAAGATTGTGTAAAAGTAGAGAAAAGATTTGTAAAATGCCCATTCTAATTTATATTCTCATGGTTCATGGGCATAACTCTCATATTTTCATGTATTCTAATGTGCAGAAGTACAGCTAATTCTACTAACCATTAAGTTTCATTCTACCCACTTGGCCAACATTCCAGACAAACAATTGGAAAAACATGCATTAAAACAAAAAAAATCCATCTTAATCAAAGAGAAACAATGATTTTGATTTAAATGGCTACAGTAATGACACTGAAGTGCATATTAAGATAATTGCGACTTGTTTCATTCAAATGGTAACATACGTTACTAGATTATGACCATAGGTATTCTGTTTCAAAACATTTATAGGCAACAAATAAACTAATGCACGAAATAAGAGATAAATGATATACATGCTTAAGTAACTAAGTAATTTTGAAAAAAGTTTAATTTAATTCTTTTAGCTGTCATGCTGCACTGTGTGATTGATAGATATGTAATTGCACTGAACAGATATTTCCCTATTATGAAATTAAACAATAGGTATAGTACAATGTACAAAGTACATGTTCATATCTATCAAAAAGCCAGTATTTTTATCAAATTTTTCAAGATATTTTTAATTTCTAATTTAAATTGTTAATCAAGATCTGTGCTGATTTAGAAGGGTGTAGGTTTCTCGATTTCAGCAATTGCATATACATGTATTAATGATTTGGCTATTTCAAAATTATGATCTCAAATCTTGTTATCAACTTTTTTAACTTTATGAGATGGGATACTACAAATGATACTAAATTCAATTTGTGTGATTTATCACTTTACACTAAAAGACGACATGTAAAACTAACATTTAATAAGAATTTCCTTCTTGGCTGTTCAAAGAAATAACATTGACTTCTCAATTAAGGTCTAAATTTCAATACCATTAGTGCTGGGGGATCTTTGATCTTTTGTTGGTCACGCATTTGCCTTCAGTACTGATGCATTTTTCTAAGAAACAAGACTGAGAGCTATAAATTCAAAGAATTTTAACCCTTATTGATAAAAAATAAAACAGTTTAAACGGGTTTTGGTAAAATATTTTGAGGTAACGTATGTTACAACATTCCTTCAGAGACATAAAGCATTTGTTGTTATAAGGATATCAGTTATAAATGATATTCTTGTTTTATTATGCATAATCAGAGTAGAGAATTGCAGCTGCCATTCTGCTTATTTCTGTTTATGAACAGCATATGAAATTACATTGTATAAAGGGTTTGAAAGGACATGTGCTCAAATCTTTTCATTTCCACGCATAAAACAAGTAATATACAGTCCAAAATAAACTATGTAATTATAAATTCTTCAACATTAACTTGTGAATTTAACCAACAAGTGTTGATTTTGAATATTTTTGGCACCCAAATGCCAGTATCTTTATATAGGTGAAGATTGAGAAACAATTTTGTAATTGTAACGTATATTTCAGGTATTTTCTTGAATCATACAGGATTCTTTGGATGTTTTATAACTCATACTCAAGAATCATGTATGAGATAGTACTAAAAATCGCAATTTGCCCAAAGAATTTCACAAAATGGGAGCAAAATGTAGCATTTAATAAGGATCTAGGGTGGGTGATTTCAAAGTAACGTATCTTACAAAAGCCCCACTCGCCAGAGTGCTAACATGTCTTAAAATGTTGCTTTTACATGTACCTTTCAGAAAATCATAGTGTACAAAATTCCCCCTGGGGGGGGGGGGAACAGGGGTCCCAGTAGCCCATAGTCTAATGATTGCGTGGGACAAGACCTTTCAGAAGCCATCATCTTTAAGGTTATATGTCAAGGTCAAGGTCAAATTAAAACCTAACTTTTGCCATAATTTTGGAATGTTAGTCATAGAGCTATGATATTTCACATATGTAGTGCTCTTGACAAGACCTGTCAAAGTCAATGTCATTGATCAAGGTTAAGGGCATTTAGGGGAGGTCAGTCAGTGACGACATAAAAACAAATTTGGGTATAACTTTTGATTGATAAGACTAGCAGTTGAAAATTGGTATGACCCTTTTTTAAAAATCAAAAGGCTAAATTTTAGGATTTCCATATTCATGTATCAAACCACTGTTCCCAAAAAAATGGCAGTTGCTGGGGTGTTGGTGTTTAACAAAACATCTTGTTCTTTCAGACCTTTGCAATAATGATGACCTGCCGGAGGTCGAAATCCTAAGCTTGATAGAGGAGCAGATACCTCGATACCGGCTGCGTGCTGATACCATCACTAACTTCCAGGGTT
Source organism: Fragum whitleyi (assembly GCA_948146395.1). Classification (NCBI taxonomy): domain Eukaryota; kingdom Metazoa; phylum Mollusca; class Bivalvia; order Cardiida; family Cardiidae; genus Fragum; species Fragum whitleyi. The sequence continues at coordinate 34,075,493 of OX411558.1, forward strand.
ACGAGAACCAGGACTGGATTCAAACCCCTGTCCTACCACACATTGACGAAGCGGACCTTACGCCAGAACTGGTGGAGGAGACGCTCAAATACTTCAGTAAGTATCAATAAGGCTTTATGCTAATTGCTATTAGGCTATGAGGGATCCTGACCTTACCATCCCATTGTTCTAGATTGTGGGGGTAAAATACCTGACCCCTATGGGTAAACCAAGTATAGAAAGGATGTAGGACGTAATACCATCTTCCTACAATAATCCAAGCTAAATTATGAGGAGTCCAAATTTTATAAGAAGTAAAACATCGTTGAAACAAAGAGATAGATTGTATTGTCCCAAAGAAGAAACGAACAATAATTTACTTCTTTTCTACCAATAGATTGTAAAGAATCCTATTTATGTACACTTTAGCTCACCTGAGCATAAAGTGCTTAAGGTGAGCTTTTGTGGTCCCATGATGTCCTTTGTGTGCGGTCTGTTGTCATCATTTACATTGTAGACATTCTAGAAGCCATATATTTTGCCCAATCAACATGCAATTTTGTCAGAATGATTATCTGACACTCCAGAAGATATATTTTTTGCTCAATCAATCTGAAAATTTGTCAGAATGATTGTCTTGATGAAATCTCGGACAAAATTGAAATTAGGTGAAGTAGGGAAAAAAAGAGGTCACAGGGGTAAATATTGGAAAAACCTTGTAGACACCCTTGAAGCTAGTTATTGTCATGGCTGGGTGTCCGTCGTCCAGGCTTTTCAAACCTTTTCTTTAAAAATCTGCTCTTCATAAAGTACTGGATGGATTCCAATCAAATTTCACAGGAATGTTTCCTAGGGTGACCCTCTATCAGATTCCTTCAAAGACTGTAGTAGGCGTGGCTAATTTCCATTTCTGGCTTTTCTCAGTAACTCCATGACGGATATAAACTAAACTTCACATGAATTATCCTTGAGTGGCCCTCTATCAGCCTACAAAAAATCATTGTGATATGATGAAAAATATGTCTTATATGGGCAGAGGTCAATTCTCTATTTGTTATATAGTGGCAACTTTGAAATTGATTTTCTCAGGAGCTTATTAATGTATATCAACCAAATTTTACTTTAATAATCCTTTGGTGATCCTTTATTATCCTACAAAAAATTATTGTGATTGGTTGAAAAATTAAGACTTGTTAGCAGAGGTCAATTCTCTTTGTGTTATATGGTGTAATTTGCTGAAAATTTTACCAAAATGGTCCTAGGGTAACCCTATATCAGACTACCAAAAATTAATGTGATTGGATTAAAAATATGACTTTTACCGGTATATGCAGAGGTCAATTCTCTATATGTTAAATAGTGAAAACCTCGAAATCGACTTTCTCAGGATGGATATCAACCCAATTTACTTTATAATCCTTGGGTGACCCTTTATTAGCTTGCAAAAACTTATCATGTTCAGATGGAAAATTGATATTTATGAAAAAAGCATCTTGATATTGAATTATGAAACTTAGCCATATTAAAAAGAATCATAGCTAATAAGTTAAGTTTTGAAACTTTTTCATAAAAGAGTAATCTTTTGGCTTTAAAAGTTTTATTTAAAAGCAGGCCAGCTGTAACTAAAAAACTAATGGAAAAACTTTGAATATGATGACTCATGGCAGAAAAATATCCGTCGTAAGCCGGCCTCAAACCCACACGGACAAGTAACATTCTATTTTTGGTTTATAAGTCCATTGTGCTAACCACTGAGCCAAAGAAGATCTTCCCTGACGCAGGTTTCAGTTATGCAGGACAGTGGTGAGAGTGGTGTCCCATAATACACTTCCCCTTAAGAGTCATCATATATTGATAATAGATGACAGAAAGCTTATCAAGGCAGTAATGTGCTTTCTGAACTAACCAAATCGGTACAATGCCGACATAAATGGCTCAATGGCCAATCCCGGATGAGTCCCCATGTTATAAACGAACTGTCCTCAACCAAAGCATAGCTGAAAAATATCTGTCGTGAGCAAGCCTCAAACCCAGGTGGACAAGTAACATTCAAACAAATTCACATCAATCTAAATAAATTACAGAATAGACATGTATCCAGCTGGCAGCACTTTAAAAGTTCTATCTCACAAAATCTCCTTGTTCTTTCAATTTACATGCTTATATAGAAAGTCAACCACTTCTAGAACATTCTACCATTTTCTCAAAGATTGAGTGAAAAAAATGGAAACATATGTCATACTTGAATTACATAACTTTGCATGTACCTTCTAGAAACTTGGAGAATCCTTTCACAGGGCTGTGGAAATACGAGTTTTCTCCACTTGTCCCTGGACAAGTAAAAGCGGATTATCTACTTGTCCAGGATCAAAATGAACTTGTCCACTACAGAGAAAATAGAAAAACTTGAAAAAAACATTGCCTTTTGATGAAGAAAATGCTGGTATTCAGCATTTTCTTCATTAAAAACAATGTTTTCTACCCTATGATATGAACATTAGGATGATATCTCTCTTAATTCTTTTAAGTAACATTCCAAGATTGGCCCTGGTGTTTACTTGTCCCTGGACAAGTGGCTTAGAAAAATTTACTTGTCCACAAGTACAAAAGCCCGAGTCGGAAAAGTCGGGCATGGGAATTCCACACCCCTGCCTTTCATTCGCATGATGCATTATCAATGAAACAAAAGGGTCCTTTTTTTTTTCAATGACAATTGTTTTAGCAATATAACCTGTGTCATTGTAACTCTTGTTGTCACTAGCCTACAGATCTTACTAGTATTATATCCTAAAGGTCCTTTCTGCAACTGGTACTACATTGAAATTATATTTATTCTTGAGCAATTGAATAACAAGTATATTGTTCAGAAAACTGTCAAGCAATTTCTTCTGTCCCATAATGTCTTCCTTATGTTAATGAAATCTAGAAGCATAAATATTGTTCGAAACTGCTTCCTGCATGGCTTGGAATAATGTTAAACAATCACTGTTTGGGACTGGTGTCAAGGGTAGTAACTATTTACCAAAGAAACCTTTATTGAATATTGATTGCTTCCCTTGTAAGTATTTCATACACTGAAAAAAAAAACAAACCCTTTTGAAACTTTTTTGCATATGAGCAACCGTTCTAAAATTTTGTTGACTGTAATGGGTTAGATAAATATGTATCTGTTTATAGAGAACTGTCTCTGATCAGACAAAAATTATGGGGGAAGGACTCATATTTAAATACATGACATTGCAGATTTTCTAAAGCAACAATTAAAAAAAACTAACATCCAACTAACAACAAACCTGCCCTGTGTTTAAATATGACAAAACAGCACAAACTGTTTGCAAAATATTTCCAAGTTTAATGTGCACTTGCATGCAAAGTTGGATGTAATTCACAAACAGTTAAAACTGTTTTGTCATCCTGTACATAAGACTGGTATGTATCAAGCTTGGTGTAAAGGATCAATGTGGGTTTCATTTTAAACCAATTTAAAAAAGGATTGAATATTGAACTTTTGGACTTCTTTTATTGATCAGTAAAACTACATGTGTATAAACTGATCAGTTTAAACTGGCAGTTATAATACTTTTCTTAAACTTTCAAATTTGATGAATTTCTGATTGTCTATAATCTCCTTATAACACTTCAGGGTTAATCTATGCTTTTCACAATAATTTCTTTTTCATTTTAACTATATGAAGGACAGACACTTGATTATCTTTAGGTGTTCCCACAGTTACAAGAAGGGATTAATGTAGGTTCCTATAGAAATGCAGTAAGTATCTTTTCCTGACCTTACTGGTCAAAGACAGAAAGAAACAAAGACAGATTTGTTTCAGTTCCAGTAGTTTTTGAGATAACAGTTTGCAGGCAAGGTTGTAGCAATTAGAGTATATATATATAAAGCAGCGAATTTGGATATTATAGAAAATTTACTTTATTTCTAATACATAATAACGTATCCTCATTAAAAAGTTGCATTATCAATGGGTTTATTGCACCAGGACTTCTGTTTGATCCTTAAACCAGGGTATTGACCATGAAAAACTTGTAAATGTCCTATTTTGACCCTCAAAAAATCTTCTCAGGGGACAATTTGATCTCCCATTTTGAGAAAATTCTAAGGGTCAACACTGAGTTTCCTTATTCTTATTTTCAAAGATGTATCTAGTAAACTATTTGGATTTCTACTTATTGATTTTTCCCTTAAAAATAGTACAAGAAAAGGTCAATTCACACCAGTTAAACTCTACTCACAATATGCCTTTTCTATTGTTTTGACCCCTTAAGAATGAGTTTTGACCCCCCATAATTTCATGGGTTAGGAGTCAATCACTTCTCAATTTCAAACACTGGCAAAGAGCCCTGATTGCATAAGCTGCAGCTTCAAGGTTTTGGTCATCAGACAGTTTAAGTCTTTGTTTTACTGTTATAAGCATGTCATTGATTTCGATTTTATGACACAATCACATTTATTTACATGCATCAATGAAAGGCCTTTTATAGAGATAAAGGTATAGAAATGTCATGCCAGGTCAAAACTGACTGACAATAGTTACACATTGGAGAAATTGCATAGACTGCCATTTTCTATGTTTATAATCTTTGAAGCAATTAAAAAACCAAGTACATTTACTCAAAAGGTAATTTTATTCATTCATTGGTTGAGAGTGCAAGGATATCAAGTTTTATATTCTTTGGGAATATGATTTGAACAGATTTCAGTGATTATTATGATATTAATTTTACTTCAATACTAGATGGGCAACTTCTTAAGGGTTTTGCGGGAGAGAAATGAGAGAAGATGAAATGGAAAGAATTACTTGTAAGAAATTTGTCCAATGTTCTAGGGGACGAAAATAAACGGAGGTGAATTAACTTTACATGAAATGTAATGCAGAAATATGCTTTGAAACACTGCATGGGAGCTCTATGCTTTTATACTCTTTTTAATCGGGCCAGCTGGGTAAAAACAAACTACAACATTCCTGTATTCTAAACCTTTTAGGCTTATGCGACTTAATTATAACCAAATAACACTTACCAGCATAAACAGTGGGCTAACTTATTTCTGACCTGCGTCGGGCGTCGACTGGTTTCACTAACAACATTCAGAAAAGCCTATTCCAGGCTATTCTGATAGTCCATATTAGGACCATTCTAGAGCTGGTAGCCTGCTTCCTGAGAGATACTCTGATTCAGCGGGCAACAATATCAGCTCAAGGTACATGAATGATCCTTGGATTACCCTTTATCAGTCTACCAAAAAATGATTTTGATCAGATGAAAAATATAGTTTTTATGGGTAGAGGTCATTTCTTCATATGTTATATAGTGGAAACTTTGAAAATCATTTTCTCAGAATCTAACCGACAAATATCAACCAAATTTTACTGGAATGATCTTTGAGTTACCCTTTATCAGTCTACAAAAAATTATTGTGATCAGATGAAAATTATATATTTTATGGGTGGAGGTCATTTCTCTTTAAGTGGAAACTTTGAAAATCATTTTCTCAGAATCTAACGGATGGATATTGACCAAATTTCACTGGAATGTTCCTTTGGTGACTAATTATCAGGCTGCACAAAATTACTGTGATTGGAGCAAAAATATGTATTTAACAGGCAGTGGTCAAAATTTTATTTTCATAATTCATCAATCTTGAATTTTTCTTTGCAGAAATATTTCAGCATGTGACACTTAAAAACACTTATTTTCTTGATATTGAAATTAATCAATTAACAAGGTAATTCATTCACTGAATTTTTCATCATATAAGTTGATTCAGGCATGTGGAGCAAATCAGCTGCTCATGCAGCTCTAGTTTAGACAAATACTCTTATTTTAAAGGTAGAATTCTTAGATATTATAATATTTTTACTGGATTTTAACTTAAGCAAATGGATTAAATGTTTTAAAAACCAGTAAAAGTGTGCATGATTTAATAACACCAATACAAATGGGCTTGGAATAATATGAATTTACTTTCAATACAAAATCCATTAACAATTCATATAGTCTGATAATTTCTATTCAAAAAGACTGAAATAGAGCAGTGAAAATCAATATGATCACTATAATGGTAGACAGCATATTAACCCTTGTCATGCTGAATCCATACTTTTCCTGATTTGGCTTGAGGTTTAGATAAAGACCAGTCTGCACATATAAGCAGTCTGATCTTAGTCCGTACCCCCTGATTTTTCTTTTTGAACAAGAAAAGTATAACTATTGAACTTTTGTATTAAACACTGACTCACACTTAGTGCTTTGAGCACTTTGATTTCAATTCAATTTGACAAATGCTTTTATTCAGCTTGACAAGGGTCAACCCTTTTTGCTACAGTGAAGGTGCTTGCTGTCTCTGTGTAATTGTATTTGAGAAAATAGTGTGCATAAAAAAGAAAATGCTTGTTACAAGTAATTTTCCCTCAGTCTCTTTTATTGTTGAGCAGTCTTTAATTGAGAAGTAGAAAGTGTTAATAGATGGAACCTGTGCTCTTTTTAACTCACCATGAGCATGCTTTTATGATCATTGAATGCCCGCTGTGTGTTGTGCGTCATCTGTTGTCCGTCATCCGGTGTCAACAATCTAAACATTTACACTCTTGAGGCCACAAATATGGCCAAATCTTCATGAAACTTGGTCAGAATGATGGCCAGGTCACAAGGATAAACCCCATCCAAATTGGGAAGGATCCATGCCATATCACATGAAAGGGGTCTTAATGACAATTTTCTCGTATGAATATTAGAAGCCACAAATATGGGCCAATCTTCATGAAACATGGTCAGAATGATGGCCATGTCTCAAGGATGAACCCTATTGAATATGGAAAGGATCCATGCCTTATCACAGAAATAGGGGCCTTAAATACAATTTTCTTATTTTCACTCTAAAGGCCACTAATAATGCCCAATCTTCATGAAACTTTGTCAGAATGATAGCCAGGTCACAAGGATAAACCCTATTTAAATGGGAAGGATCCATGTCATATCACAGGAAAAGGGGCCTTAATGACAATTTTCTTAAATACACTCTATAGACCAATTTTCTTGTCAATACAATAGAAGCCACAAATGTAATTCAATCTTCTTGAAACTTGGTCAGAATGATGGCCAGGTCACAAGGATGAACTGTTTTGAAAATTTTCATGTTTACACTCCGGAGGCTACAAATATGGCCAAATCTTCATGAAACTTGGTCAGCATGTTGGTCAGGTTTCAAGGATAAACCCCTTTGAAAATTGGACGGACCCATGTCATATCATGGGAAAAGGGAACTTAATGACACTTTTCTTGTTTTAACTCTAGTCTCCAGAGGCCAGAATAAGGTTCAATCTTCATGAAACTTAGCCAGAATGTTTGCCAGGTCACATGAAACTTGTTTAGAAAAGGCTAGGAACTTACGCAGGGATCATAGAAATAGAATAATGTCTTTCTCTGAAAAATTTAATTATCATTTAATGATCTTTTAAGCATTTAATTTTGGTAAGGGAGCAGTCAAAGTGATAAAGGTGAGCAATATTGGACCATGATGGTCCTCTTGTTAAATGTTTCATGTGTATATTAATCTTAGACATTGAGCAGCTTGGACAGCCACAATTTGCATTTTAATTTGATGATTATCCAGAGAAACTTTCATTCTGCAGGGATCAACACTAACACCAGTCCTTGGGCCCTAGACCTGTGTATTTCAGGGGGAATTGGCAGAAGCTACCATGCTGCAAGCCCTTCAGGCCTGTAATTATTGGTCAACATCACCTCCAAACCTTGTGAACTGAAAACTTGGTGCTTCTTTACCAAATTAAGGTTTTCATTACCATAAGGAAGAACTTTGTTTCGAGCAATTTCTCTTTTCCCCTCAATAACTTCATTACAATAGATTAAATTTCAAATAGCTCAGAACAATTGTTTTCCATTGAGGACCTGATATTATTAAGGAGATCCTGTGTTTCCTGCAGGCTGAAACTTGACTTGTTTGTTCTCTATCATGAGAAGCTGTGCTATTTGAAAGAAACGTTTAGAGAGCTCTAAGATCATGGTCACAGGTCACTGTCAAATGCTAAAATTGCGTGCTCGACATACTTTGTCCTGTGACAACGATCTAGTTTGATAGGACTGACAGTATCTGGTGTGTAACTGATCCTTCTGTCAATGACCTCATTTAACCACTTCAATTATGTAATGGAATCTATGGAATTAATTACATATAACAATCATCACCTGATATTTAATTGAGGGAAAACTTTGTGGGAAAAAGAAGAAGTTGGTCAATCAGAGTTCTTTAAGGGGTTTAAATTGCTTGAGAAGAATACCCTTATTTCATTGACAAGGTCCTGTGAAAATTTTAATCAGCTGGTCTTGCAGGTCATTGAAAAAGTAGTGTCAAACATCGTGAATATCCATTTAGATCAATATTAAGGCTCTAATGTTTCCATACAATTATGTATTGATTATGGCTCTTTACTGCTCATCAGTGGCAGATCCAGAGGGGGTTTGGATTGTCAAATGAATCCCATCTTTAGCAGAATTATTTCATTTTTATGTAGAAATAAAATAAAAGATAATAAATGATAGGCAAACAGACCCCCCTCCCTAGTTTGTATATTCTATCCACCTTTATTATAGAAATTCTGGATCTGCCACAGCATATCAGTTGACATTACCCAGTGGAACAATACATGTCCTCTTAGGCCTCTTGTTTTCTCTATTTGATTTTTATTAAACAATTACCGTATTTATTCTAATAATCGCCCATCCCCCAAAATACCCCTCAAAATCAGCCATTTTTCGACCGATTTTCGAAAAAAATGGACGTCTCTAATAATCGCCCATCCCCCCGATTTGAGAAAAAATGCTCGAATGTAAACTTCACAATTACTCCAACAAATACTTTTAAAATTTTTGCAACACCTACGACAAATACAAAAAAAATCTGTAGAATTCGTGATTCGATTATTTAGATGAACTGGGATTCATTTATTAGATTTACTGAAGATCGGGAAATGCCTGTGATCCTTATGTTTGCGATGGTCGTGACTGCGTAATTTACGCAGATTTGAATAACTTCTATTTAGCTTCTGTTTTATCTTAAAGACTGATTTATCAAAAATATTTTCTGAATCCGATGTCAAAGAAAAAATGCGCGCATGATTACTGGTCAGACGTCGCTAGGACCTGTCAGCTCCCACTGACGGAAAAATGAATAAATTTTGTCCAAAACATGGTTACTGTCTTTTTATCGAAAATTACGAGGTTCTTAAGAAACAATTGAATAAAAAGAATTTACCAATATTCAATGATTTTTGTTTCAATGATCCGAAATTAAATCCGAGTAGCAATCTGGCCAATAAAGGCAAATTAAATAAATAGTTTTGTCTTGCAACGAGGTAAAGGACGCGGAACAGTTTATTTCACACAGAGGGTGAACAGAGGATCAAAGACGCCGACGGCTATTTTTGGAAGTGTATCCAGAGCTTGCACGCGCCCAACGCTTGTCTCGGTAGATGCCAAACCCTTTTAAAATTATTATTTAGCCGTCTCTTTGTGATATTGTTACGGATTTTAAAATTGAGGAATACGAGATAGTTAATTTTATTTTTGCAACAGGTAGGCGATAGGACAATTCCCTATTACGGCTTTTTATACCCCCCACAACGAAGTTACGGGGGGGGGTATACTGGAATCAGGTTGTCCGTCCGTCTGTCCGTCCGTCCGTCCGTCCGTAGACATAATTTTGTGTCCTCTTCTCCTCCCACAGTTTTGGACCAATTTTGCTGAAATTTTATCAGGTTGTTTCCTATCATATGAAGTTGTGCACCTGCAATTTTCATCCAGATCCGGTCATTAGTTTTAGAGTTATGCCACTTTGAACTTTTTAAGGAGGGGGTACATTTTTCTAATTTTGTGTCCTCTTCTCCTCCCACAGTTTTGGACCAATTTTGCTGAAATTTTATCAGGTTGTTTCCCATCATATGAAAGTGTGCACCTGCAATTTTCATCCTGATCCAGTCATTAGTTTCAGAGTTATGCCACTTTGAACTTTTTATGGAAATGGGGGGGAGGGGAGTAGTCAAAATGTAAATTTGCAAAACTCAGCATCCATAAGGGGAGTTACCAAATTAGGTAATTAATCCTATCATATGAAGTTGTGCACCTGCAATTTTCATTGTTTTGGGGTCACATAGGTCAAAGGTCAAGGTCACAGTAAATTTTGTTCAATTTTCGTTTCCGGACTCTTAATCGAGAACCAAGCGACCTAGAATCATGAAACTCTATGTAAATGTTACTTATGACTCAAGGAAGAGCCCTATTGTTTTAAGGTCACATAAGTCAAAGGTCAAGGTCACATTAAATTTTGTTCAGTTTTTGTTTCCAGACTCTAATTCAAGAACCAAGGGATCTAGAATCATGAAACTTCATGCAATTGCTGTATATGACCTCAATATTTGTTACAAACACATCTTGCATTTAAAGCACTTACATTTTGACAAAGTGCTGGTGGGGGGTATAAGTCCGCTCTGCGACAGTTCTAGTTTTATTTTTTTTTCTTGTAATGTCGCGAAAAATTTATAAAAATAAAACAATAGGTTACAATTGAAATGCGAAGTGTATTGAGTGCGTGCAACAGCTATGGTCGGATGTAGTTACAATCCTTTGGTATCATGTCAGCGATATGCGGTATTTTCTTATCTACGAAAAACGAAGAATAACGCCTTTTTCTGAAACTAGAGAATCATTTATCGAACACTCCAAACAAGCAATTTCAAGTAATTTCAGTCTTCTTCGTCCGAAATCTGTCTTCTACGCCCGAAATATTTGTTAGGCAGTCACAAAAAAGAATAAAGATTTGTAAAATAATTGATATTTAAATACGATTGTCTGGAATAAGTTTCTTGCTCAATTGAATAGAATTCAAAATCTAAGCAGAACAGCAAGATCGTCGGCGTTATTACTTGCCAAAGTCGACAGTTTTTTCGGGCCTCGTATCAGATCTACATAATGATCAATTAACCATTATTTATAGTAGGATATGAATACATTCGCGAGAATCACTTGTTTTCAGAACGATGTTATGTAAAGCAGCGTATCGCTCTGTTTATTGAAAAACGGTGACAATGAACAAACTGCAAGGTCTGAGTAGTATCATTATTATGCGTCTTTGTACATCATTTTTGGAAATTTATTTTGTATTTACTAGATACGTACCACATTGACACATTTTAGGGACATTGAAGGTCAGTTTGGTTATTGTTTTGTTATTGCCCGTCAGAGTACCTCCAATAATCGCCCACCCCCAACTGCGTCGATCATGGCTTTTCTAATAATCGCCCGGGCGATTATTAGAATAAATACGGTATCTGTAGAGATCAATATTGCTGTTCTGATGTTTTCAGGCAATGTTAATAATGGACCTTTAATACTCATGATGGGAAAAATCAATTGACATTAACCAGGTGTGACATTCTAGTGAATTTCTATCTATAATAGTGTGTGAATGTTAGATAAATATCAGAAACATACAACACAGTTTTCTTGGATTTAAACTTCTTGTATTTATAGAAGCAGGGCTTGTTCTAGCGTTTAAAATTCAGGAGTCTTTGACCCTTTGATCTTGATACTCTTGGGATCATTGACAAGTTATTTTCAGATTATTGAATTTCTAAGTATCAGTACAATGTATTTCAGGTACTGTAAACGGGGTAATTTTGACGGTGGTTTTATTTTGGCTATATTGGCAGTCAAGCTATGATGCGCAAAAATTAATCCATCGCCAATATTAGTCACTATAGATAATAGCTGAAAAATTCCTTTCTAATTAGGGCAATGCAGTCTCGCATGATGTATTTTTAGCAAATTATTTTTTATGAAATTCCGGCAAATATGTGTGAAAAACCGGTACAAAATACAACTTTCGCAAAAGATGTGAAAACAATCTATTGTTTAGTTTGTAAACCTTTGAATTACCAGAGAAAATTTTCTTTCTAATACTTCATTGTTTTAAACTTCTGAAAAAGAAAGTTAGACAAATGGTTTAATTTTTGCGGTACATGCAAAATGCGCCAAAATAAATCACCGCCAATAAATGAAAACGGAAAAACAGCCAAATGTGGACACCACCAATATAAAGCCGTTTACAGTAGTTTAGTGTCTCAACCATGGTTGACAAGTCAAACTTGAGCTAGCTGTGATTATAGGAGTTAAAGGTGATAATCAAATGTAAAACAAAAGTACTTAGTTAAACTGATAGATTTTGATGAATAAATTATGTGAAAGTTGTTCATGAGACCATTAAGATAGAGGGCTACATTTCATTGTTGATATTTAACATCATCTTGTAGACCTCTTTTTGAAGATTGTGCATATGCCATAGGTATTACATTTAAGCTCCATTCAGGCATGCCCAATTTCACATATCTTAAAAGAAAGAGATTTTGAGAAAGTTTCCCTGAATTGAGTGACTGGTTCATTTATTTATCCCTCCTACCTTCCATCGATCCAATGATTTATCCATCCATCCATCCATCCATCCATCCATCCATCCATCCATCCATCCATCCATCCATCCATCCATCCATCCATCCATCCATCCATCCATCCATCCATCCATCCATCCATCCATCCATCCATCCATCCATCCATCCATCCATCCATCCATCCATCCATCCATCCATCCATCCATCCATCCATCCATCCATCCATCCATCCATCCATCCATCCATCCATCCATCCATCCATCCATCCATCCATCCATCCATCCATCCATCCATCCATCCATCCATCCATCCATCCATCCATCCATCCATCCATCCATCCATCCATCCATCCATCCATCCATCCATCCATCCATCCATCCATCCATCCATCCATCCATCCATCCATCCATCCATCCATCCATCCATCCATCCATCCATCCATCCATCCATCCATCCATCCATCCATCCATCCATCCATCCATCCATCCATCCATCCATCCATCCATCCATCCATCCATCCATCCATCCATCCATCCATCCATCCATCCATCCATCCATCCATCCAATTTTCTGGGAAAGCACTTTAAAAGGTTTAAGTACCAAGGTCTTTTTTCCTGTTCTATTTTAATCATACTTAGAAGTCTTGAAGAAGCACATAAAAACTGTTATAGTTCCATTAAGTAAATGAATAGTATTAGCCAGAAACTAGTCAATTGTTGCCTTTTCTCCGATAGAATTACTCTTCAAACCATTTTTTGAAAAAAAATCAGTTCAGTTAGTTCTAAGAACCCAGAGACTTGATAGGGACAAAGTGTCATTATGTACCAATTTCCTGATTAGTTATTGGTACCATGTTTCTGCTCAGAGGTTAAGTACAAAAACACTAGTTTGTAATTTGTACAAAGTGGCTTGTTTGCTATTGAACTATTACCAAGTAACCTTAGCGATAAGTACCATATTACAAGTCACTGGTTAGTGGTAAGATGCAAGATACTAGTTAGTGATTTGTACCCAACCCATGGATAGTGAATAAGACCAACTCAGGTTAGTGATAAGTATCAGTTTCATACATAGTGACGAGTTCCAAGTTCCCATATAGTAATTAGTATCAAGTTCCTTGTGAGTGATTGGTACCAAGTTCCTTAAAAGTGAAAAGTAACCAAGGTCCTGGTTAATGATAAGCACCCAGCCCCTATATAGTGATGAGTACCAAGTCCCTGAAAAGTGATAAGTACCAATTAAGTCCTTGATTAGTGCTAGATTCCAAGTCCTTGATTAGTGATTATAGGTACAATGTCTCTGATAAGTGATAAGTACCAAGTCAAATGAGTGATAAGTACCAAGTCCTTGATTATTGCTAGGTTCCAAGTCCTTGATTAGTGATTATAGGTACAAAGTCTTTGATAAGTGATAAGTACCAAGTCCAATGAGTGATAAGTACCAAGCTCCTATATAGTGATGAGTACCAAGTCCCTGTAAAGTTATAAGTACTAAGTCCTTGATTAGTGATAAGTACCAAGCCCCTGACTAGTGATTATTATCTAGTCCCTGATTAGTGATAGGTACCAAGTCCTTGATAAGTTATAGGTTCCAAGTCCCTGATTTGTGATAGGTATCAAGTCCCTGAGTTGCATTATAGCATTATGTTGAGACAATGGTCACTGATTATTATGACAAAATGAAATGTAAATGTACATTACTTAGTTAGAACATAAGGATCTTGTAAAACAACAACAACTACAACAACAATAAAAAAGAAAAACAAACTGCCTCTTTGTAAAAGAAAATTCAACAATAATGAGAATTTTGAAGTACGTTTGATTTTAAACAGCCATACTTAAATATAGGAATTGGGTATGACTACCTTTGTTCACTCTGATTACTCAAAGCAGTTAAACTGTTGTCCCAACAGACTCATGAATATTACAAAATGTCTTGTGCAAGACTTCTGTACTTGGCAGTTTTCTAGAATTTGTTGAGAAACTTGTATTGATTCTGGCTACAGACTTTGTCTTTGAGTCATATTGCATAATGTTGGTTAAATGTGTGTTTTGGCATTCATTGTAGTTGCATCACAAACTCGGTAGCTTGACTGTTTGAGAAAGGACATTGGGTCATTCTATCTAAGAATATTGTTTAGGGTATTGTTGAATTGAAGTTGGAATGTTTCCTAGTTAATTATGAGTTTTTGCAGGAATTAAAGTATTGTTGCTATGTCATTAAACAGGTTGTTAGATCTAGGTAAGAGGTTTGTTATTTTGATTTTATCAGAGGTACCGATAGAGTGTTGGATGATATTAGAGACAAATATTTCAACTACTTACATGAACCCTATTTTGTGGGTACTCATTGTACTGACAACATAGGGTTATGTAGAGAAATAAAGGTTTTAGAAATGTGTAACATCCAGTCCTCTCTTATCTTTTATGCCCCAATCATACATAAGATCAGGGACATATTGACATACTAGTGCCTGTCTGTCTTTCTGATTGTATATGATTTAATATCATGAAAAACTCCCAAATTGCTAGTAGTTCATATTCTAAACAATTCCATGTAAAGTAATAAACAATATTTGAAGTACATTGCCCATATTTATCATAAGCATTATGTAACTACTTATATCAAGGTCATTATTGTTAAGGTTATAGTACAATCAAGGTGACACTTCTCTGTTTTAGGGGAATTCAAGTTCTTGCACAGATATTGATTGTGTAGTATTTCAGTGTTAACAAGCACTGGTCTTCTAGATTGATTGTTTATTAGTTTGGTTTTGTTTGAATTTAAAATTGTGTTTACTTGAGTTGGCAGACTAACACTTTTAAACAGCACTTGTATTTTACTATAAAAAAGTCCTATACTCTGCAGGTTTTTGTGAAAACTCATTATAGTAGTCTCTTGAACTGAAGTTAACCAATTACAAGAGGATAGAATTTCATACTGGTCTTAAAATTTAAACGGTTGAAGATTTATATGAAAGACTCAACACTCAAAAGACTAAAAAAATATAAGTTGCATAGTTGGTTGAAAATATTGTATGTAAAAGAGAAATTACTTTAAGTCCTTTTTGCCCCTTTTTGGCTCAACTATTCATAGACGGACAGACAGACATATTTATTTTGACGTATACAGGTAGTACATAGTCACAACACATATGCATATAATGATTTGTCACGTTTTTAACAAACAGTGGAACACATATATACATAGGAATAATCGGAAGGTTGCATGTAAAAAGGATACCTGCTGAAAGAATATAGAAATGAGGATTATCAATCTCTAATAACATCAATTGACACTGACAATAATATTATTTCCTCGTGACAAAGCTTCTTTAATAAATCTGGAAATCTTTAAAAGTTCTGACTTATCTCTTGAACAAATTAATTTGATATATTTAAAAACAGAGGGGCGGATGTAATACTTAGCATTGATATATTTTTTTCTTAGATCAGAAAAACATCTACATACACAAATAAAATGATATTCGTCCTCAACACCAAGTTCATTACAGCAAAGACAATATCTCAATTCGCGTGCGATATGATCTCTTCCATTTCGACCTGTTTGTATTCTTAATAGGTGACTAGAAGTTCTTAAACGAGTAAAATTTGCTCTCATCGTTTTTGGTAAAATATCCAAATATGGTTTGTAACCGAATGTAGTTTTAAAAATTCTATAAACATCTAAAACAGTGCTTGTGTTAATCGCTCTATACCACTCCGCAAGGAAGGAATCTTATTACTCTTTGCTTAAATTCATTTAAGAATAGCTTTACTTCGATATTTTGGTACGATGAGAATATACCTGAATAGCCAAATTTGTCAAGCAAATACTTAATGTCATTGACCCAATTTGGCATGCCCTGCAAACAGTCGTTTAGGGCGCATCGGTAAACTGTTTGTATCATAATGTTATCCGAGTTCACTACCTTTAACCAGTATTTAATTATTCTATAGAATAAGGGGGCTTTTCCGGTCACCCAGGCATCTCTTTTGGTGTCGGCATAATGTTTTGGTTAAGGTTTTACATGCAACTGTTATACATCTCTGACTCTATTAATGCTAATACTCTGAAACTTTACAAATACTTCTTTGACCATAGTATTAACCCAAAGACAAAGATTCATTGGTCTAACATTTAACTTTGTGAATTTTTAACCCTTTTCAGACTTAAAGATCTTGGTTAAGGTTTTATGTGCAACTTATGACTATCTGTAATATCTCTGTTCTAAGGACTATCTGTAATATCTCTTTTCTAATTAAGCTATTTCTTTGAAACTTTGCACATACTTATGTGACCATATCAGCCTCTAGACAATGATTCATGACTGTTGTGGACTTTTAACCCTTTTCTGACTTAAAAATTCTTGGTTAAGTTGTGCAACTGTTGTATATCAGTTATATCTGTTTCTACTGAATTTTTAGTTAGAATTTTGCACCTGCTTCTTTGAACATCATAATTATCATTCTTTAGACAAAAATCCATTACTCTGACTTTTTTGCTGTTACTATCCAGCACTAGGAATAGTCAAGCTTCGCTGTCCTCCAACAGCTCTTGTGAATGGTATCAGGCATTATCAGACATACTAGTAACTCCTTAACTTATCTTCATATTTGAAGGTTTTGAAATGAAAAATGCTCAGAAAGTAATTTGGAAATATACTGAAAATAAGCTAGTACACAGTTCTATTTAAAAAATAATTGTTAAATATAAGACAATTCATTGTTTATTCAAAAATATAATGAAGTCATAGACCGGTGCTCCAGCTGTTGCCCCAGCTGTTAATTGCTACAAAACTGAAACACTGTTGAAAGTTGGGTGAGACATTATACTGTTTGAGTTCAATAGTTTGAGTTAAGATTTTGATCTCTTCATCATTTGATTGTGAACAATTGTCTGAACTATTAAGTAATAAACTGTTAGAAGTGGCTGTCAATCTCAGACTGCTGTGTGTCACAATGACTATAAATATGTTTGAAAGTGACGTAAACACTCAGGATATACAGGATGAATTGACTGAAATAACATATAAAGGTGAGATATTGATGATCTCTATAAAATGCACTGCATTTAAATATTTACTTGTGTTGCTATTTCTTCTTAGAAATCATAAGATCTGAACAATATCTATTCAAGAATATATTTTAGTTCAGTTTTGCCCCAAATGTTTTTTTTAGCATATCTATGTTAAATAATTTACAGATTAGACTTATCTCAATCTACAACAATATATGACTTAATACAATATAATGAAGTAAATTTCATGGCCACCTATGAATAAAAACTTTGGATAAAAAATGCATTCCATTTTGTCCATAGAGTATGTTTTAGCCACAGTTTAGGGTATTTTCCAATACAGGTTCTAGTACTTTGTGAAAAGTAGTAGACCAACGGGTTGTTTTTTAACCTGACTAACTTGTGAATCATAGTTTCCACTGTATATTTTCAGTGCTATGACATTATGTAGACCAGCTGAGGTGACTGTTTATCATAGTTTCCCCTGTATATTTTCAGTACTATGACATTATGTAGACCAGCTGAGGTGACTGTTTATCATAGTTTCCCCTGTATATTTTCAGTACTATGACATTATGTAGACCAGCTGAGGTGACTGTTTATCATAGTTTCCCCTGTATATTTTCAGTACTATGACATTGTGCAGACCAGCTGAGGTGACTGTTTATCATAGTTTCCCCTGTATATTTTCAGTACTATGTGCAGACCGGCTGACCCAGATGACTAAAACATACAATGATATTGAAGCAGTGACTAGACTTTTAGAAGAGGTGAGTTGAACAGCTGTAGAATGTGCGTGGTCAGGTTTTTCTATAGTGACATATATCTACCATGAGGTATGTGATTAGAAGCAAACAAATTTATGATGCTCTGTGTATTATTATCAGTAAATTCTGGCCTGTGGAGTGAATCAGGCCCTCAAGCACATTTTTCCTCAGTTTTCTAATTTCATGATTTGATATACCCCCACCTATGATAAAGAGGGTTTTATTTTCCCTCCTGTCTGTCTATCAGTCTGTAGATCTGTCCAACTGTCCATCCGCCAGCCGGTAGGCCCTATTTTGTTTCTGGATTCAAATACAAATCTGAATTTACCTAGATTCACGAAAGTTTATACAATTGTTGCACATGACCAAAGGAAGTACAGTCACAGTCCTGTCTTTTTGGGGGCGTAAAGGTCAAGGTCACAATTATCTGAAAACCATTTCGGGAACTGGGGCAAAGTGCTTAAGGGGCAGCATTAGTCTGCTTTTCAACATATCTGGTTATTTAATGTTTCAACACAAGTTGACTGTATAGGCAGTCAAATTAAAGCAGACTATACAAAAATAACCTACATAATATATTTGTTTTGAAATAAATATTCTGATAACCTAAAGATAAAATATGGCAAGACTTTTAGGTTCAAAACAATCTTGAAAACGGATGTAAATGATTTGCTGTTTGATTTGTGGTATTGTATGTCAACATAATTAATGGACAGATTCCTAACTTGTCATACACTTTGAATCGTTGTATAGATAAACATGCACAAACTCTGCAGTTGTTATCAGAGGGTCAGCCTTGACATTCTATATGTTGGGTGCCACCATGGGAAAATGAACCTTTAAGGCTGTTTAGTTGCAGATTTTTAGGGGATCAGAGTATCCAAGCTTAAATCAAGAATGTCTTGTTCATTGTTCCTTGAAAAGTCTAGTTTGGGATGACCTAATTCAATCCCATACATTATATTTAAATACATTGTGGCAGCTGTGAGTGTTCTATATGGTAATTAGGTCATATTGACTTTATTGAGAATAATCTTTTGTTGGTTGTCAAATAGGTGTAAAATCATTAATTATTGATATGGAGGTTATTGGGCAATCTTATAGTATATCTGTGATGGCATGCTGTATTTGGAATCAAATCAAGTTTAAAGTGACCCACATTATACATACATTTCATTAATTGATCAATCCTCAATCTAACCCTTACACAATCAATCTGTTGAGTGACAATATCTTGTATTAATTGTGTATTCTGTGATACTATTGACCTGGGGTATAAATATGCTCTAATCAATCTTTAGTAATTCAGACTGAGAGTTAGAACCTACCTCTTTCTTAAAGATTCTGAACAAGTTACGAAACATTCTGAAGTACAGAATTACATTATCACCTCGACGACACTCTACTCATGAAATATTTGGCCTGAAAAAAAACAAGGACCATGATGGTCCTAGATTGCTCACCTGAGTCTTTTTTTCCCCATCACATCAATTAAATATGCAGATGTCAACAAGGAGATAATTTCTACATAAAACCAATACGATGGAAAACTTTCAGCAAAGATTATGGTTGAATAGTTTCCTTTTTTTTTCTTAGTAAAAAGCCTGGGCACAGCCCTTATTTGAACTCATGAGTATGAGAATGAATGTAAATAACTGTTTCCTACTATCAGTTGCTGAGCTATAATGAACACATTTAATTTCATCGTTGGGTTACCATATCCACATAAGTTAAGCTTGGACAAGCTGAAGGTGTGATGATATGGTTACCCACCTATCATTTAACATGTAAAACTATATAATGTCGTCTATCTGTAAAAGTGAGAATATAAGGGAAAAAAGCTGATTTACCTTAACCTTAGATGCAATCACCTGTTACTTAGGCTCTGCCTTGCCAGGGCAAGATATCATAGATTTTACATGTAATATTGAAGAATACCATTGATTGTGTATGGGTGGGATAAGAGGATTTTACCTATTTATGACCCTAAAAAGTAAACATATATTAAAGATTAGTGATGTTTCAACTAAGGACACATTTTGATTATTAAATAACACTTGACTCTCTATAAATTGTTATAAACTCTAATGGGAATGTTGTAAAAGTCAAGAGAACGAAATACGGTTGATTAACACGATGAATCCATTAAGTTAAATTTTATGATATATCAAATTCACAGAATTCTCAAAGAAGAAATATCAAACAATCCCTTTTTTCCCCTAAAAACATTGATTATAATCTTAAATACAATTTGAAATACCTTGTCTAATCTCAGTCAATTTACTTCTTTTAGAATATTATCTTACAATTTACATTTGATATATTTCCCACTTGATAACTAGTTGACTAAAGCAGCATTCAATTTCAATGTTATTGCCAATATTGGTGAATCAATCTCCAATATATATCACCCATACACTATCTGTAATATGATCAATCTAGTCATCATGTATAGGCAATCTTGGAAATTAATCAATATAGGGTTGATTCACTTTTAAGGACGTCCGCACATCCAGTTTTGGATTTTCCGCCATTAAAAAAGCATTTCCTTTTCTGTAATCTTAATAAAACTATGAATCGAAATTCAAACTACGTTTTTGGATAGAGCTGTATGTAAGGATGTCAAAACATGTAAAAATTAGTATAGATTCAAAAATTTATTTTTTCCCCCAATTTGGGGGGGGCATTTTTCCCTTTTTTGCAGTATTCTGAGAAAAGGACAAGCAAGTATTAAATATTACTCCTTGCCTGTTTTTTGGATAGAAAGCAAATAAAACTTATAAATATGGTAAAAAGAACCATTGCCTCATATTCCTGAACAAAAATACCAACATACTTATTATTTTCAATATTAAAAAATGTGATATGAAATTTTATTATTGTTGGTGAATTACCTCCCTTTATTTTAACAAATTAGTCAAAATATCTAAAAAAGTAAGACTGTGACCCTAACTTTTTTTCATGTCAAAATATTCTTCATAATGTCACAAATTTATATTTAGAGTACAAGAAAAAGTTTAAGTAGAAGTAGAAGTAGAAGTATATTTATTTTACTGTGAATCATGTATTAGTCGCCCTAAATATTAAAGGAAAAATACTTCTATTAACGACCAAATAAATATGTCATAGTTTTCTTTTGCTTCATTGAAATTCCAGATTTTTTTAATAAATTAGTCGAATGGGTTGTTGTTTTTAAATTAAACATAAATCAATTGCTTTCAGAATATTTATTTGTCCAAAAATAATAACTTCAAATCAAGGGTGTTATTTTCAAATAAATTCAAAGGCAAGAACTAAAGTGCACTATATTTTTTGGTACCTATTTTCACACGGCTCTGAGAAAAAAATAAGCACAGTGACGCCATTTTTTCTTTTCAAAAATTGAAATGAAACATTTAGATCTTTCTAAAAAATTAGGTTTAAAGAAAAGTTTAATAGTAGAAAAAAGACGAACGAACTTCCTTAAGAGGGCGTTAACATTTACAGAGAACCGAAAAATGGTTAAATGTCTATGTGCGAATGCATTTTTCAGGTCTCTTCAAATGTTAAAGCCTGAAAAAATGTGAATTGATAATATTATTACATAAAAAGAATGACTATTCAAACAAAGATTGCCAAATGATTCAAAGGAAGTTCTTAAAACTAGCTCCAAACCCATGCATGTACGGGAAAAATTGCATTATGCATTTCACTGTCAACTTTGTTTATATCAACCTTGATAATTTATGATGTCACAAAATTTAACACAAATAGGATCAACATTTTTATTTATGCTCTATATTAATGTTGGACTTCAGAAGTGATAAAAATGTATAGGCCCAGACCGAGGATATTTAAATAAAAAATATCCGGGTGTTAACAGCAACTGGATTTACTTATTAATCCACATCCTCACCCATTAACGCCTTGGTTTTGTCCCTTAAGGTTTGCCTATAACCACCTGAAAACATACATTTTATGCAATAATATATTGATTTAGAATTATTGTCACATCTATTATACAGCGGCACTCATCCTTTCCGACTATTTTTCTTCCACCAATTAGTTTATAATTGTAGACCTAGTGGGAAAGCAACTGGAGGCTAGGAAAGGGTAGTACTGGTGTGGGAAATAGCAGGAATCCATTGTTAGGTGCTCCAGCGATATGACTGAAATAATGTTGAAAGCAACATAAAGCCCCATCCAAACAAACAAACTAATATTATATGAGCCTGTTTATAGATGGGTTGTTTGTTTTGATGTTGTCATGCTTGAAAGGTTTATGTAAGGAAGCACAACAAATAAACTAATTTAAGTTTTGAATGATTGAAAAATAGGTGTATACAGGTTACGAAGATTGCAAAATATTTTTCTTCAAATTATGAAACAAATATTTCCTTAATATGAAAGGATATCAAAAGGGAGATGCTGTTTAAAGCAAAAAGCAAGAACATATGAGCTTTATTTAAAATTCAAGTGAAAAGACTTACAAACAACAAGAAAAACACACACATACACACCACCCCTGCTTTTCAATATATGCAAAATTATCAAAGGATTTGAAGTTCATAAAGTGTAAATGTATTACTTTGATAAAACTGATAATAAATCACATATCTATAAAAACTGCAAAGTTGTGAATCATTATGACTGCATTTGATTTGATTAGTGTTGAGAGTTTGTTGTTCAGGGAGATTTGATTTGAAAAATTGGAACTCAATTCAGGGAAATTATTTTATTTAACAAAAGAAAACTACAACTATGGTTGAAAAAGAGAGTAGTGACTATGGTATATGAGAAATTAAAAAAATAAACTGAAAAGTTTCTTAAAATCTGCTATGTGAAATATGAATGTAAATGGGTATATAAATTTGTGAAAGATGTCTGTATGGAAGTAATGAATAATTGGGATGAAATATTGTCTAAATTTCATCTGGAAAAATTAAGTTTTATTGTACAATCTTTACAACATACTGTAATTGACTGAACCAAATTCAATGTAAGTTTGTGAGTAACAAAATAAAGATTTATATTTCTACATTCTCAAAATATTAGCAGCCTAGTTTGTTACCAAAAGTATTAAATATTTGATGATAAATAGAAGAAGCTGCATCATTATTATCTTACAAGTCTTATTCTTTATAGAATTATACGAAGAATAAATCTTGAATTTAATTCCTTTTCTGCAAAGTCAGAATTTTTACATCCCTGCAACATTATGATTGAGGAAATCAGGGATTTAAGAGACATAGGTTTTTGAGTCTAATACATAATATTAGAATATTGTTTAAACAGGCATAAAGCATCACACAATCTAATTAAGTGACACCAGGAAATAACAGGTAGTTCTACTCACTGTTATTAAAGTGATAATTGGCTCACTAATGGAAATCAGGTGTAACTACTTAGCTCATGATATCTGCTGATGATACAGAATTATTTAGGAGAAATTGACTGAAAAAGAAAATCTCTTGAATTTAGCTGCTACAGTTTTATCCTTTTATAATTTCTGTCAAAGTGGGATTGTGTTTTACATGCAACCAATAATAGTTAATGTTACAGTTAGAGAGTAACAGTCCTGCCATGTGTTTAGGATGACAAAATGTTGCAAACTGTTTGTCAGTTATATCCTGCATAATGTACAGTTACGTGCAGAGCAGGGTAAAATTAGCAAACAGGACTGTTTCTCAATGACAGGCTGGTTGACATTTTGAAGTAATATTTTGCAGTTACATAGTTTGTGGGTCAATCTAATGTAAATCCTTTCCCTATAACTATCACTATATTGATCAGGTTTAGGTGAAAGGTGAATCCAGGGTAATAATTGTACTTGTCATAATTAATACACTAATCGGCTAATCATTAGTAGGTCTAATAACATTTTTGGCTCTCATCTATTAGTAGAAAGTAGATAGATCTGGTGTTGTGTAAAAATAAAAACATAATAAGATTTGAAGGATTATGTAAATAAATGACAAGTTATTCTTTATTTAAAAAGAAAACAAAACATGAAATAATTTTTAATTGATAGAATTGTTACAAATGTTCCTTGGTAAAACAAATCAAAGGTAGTGTTGACAAAAGATAGACTTTCTACATAACTCTTAGACTATAGAGTATATAATATGAAAGGAATAATCAGAGATCTAGTTTAGGCAGTAAAAAAATTATTATAAACTATTATTTTTTGAAAAAAAACACCACACTATGTTGCATGACATTGTATCCATTTGAATTGTCTTGACTTGGTGTTTGTGCAAGTATTCCTGGAATAATTGAAAAAAATCCTTGTTGCAACCCCATTGTAGTGTCTTAGAACTTAAATTTTAAGAGCTTTTAAATGTTTTGTTAAACTGAATTAAACTTATGTTTGGAACACTTATGATTTATATAGTGATATGAAGAGTGGAGATTTAAAGAAAATTTCAAGTGGAAGACTGTTTTTCATGAAAACTTTCTTGAAAGTGGTAAATTACAAATAGATTTATCTTATGTTCAAGTTAATAGGACCTAATATTTAATGTAAGAAAATTATGGTTTGTTAGAAACAGGAAAATTATTATGTCAGCTGAGCATTTAAAAAAAGAGTGCTTATTTTGAAGTAAATTTTTTTGGAATATTTTTGTGATCATAACTTACTGAGTACCATTTCTCTAAATTTATATGAAATATATCAAAACATAAATCCTTTCACGGTCTGTTGTTTATAATTCCTTGTCATATTGAAAACAGGTATGTTCTATTTAAGAATAAAGAAGAATTAGAAATGCATTAAAAAAGAGCAAAAGAAAATATTGTGAATCATTAAGAAATAGCTTAACAATATGATTTGTGATTTCCTCATTCTTTGAAATGTTTTCTATCATGATTACAAAGACCCTTAGAATTTCACTAAATGAAAATTGTTATTAACAACTCCTTTTTTGGACTTTTCTAAAATTTATATTTGGATTGTAAGATGTAAGATTGTTAGAAAGTTTTGTTTCTTATTTCCATTACAGAAAGAAAGAGATTTAGAATTAGCTGCTCGTATTGGCCAGACATTACTTGAGAAGAACAAATCTTTGGAGGATAAAAATGAGCAACTGGAGGAACTTGTTGCAACAGCCAACGAGAAACTTAACCAACTCCGTCATGAGTTGTCTATGAAAGAAGAGCTGATCAAGTTCTATACACAGAACTATGATGGTCATGAGAGCTCACCTGATGGTTCTACACCCGAGTCTGCGAGTGTGCCGCATTTGGAGAGAAAGATCAAATCATTGGAGGAAGAAAATATACAGCTGTATTTAGAGGTAATACACTTGTTTCTTAACTGTTTACTGGCTGTAGGTACTATTTGTAAATTGTTGTTCCTGTGCACTGTTAGATCAGGGCATATTGTTTTACCATGTCTTTACTGTTTGTCCATCTGTTTGTCAATATGTCTGACCATCTATCTCCTGAGAACTTAACCTATGAACTTAGTTCTTTCCTGTATGTGCAACCCCATATATGCCACAAGCATCTCTTGTTGGGACATAAGTGTTCTACAAAGTCATCTTTGAGGTTTGAATTAAAATAAAATCATTGTTTGTACCTCTTGTATGAATCTGTGTTATCCTGTAGATAGTCAATATTATTGGAGATTATCTGAAATGATCAAATATAGATTGTCAATATTGTTGTGTCAATATTATACATTATATATGGGCCACTCTAACCTGTTTCCACATAATTCCTCTTTTTGACTCCCCTCTAGGAAAAAGAGAGTTAGGAGGAAAAGTGTAAAAAAGAAAGAAAAATGCTTTCAACAAGCAATTTCTGCATTTTCAACAATGTTTTAATCATCCGAAGATGAAAAAAGATTTTCATCAACTTCAAATATAGTCAGCAACCATTACAACCTTGATCTTTAAATTTTGAAAAAGTTTGAAAGGGTAAAGTAGGACATTTTTCTGTTTCAGACCAGTAAACTTAAATCAGCAACTGAGGGCCTTGAAGAAAAAGAACAAAAATTGGTGAATGACTGTGTACAACAACTAGGTGAGTTTTGTGGCACAGAGGTCAGTTAACACTTGTCATGCTGAACCCTGAATATTTTTGATTTGGCAGAAGGTATAGACAAAGATCAGCCTGCACATATGTACAGTCTGATCTTTGTCTATTACACCTTTTTTAGCTCACCTGAGCACGAAGTGCTCAAGGTGAGCTATAGGGATCGTAGAATGTCCGTCGTCAGTCGTGTGTCGTCCGTCGTACGTCGTCCACAATTTCTTTAAACATCTTCTCCTCCTAAACCAGTGGGCCTATCTCGATGAAACTTGGCAGGGATGTTCCTTGGGTCAAGCTCTACCAAAGTTGTTCAAATAAATGAAATCCACCCTTAACTTTCCCTTTACCCTTAACAAAAAGGGTGAAAATATGAAAATCTTTAAAAATCTTCTTCTCTGAAACCAGAAGGCAGGCAGCTTTCATATTTGGTATGTAGCATCATCTAGTGGACCTCTACCAAGTTTGTTCATATCAAGACCCTGGGGTCATATTTGGGCTTTGCCCGGGCCCAACCCTTTTTACATAGAATCAAAGAGCGAAAATCTTTAAAAATCTTCTTCTCTGTAACCACAGGGTTCCCACGCGTCAGGGAAAAGTCAGGGAAAATGGATTTTTTGAAAAAGTCAGGAAAATGTCAGGGAATTTTGTTGAGTGTCAGGGAAATGGGAAAAATAAGACAAAAGTCAGGGAAATGTCAGGGAATTTAGAAAAGACTGTCAGGGAATTTTTCATTTCAGGAGTGTTTATCACAAAGGCAGTCTTTTAAGAATTCTTTACTGAATGGGCTTATGTCACATTTTGGAGTATATTATGTCCTTTAGTTCCTTCATTTATCATTGTTTGTGTATTAGTTCCAGTTTTGAGGTTTAATGAATCATGTTCAGAGTATCGATGAATTGTTTGTACTATTTACAACAACATGGTACTTTTATTCACACTACAATGTGTAGGTAAAATGATTCAATAATCTTAATTCATTAATTTGCACACATCTTGATATCCAGTGGTATTATTGTAATCAAGCTCCAATTCTTTCTGCAAATCTACCTGACGGTGGCAACAATTTATAGATGTTTGTCACATTTCCCTTAGTACTTATGGTGCAAATAAGAGGTTTGTTAGTTTCAGACTTGAAAATCATAATTGAAAAGAAGTCTGAGGGAGCTGAATTTAAAAATCCTTTTCCTTGGTCATTGATTAGCTTAAATGATAATTACTTTCACTTTAACACTTAAACTGCATTTGGTCAATGTAAGTATTCAATACAAGACATATTTTTGTGTTACTTTTGAGAAATTTCTTTTCATTTAGTTACAATTCATGGTTATATCTCAATTGTGTCAAAAGCTTTTGTTTAAACCTATATGTTTTTCATGCATTAGGAAACAAGTCCCTCAGATCACCTTAGATATATACCCCTCAGCACAGCTTCCTGGAAAATTCACCAGTGCTTGAGTCAAATGTGTGGGCTTATGATAATATTATAAAAGAACAAATAGACTCGAAACCTCTTGGTGAAGAGACAAGGTCTGTACCTCTCTGCCACAGACATGAAAGGCTTTGACTTTTAATGTATAATATGGTTACTTTTGCATTAGACCTTCCTGTATTTAAAGAGTTTTCTTTTGTATATGTGTTCTTTATATATTACTGCTTATTATCATTATTGTTCCTTTGAGAATACTTTAAGGTGATTATCATAGACTTTAAGTACTCATCAAACATTCAAACCTTAACCTTGATTTCCAGAGATAAAGTTTCTCTGTAGTAAAATATCCTACACCATGACTTAATGGTATTCCAACATATCGAACATATTAACAAGGTTTTAGGCTTTCTCTTTCATAGTATTGCTCTTTACTTTTGAGGGTTAACAAAGTACTAGATTGTACTACTTTGAGTCTTGTACAAACAAGATTGAAGTGTCTCTCACCTATTGGTGAATAATTACTTTTGTGGGATGTGCAGCTTGATGGTTTCTGATAGGACATAATTTTTATAATGGCTAGATAAGTACTATAAATGGTTAGATGTTATTTTTACGTATATGGTCTACAGAGCTCAAGATGGGGAGATTTAAAGGAATGTTTCTAGAGGTTTTTTTCACTTAAAGGTAGATCTATAGCAAAAGTTTTAATGAATAGGTGAACACACGCTGAAACGTCCATTGAATGTCAGGGAAAATCACTTTCTTGTCAGGGAAATGTCAGGGAAAAGTCGGGGAATTTTGGAATTGCTGAAGCGTGGGAACCCTGAACCAGATGGCAGACAGCTTAAATATTTGGTGTGTAGCATCACCTAGTGGGCCTCTACCAAGTTTGTTCATAACAAGACCCTTGGGTCATATTTGGGCTTTGCACGGGTGCATCCCTTTATCTCTTATGAGCACGAAGGGTAAAAAAATAAAAATCTTCAAAAATTTTCTTCTCTGAAACTAGAAGGCAGACAGCTTTCATATTTGGTATGTAGCATCATCTAGTGGACCTCTTCCAAGTTTGTTCATATCAAGACCCTTGGGTCATGTTTGGGCTTTGCCTGGGCGCAACCCTTTTTACATAGAATCAAAGAGCGAAAATCTTTTAAAATCTTCTTTAATCGAAACCAGAGATCACACTGCTTTCATTTTCTGTATATAGCATCATCTTGTGGGCCCCTACCAAGTTTGTTCATATCAAGACCCTTGGGTCATATTTGGGTTCCACCCGGGCGCATCCTTTTCAGCTCATCTGAGCATGATGGGTGAAAATGGGAAAACCTTCAAAAATCTTCTTCTCTGAAACCAGAAGGCAGACAGCTTTCATATTTAGAATGTAGCATCATCTTATGGACCTCTTCCAAGTCTGTTCATATCAAGACCCTGGGGTCAGTTTTGGGGTCCATACGGGTGCATCCCTTTTTACATAGAATCAAAGAGCAAAAAGGCATATCTGTCTTGCTCTTCGCTGAAAACGTTCAATGGTATTGATCTTAGGCAATTATCTTCTTTTTTTGACATCTGCCTATCGAATTAATGTGATGTCCCAGGGGTCATAGAGACTCAGGTGAGCGATCTAGGACCATCTTGGTCCTCTTGTTTCATGTTTTCACAAGAAAAGTCTAAAAAAGTGTTTTTCAAAATAATTACTGATTCTCACTATGTGCATCCAGTGCTTAGGTACTATTACTGTAAACGGCTTTATATTGGTGGTGTCCACATTTGGCGGTTTTTGCATTACGATTTATTGGCGGTGATATATTTTGGCGCATCTTACTTTAACGCCAAAATAAAACGCATTATCTCTATTTCATTTTTTCGTCGTACAAAACAACGTAAGTAAAAGAAAAGCAATTTTTAGAGTACAAACAATAGTTTGTTTTCATAACTTTTGTTATAGTCATAAGGCGTGTATAAGTTTTTCACACTTTTTCGCTGTGATTTTCATTACAATATATCAACAAATTTGGATCTGGAATCTTGAAATTGAGGGATAAGTGTAATATGATTGTAATTGCCTATAATTTATAGGCATTTACAATCGTATTGCGCTGACCCGTCGGAATGTCGTTATCATCAGATTTTCTTCTTCAAATTTGAATAAGTACCGTCTGCATATCTTTGATATAAATTTAATAAACATTTACTAAAATGTGTAGATTTCATATCCATCATAATAAAGAATTTCTCATTAAATAATGACAAATGTTGGCGGTGGATTAATTTTGGCGCATTTTAGCTCGACCGCCAATATAGCCAAAATAAAACCACCGCCAAAATAACCCCGTTTACAGTATTTCAATGCAATTTTACTAAATTTCTATCCAGCATGTTAAGGGCTATGTTAAGTAAAAGAATTTAGCATATGCATGAGATTTTTACTGATTTTGTGTATAGCATTTAGCTTTGATATTTACCTGCACAATTGCATAGACCACCGACCTGAGTCTTCACAATGCACTTAAAATAAAATATATTTAACCTTAAGTTTCTGTTCAGCAAACATTTTCAATTCTCTATATAGATGTCCAGACTGTTCAACATCTGTACATCACTTAAAGTTTGCTGAATGTTTTGATGGCTTAGTGGTATAAGGCCTAGGAGCTTGACTCTTCACCTTAAGATCTGAAGTATTAGCCCTATCAAATTGTTTAAGGTGGCGTTCAACCCCAAACAAACAAACAAACGAATTTCGAACCCAAAAGCACCGGGATGTTGCTAAAACATAAACCCTAATCAACCCTGCAGTTGAAGTGGGTAACATGATCTCTCACTCAGGGATATGAAAACATCTGGATTGAGTTTCTAAAAGCTATTCTGTGAGCTACAGCTTTTGTCACAATCAAAATAAAAGAAGTAAACTAAGTTCCTTCCACAACTTTGTATTGTCAAGTCACAATTTTGCTGAAAACATATGGCGCAAAAGCAGCAAAAGCACATTCATTAAGTTAAAAGTTGGTTTCATTTTGTAGTCTCTTTTCAAACTGATCATTGAGTCACAAGTAAGCTGTTAATAGATGCCTGTAAGTGCAGCCACATCATATTTTACAAAGTGATCAGACCCAACAAGAGTGTAACAGCTGTCTAGTAAATGTATCTTTATTTTTTCTAACATTGATAAAAAATACCTATGATGTATCAATAAGATTGTTTATCATTGATGATCTTTCAACTTACGCAATTTCAGATGAGGCCCATCAACAACTAGAACAATTTGCCAAAGAGTTATCAGACAAAACAGAAGAATGCTCCTCACAGAAACAAGAAATAACAGACCTTCTACATCAGATTGTACAACTACAGAAAAGAATTAGAGCTGTAGGTATCCTAAAAACAGAAAAAGTATTTTAAAATGCTGACTAAGAAGAGTGCCAGCATCATTGTAATTGAAGCAAATGTAAGACTTTAATATGCTCAAATGTATTGTTATGTGACACTTCTGATGAATAATGAAGAATAACCATCAGGACCCAAGATTATATAACAGATTAGTGTGAATATTTGTTGAGCCTGCTTACTGTGGGTGAGACATAGTTGTCACAATCACGGCTAGGTGGAGATGCATTAGATGTTTTGTGTCTGTTAGTCAGTCTGTTGTAAGCTTGTCTGTTCAATAATGTTCAGACATTTATGGACAGATTTCAAAATAATAATCAAAAACAATTGTTCTCTTTCGTGAGTAGAGGTGATTTTTATATGCCGCCGGAGGCGGACGTATATTGGCGTCATCTTCTCCGTCTGTTTGTCCGTCTGTCTGTCCATCCATCTGTACGTCCATCCACTTTTCTTGTCAACGCAACTCCTCCTAAGTTTCTGGCTAGATCTTCTTGAAACTTGGTCAGTGTTATCACCTCAATTGGTAGATGTGCATGAAGGAAGGATTTTATGGTTCGTTGATTTTTGCCTGAGTTATGCCAATTAAAAACTTAGTCTCTGGGGCTTATTGCCTCAGTTTTTTCTTGTCAACGCAACTCCTCCTAAGTTTCTGGCTGGATCTTCTTGAAACTTGGTCAGTGTTATCACCTTTAATTGGTAGATGTGCATGAAGGAAGAATTTTATGGTTCGTTGATTTTTGCCGGAGTTATGCCCCTTAAAAACTTAGTCTGTGCTTATTGCCTCAGTTATTTCTTGTCAACGCAACTCCTCCTTAGTTTCTGGCTGGATCTTCTTGAAACTTGGTCAATGTTATAACCTCAATTGGAAGATGTCCATGAAGGAAGGATTTTATGGTTTGTTGATTTTTGCCTGAGTTATGCCCCTTAAAAACTTAGTCTCTGGGGTTTATTGCCTCAGTTTTTTCTTGTCAACGCAACTCTTCCCAAGTTTCTGGCTGGATCTAAATGAAACTTGGTCAATGTTATCACCTCAATTGGTAGTTGTGCATGAAGGAAGGATTTTATGGTTTGTTGATTTTTGCCTGAGTTATGCCCCTTAAAAATTAGTGTCTGGAGCTTATTGCCTCAGTTATGCCCCCTTAAAATTTAGCCTCTGGGGCTTATTGAAATTGCAGCCTTATAAATGCAACTCTTCCTAAGTTTCTGGCTGGATCTAAATGAAACTTTGTGGATGTTATAAACAAAATTGGTAGATGAGCATGAAGTAAGGATTTTATGGTTCATTAATTTTACCCTAAATTATGCCCCCTTAAATCTTAGTATCTGGGGCTTATTGAAATTGCAGCCTTTTGAACGCAACTCCTCCTTACTTCTTGTCTTGATTTAAATGAAACTTGGTCAATGTCATCACCATAATTTGTAGATGTACATGGATCAAGGATTTTATGGCTCATTCATTTCCCTGAATTATGCCCCCTTAAAACTTAGTGTCTGGGGCTTATTGAAATTGCAGACTTTTTGTCTTGATTTAAATGAAACTTGGTTATTTTAGTTTATACTAATTTATTTTAGTTCGATTGTGATGAAAGCTTAAGCTTATAGAATCGCTCTCGAACGCTCAATCCTGATGTTTTCACGTCCCCGAGAGAGAGGCAGTAGTTTAAACCCACTGCTACCCTTTTGACAGCTGGCTATTAAGTGTTTTGCCCGTAAACACACCCTGGCGACAGTGGGGCTCGAACTTGAATTTGAATTTGGTTCTGTCGAAATAAGTAGTGTCTACAATCATTCTCGTGAAACAGCAGCAAAGTGGCAGTGTATTTTGTGACTATGGCACTCTTGTTGAAAGAATTGTTCATATAGCTCCATTTTCACAGGTTAAAATTGAGCTTGTCTGGAGCATAGCTCCTAATGTTTTTGGATGGATATCGAAATATCAAAGCAAAATTGTTTTCCATCATCAGTAGATTTACCACTTGAAAGAAATTTTCAAGTATCTCCCAAGGTAAAGGTCACAGCTTGAGGTCAAATGGTGAAAAAAATAAAGCTTATCCGGGGCACATCTACAATAACTGATGGATATGAAAATAAATTGGACAACACAATCTCTTTTATAAGTAGATATGCGATGTGAAATCAGTTTTCAGATTCTTCTATGGTCAAATTAGATGTCAAGGTCAAATGTAAAATTGAGTCTTAATTCATTGTCAAGGTCAAATTGATGATCAAACTTTTGCTGGCTGGATAGCAGATGTTCTAGGACAACCATCTAGCATCAATTGAAAAGTTAAAATAACATATTTAGTTTGTCCAAAACCTTACTAGAAATGTCAAATTTAATGTTTCAGCAGTAATATCTTTGATTCAAAAGATTTCTTTAGTGTTTATTCAGGAGTTACTCAATAACCCTTCAAGTTTTACTAAAACACAAATTCTCATTTGAGCTTTAAAAAAAGGTTTTATAATCTTGGTTCCTCATCTTAGACTGTTGATGGTATTTGGATGCTCAGTACACAATATCTATTTTACGTCTATTAAGAAACAAGATCTTACTACTTAGATTACTCTTGATATTGCTTATTTGAATACATCTTTACTCCTGCTGAAAAGATTTGGGCTATAATTTTATAATAATTTAATTTGTTTGCCTATTGTTTTATACTTACAGGCTACAGCAGAAAATCTAGATTTACACAAAACGTTGGAGGCCACACAAGATTCTCAAAATTACTTAACAAGAGAGGTGAGTTAATCTTAAATAAACTGTAGCTATTTCATAGTTGGTAGAGCTTCAGACACTCTTGCATGGTGTTCCAGGTTCAATATCTGGCTGCATTAAATATTCTTTCCTACCTTTGTCTCCCACCAATTTGGATTATTTTTACTCTAAGTGTGATGAGCAGCTGGAGGCTTGGAAAGGATGTAGTGGATATAACAGTGTGAGGAATACCAGCTATCCATGCATGAGACATGTAGGATCTTTCATGAGATTTGATTTGAGACAAGCTGTCAGATCTTAACCGAGTCTAGAATAAAAATGTTATTTAGAGAGCTTTGGCAAGTTTAAAAACTTTTTCTGTTCTAGACAAGGTCAAGATAAGCTTGTCTAAAACAAAGTTGAGTAACAGATTCCTTTTCTCACATTATCAAAAGTTTTTATGTTAAAAACCGATTTTTGTAACGCTCTTTAGACAAAAATACAGCTAAAACGTGCTTCAGATAACGTTGTAATGACGTCATTTATAATGTGATCTTATTCTGTATAAGACAAGGATATCTCTTATAGCTGTTCGTTGTGGAAGACAAGGAAAGCTATGTGAGAAATTGCCATATCATTGAAATACTGTTGAAAGAGGTTTTAAACCCTAGTCACAAGCAAACAAATAACTAAACAATCTAAACATGTTTCATTTATGGAAGTAGGAGTATTACAAGTACTGTAGATTGTACTAAGTTGAAATATTGATGATGTAGTCTAATTAGGTATATTGCTCAAATATCATCAATTGTAATGTTTTTGTACAAGTTTGTCTTTACTTTAGTTCATTGTATGATTGTTTGTATGTTTCCAGATTGCAGAACTCAAAGAGAAAAATGAAGAACTTCTTGCACTTTTGGATGAAGCCCAAGATGAACTTCGACACCTTCGTAACAAAGAAAGGCCGAATGCTGTCCGACACAACTACATGTCTTCACTTCTGTCAATACCAGGAGAATCACTGGCATCAGAACTGGAGAATTCTCTACGCAGTGATATTGATTACCCTAAAGGGTATTCACCCATGGAAAGGAGGTTTGTTGTTTCCACTTTACTTCACAAAATGGGTATATATTCTAATGAAATTCATAACAGAAAGGATCCATCTATTTAGTAGGTATGAAACATTAAACTATTTGAGACGGTAAGGGTACTAGTGGATACAATTTATTCACATTACCTCACAATAGATATTTTCTGATTGAATGTTCTGTTCAGATAAAGTTCAAAAAAAAGCACATAAGTTATTATTTGTATGGCGTAGCACCTGTTGGCCACTAAATCTTAGTAACCAAAGCTTTATTCAAGCAGTTTTAAGTTTTATCATCCAAAGACTATATTGAATTGATTAAAACTGTATAAGAAATTTTAATAATCTATTTTTTCACAGAAAGCACACATGGAAGATATTTGAAACAGTTCGAGCTGCTAAAAATTCCAACAATACTGACTCTAGTTTAGGGGTACCAGACTCCTTGTCAGCCAGTATGCTGGGTACCAGTGGTGTGGAGAGTGAAGATTCTAGATCTGTGTCACAGAGAAGCTCTATGTACTTTAGTGATGGTGAATCGGGGGTCAGTGAGGGGTATGGAGGAGATGTTGAATCATTGCTTGGGTAAGATATAGATTATATATACTACTCGTACAGGAGGTTTTAGATTTAACCTTTCAAGAGTTCTTGAATAAATCCCTTTTATTGTGGGTAAACATTGGATACAATTCAATTGAGTACCCATAATAAAGGGTATTTACAGAAATAACAATTTAAGAATGTGTTTATCCCCTATAATCTGTAGCCCTTGTTATCTACTACATCCTTATCCATTGTTCAAAGTTTGGGATTGGTTGAAATTAAAAGAGGATACAGACAACAGTAAAACATGTGCCCAAATTGAAATTAAACCACAATATGTGGTACAAAATAGTAAAGTAAAACTCAAATTAATTGTTTCAAGCAATTTTATTTTAATTCTCATTATTTTCGGAGGTAAAGAATAGCAAGAATTTGAAATCATGGGAGATTACAGAAACGGTTAACTATTTTACTGTCTTTTCCAAAATAATGTGTTAAACAGAAATGTAACACTAGCAGATAGCAACAACGATTTTAAAAAAAAAAGTGTTTCACCAATAAAATCTAATATATGAAGTTGAACTGCAAAGATGCCAAGCATTTCTTTTGGCTGATGACTTAAATGTAACAAGAGTTTATTTGTTCACCAATGATTAGACTGATACTGTTTTGTGTGAGATCATAGACTTAGAGCAGGATCTTGTTAACAGCCTGTAACAGGTTAGATTCTCAATTGTCCGGTGATGTTTTGGATCCCTGGAGTTATTGTGGCATTTGACAATGTCATTGTCTCTTACTTATGTACAAAGGATAAGTTAAATTCTACGTTAGATAAGCATTTAGTGGGTAAGATGAAATGTTGTAGTTGCACCATCTGCCACAATACAGCTACAATACTAGTGATAGTTTATATCCATTTATTTTACTTTGATTGTGATGATTACTATTAAAAGAGGGTTTAAACCCAATTAAAACAGAAAGTAGAATTAGAGCATTAGTTGAGTTAATGTATAACATTATTATTTTGTGTCCATGTTTTCAGTACTGGTAACAAGATGGGCAGACCTGGCGTGCCCGGATCAACAGACTTACAGAGATCTTTACGACGACTCTCAATGCGCAGAGCAAATGAACTGAATGAGATGGACTTTGCTAGAGAAGAAAGAGAGCGTATGGAAAAACACAGTCGAAATAGGTATTGAAATCTCTTGCTTTTAACTCCTGTATTGCTGACCCTAGAATATTCCTGCTTTGGCGAGACTTGTGCAGCCTGATCTTGGTGTATACTTCCTGATTTTACTTTTTAATCTGAAGAGTTTGAAAATTATACTTTTTTTTCAAAAAGAAAAAAGACTCACATTTATTGGATTCAGTGCTTTCAGCATTGATTTTACTGATTTTTTTTTCTTGATGTTTTTTTCATCATGACAAGGTTAATTTTACTAGGGTCAACTGGCCATACAATATAAATATTATTGACAATGATACTGAATCCAAATGTCACAAATATCTCCTTTACTTTATCTTCGGAATTGATAATATTGATAATGTATATCTGGTATTGACTATTGAATCAATATTATCATTTATTTAAGTATCTGCAGTCTTTTGGGCATTTTGGGCATCATTGGCACTTCATATTATTTAAAGAAGATTTAGACATTACAAAAAAATAATAGAATATAAACTTTATTCACAACATATGTATTCTTGAGATCAGATTTATGGTTGAATTTGTTTGATGAGGAGGTATGTGAAGCGTAACCTTAAGCCTGTCAAAAGTCATAATTGTCACTATCACAATCAGTGTATGTGCCGTAGTCTGTAATTGATTAAGTCTATCAGAATTTGTCTTGACCATAACTCCTACACTTAGGAATGGATTTCCAATAATTGTTTTCCATGTTGCGTTTGAATGAAAATTTTGGATAGCTGCAAGTTCAAGGTCAAAAATAAAAATCAACCTTATCAGAGGCATATCTCCAACACTTGTAAAAGTATTTCAATCATCACAAATATCCTCCATTATGAATAAATGTATCTTTTGATATATGTCTTTTGATATAAATTTTTGAAAAGATCTAAAGCTTTTTGCTGATTTGATACCAACTGATGTCCATGGTCAACTATTCTAATTTTTCTGATATTTCGTATCTATCAGGACTGAGAGTGAAGTTACAGACCGCAGTGATTCAGAGTTTGGCCATACAGGACGATGTAGATCACCAGACAG
The DNA here is from genome assembly GCA_948146395.1 of Fragum whitleyi. Classification (NCBI taxonomy): domain Eukaryota; kingdom Metazoa; phylum Mollusca; class Bivalvia; order Cardiida; family Cardiidae; genus Fragum; species Fragum whitleyi. Next base: position 34,113,121 of record OX411558.1, read on the forward strand.
TGTATTGTCCGCCAACAGTGGATATATGTCAATGACAGGTAGTGGAGGTAATCCATACTTCAGGATGCCAGAAAAACTCAGGATAGTTAAACCACTGGAAGGTGAGTCTTATAGAATTTTTAGCAATAACAGGATTCTGGAATTCCTTTGGCTTACTTGTCCGACATGAGCTTTTCTATTTGCTGACAAGTCCATTCCTTTAGGCCACTTGCCTATGGACAAGTTAATACAAGGCCTGATCTATTACCATAAAAACATAAATTATCCAAAGCAAATATCAAAGGGTGGATGATACTGTGGTAAATGGGGTACAGCATATTCTTTATTAACAATAGTTCTTCATGAAAGTTCATGTATTCAATTTTTTAAGGGCAAGTTCTTTTTGATTCAAGACAGTAGACGATCATCTCGTACTCATCTGGGGACAAGAAGAGACAATCTTGTAATATAACAACAGATTGTTTGAGACAACAAATTTTAAAAGTATCCAACTCTGTCAAACTGCTGGGATTATACAGACAAACAAATATTTATTTGTTTTTAGCTGAAAGGCCAGCGGGCTATTGTCATGGCGGGGTGTCCGTCGTCCGTCCGTCCATCTGTAAACTTTTACTTTAAAAATCTTCTCCTCATAAAGTACTGGATGGATTTCAATCAAATTTCACAGAAATGTTCTTTGGGTGACCCTTTATCAGATTCCTTCAAAGAATTTTAATCGGTGGAAAATCATGGCTTTAGTAGGCATGGCTAATTTCCATATATGGTAATAGGTGGCTTTTCTCAGAAACTAATGGATGGTTATAAACCAAACGTCACATGAATTATCCTTGAGTGACCCTCTATCAGTCTACAAAAAATTATTGTGATCAGATGCAAAATTTCTCTATATGTTATACAGTGGAAACTTTGAAAATCATTTTCTCAGAACTTAACTAATGGATACCAACCAAATTTCATTTGAATGATTCTTTAGTGATCCTTTACAAGTCTGTAAAAATATATTGTGATCAGATGAAAAATAAGTGTTTTATGGGCGGAGGTCATTTCTCTATATGTTGTATAGTGAAAATCATTTTCTCAGAATCTAACTGATAGACATTAATCAAATTTCACTGGAATGATTCTATAGTGATCCTTTATCTGCAAAAAAATATTGTAATCAGATGCAAAATATGTATTTATTGTCAGAGGTCATTTCTTTTGATATGTTATAGGGTGTAATATCCAATATAGGGTAAAACAAACTTTTTTCAAAGTTTAAACAGATGGATTTCAACCAAAATATTATGGAAATTTTAAATCTGTGAAGTTGTATCAGGCTGCAAAAAATGTTTGATTAGATGAACAGCATGCTTTTTATTGGCAGAGGACATTTCAACATATAAAGTGAATATTTGATCACTTGTGGTATCACCTAAATGATAATTTTTTTTAGACTCATTAAATTTAATAGGTGTAAAGATTGTAGGTTAGAAGGAACATAAGCTTTGTTGGAATCCAAATGTGAAGAAACATTAGGTGAAAAAGGGAGCCTAAGATACCCCCTGATAATTGGTCAGTTTAGTAGAACAAAGGGTGACTGCACAAAGAGGACAATTAAGTTGTGTAAACTAACCTTACTGAGGTTCAGAGTGGGGAAAAAAAGCTGAGTTGACTGCACTCTAAGGCATTGGGCAGAATAAATATGTTGGATTTGATATTTTACGTTGTATTATCATTAGTTAGAATTTTGTTTTGATGACAAACAATTGTTGTGAAGTAACACCCTAATAGTGGTGTCTAATGAAAACCGGAAAGGTCTACAATCAAAGTTTTGTAGATAAATGCCCTGTATATTGTGCAGTAACATTCTGTTTGTGTTGAAATTTTTATTTTTGGATTTCAAACAAATTACACTGGAATGATCCTTGTTTTATACAGCCTTATCATCCTATAATCATTATCAGGATATTCAGGCCTGTGGAGCGAATCAGGTGCTCAAGCGCCTCTAGTTCAGATAACCTAAAACAGTGTTTATTCTAGAGCGCGCCCTTGCATCATTCATGCATATTTTTTCTGAACGGCGTTAGAATTCAACAGCAGTTGTGCCAAACTGGTTCACATTAATCCTGGCATTTTTTTGTCCAGAACATTGAAAATCAAAGATGATGTGTGAGCCTTAGTGAGGAATGGCTTCTATTTTCACTCTCTAATAACAGAAATTGGAATACATGTAATGTGAAAATTTAATTTTGTTGTTAAATCTTTAAGATGCTTGAGGGAGATGTAGTCTGTACCTATTCATTTTACTTGATGATGTTACTAGGAATCAGTTATATAGAATGTATGTATATTTACAGGATCTGTAACATTACGTCAATGGCAACAGTTAGCCAAGCCTCACCTAGGAGGTATATTTGAGTCTCGCCCCGGTGTCAGTATAAAGGGAGAGAAGAAGTTAGACCTTGAGGCAGAAGTCTACACACTTAGTGATTTTGAGGAAGATGGTGAGGGATATTTCTGATCTACACTGTCACAAGAATCTCTTGAAAACTTACATGGTGGTCTTATGAAATAAGATACACAATAGATTGATGTTTGTAATCAATAGGGTTGTGGAATTCCCATGCCAAGCTTATCCGACAAAGCATTTTTTACGAACAAATACATTTTACTGGGCCACTTATATTAGGAAAAGTAAATACCAGGGTTTTATTTCCAAATCCCTGTAATCTATCAAAAATATGGATGGTTTTAACATGTTTAGGCGAATGATGTTACAGAAAACTCTGATGATAAAGATATTTCTAATAATGAAGTCAGTTTCATGATACCATGAACTCTTTTATACAAAATATTCAACAGTTCTAAGGACATTCTGACCAATCACTGTATTTTTATGTGTTCACAAAGTATTGTTTATACTAGAGGTTACTGTGTCTGTTTGTTTTATTATTTGCATGAAGGTTTCGTGCAACTTTCAACAGTTGATAAGTTATATTTGGGTGACTGGTACACACCAGTACAAATGCTATGTTTCATTCCAACCAGCGGCTGCTCATTCAGCCTAGGCATACTTCTTATTCACTATAACCTATTTACTATAACCTATATAACCTATTTGGCTATTGTTCTTTATTACAGATGATGTCATTGACTTTCCAACACGATTCCAGCACTGTTCAGGTGTATATACCTATACAGACACACGAGTTAGACACCCGTCTGAGGCTGGCAGGTTAGTACGTGTGTTGTCTTTATTTCACTCAATGAACTCTTACCAGTACAGTCCTTATGGTATCTTATGGCCCTTTGATTTTTACTTGAAAGAAATGTTGTAACAAGCAATATCTCCTTTTTCTCCCACAATATATTTTACCACCTGGGATGGTTTGTAGTTCAATTTTTGATTTGTCTGAAATTTCTAACACTGGGAAAGGTTAAAAGATCAAGAGATTATTCAGGTTTGAATCATATTATCTAACCCTTCCTTACAAAAACACATGTTTTATGTTAGAGTATCTGCTAGCTGACAGGTGTTTCAATACTTGCAAGTATTAAGACGTTATTTAACATGATCGTGTACAATACTGAATTCTATTGGATGAGTACCCTGCAGAACCAGTCTATATTTGACGAGGCGATAGCCAAGTCAAAATATAGACTGGTTCTGCAGGGTACGGATCCAAAGAATTCAGTGTTGTACTTGATCATGTTAAATGACATCTTTATTTCACACCATACACTGAAAGTTCCACAATTAAAGTTTTCTGCATCTGAGAGAGACAAAGGGAAAAGATCCAAAATGATCCGGATAGGGCCATCAAGTCACTATGAACATGATGAAATTGAAACAAACATTTGTTCTAAAAATAGAATTCCACATGAAATGTTTATTTCGTGTGTCAAGTCGATAAGTGCTTACTGATCATTATATGAAATTAACATAAAACAGGTTGACTTCCCATCGTCGCTTGAAATGTGCATTTTCATGTGAACAAACAATATTCTAAAATCAAGAAACAACAACAATTTTTGTGTCCCTCTTTGTCACTTGCATTCTTCTTTTACTTGCTAAACAATGTAACAAATGAAGAAATCAAGAATCTTCTCAAGATCGAACTTATTTCAATACCTTTGAACAGAGGGTTTGATACATTGAAAAGGCTGTGAAAGGTGGTTATTTCTGTATTCGGGACTGCAGCCTCACTTTCATCGTACAATATAGCTTGGAATAAAATCCGTATTGCACAGTAGCCTTGTTCTGGTTGTACAATTTGGATCTAGATATTTCACTCTCACGTGATGCAAAATAAGCGATGCCATTGGTCTACATTGTTTAGGTGTGAAATAAAAGGTTAAAAATAGCTAAGGTATTAATATAATAATAATAAGATAATTTTTTGCCATATCTTACTAACAGACAAAAACTGTAAGATTTAGCTACAATATATTTAAATGCCATTAAGTGCACACTGTATGTAATGGTCAGTCTATGAACTTTCAGTTTACATCCTTTCCAATTAATTTATCTTGTATAATTTTGTATGACGTATGAAGATCATATAAACTATTGTATATGTAAACAGTGATGATGATGCTGATTCAATAGGAACTGTCACAGATGATATGTAAGACGGAACTTAACCTGGAATCTTTGCTTGTGGGCTAGGGAAAATAGATTAAAATGCTTCTACCTGATAAAAAGGACAAAAATCAAATCTGAATCCATTTTCATTGAATTGTGCTTCTTTTTAGCTCACCTGAGCACGAAGTGCTCAAGGGAGCTATTGTGATCTATCAATGTCCGGGGTCTGTCTGTCCATCTGTCTGCCACGTCGTCAACTTTTTCTTTAAACGACATCTCTTAAACTTATGGGTCAAAATCAAACAAACTTGGCAGAAATATTCCTTGGGTGGTCCTAAGTAAAAATTGCTAAAATGGAAAGGATCTGTGCCATATCACAGGAAAAAGGGCCTTAATGACAAGTTTCTTGTTTACACTCTAGAAGCTACAAATATAGTCCAATCTTTATGAAACTTGGTAAGAATGTTTGTTAGGTCATGAGGATGAAGTCTTTTGAAAATAGGAAGGATCCATGCCATATCACGGAAAAAGGGGCCTTAATGACAATTTTGTCAACAATTTCTTTAAACGTCATCTCCTCTTAAACTAATGAGTCAAAATCAACCAAACTTAGCAGAAATATTCCTTGGGTGGTCCTAAGTAAAAATTGCTAAAATGGAAAGGATCTGTGCCATATCACAGGAAAAAGGGCCTTAATGACAAATTTCTTGTTAACACTGTAGAAGCCACAAATATGGTCCAATTTTCATGAAACTTGGTCAGAATGTTTGTTAGGTCATGAGGATGAAGTCTTTTGAAAATAGGAAGGATTCATGCCATATCACGGGAAAAGGGGCCTTAATGACAATTTGTCAACAATTTATTTAAATGACATCTCCTCCTAAACTTATGAGTCAAAATCAACTAAATTTGGCAGAAATATTCCTTGGGTGGTCCTAAGTAAAAATTGCTCAAATGAAAAGGATCCGTGCTATATCACGGGAAAAGGGGCCTTAATGACAAATTTCTAGTTTACACTCTAGAAGCTACAAATATAGTCCAATCATCATGAAACTTTGTCAGAATGTTTGTTAGGTCATGAGGATGAACTCTTTTGAAAATGGGAAGTTTCTGTGCCATATGATGGGAAAAGGGGCCTTAATGAAAATTTTCTTGTAAGAGCTCCAGACGCCACAAATATGGTCCAATCTTCATGAAACTTGATCAAAATGTTTACCAGATCACAAGAATGAACTCTGTTGAAAATGGGAAGGTTCATAACATATTGGAAAAGGAGTCTTAATGATAATTTACTTGAAAAATCAGGTGAGCAATTTAGGCCCTCAGGGTCCTCTTGTTTCAAATTCCATATTTAAATTAAAAAAATCATTAGAAATAGATTTGCTTTGTTTGGTTATAAGAATAGTCTAGCCTTCTAAGCTCATTCACTAGATAGTGCTCTATTGTGTTCATCCAATGTCCTTCCTTCTCCTTCATTCTTCCAAAATTGCTGAAACTCAGTGGGAATGTACCTTGGGTCAAGACAAGCTCTACCAAAGTTGTTCAATAATTGAAATCCAACTGTAACTCTGGTTGCCAAAAATAATGGGAAAATAACAAAATTTCTTAATCCAGATGGCAGACAGCTTTCATATGTGGTATATAGCTATATCATCATTTAGTGGACTTTTATCAAGTTTGTTCATCTTGTCATATTATGCCCCTGAGGTTGAATTTGGGCCCCACTCAAACACATCCAATTTAACATTGAAACAAATATCAATTTTGAAAATCTTCTTCTCTGAAACTTCAAGGCAAACAGCTTTCATATTTAGAATTTAACCTCTTCTAATGGACCCCTGCCAGGTTTGTTCATATAACTTGGAGTCAAATAACAGCTCCACCTTGGCACATCCATTATGTATCTAAGAAACAAAGTAGAAAAATCGTCTGATGAAACTTGAAGCTTGTGCTTTCATATTTGATCTGTAACAGTCATCTCGTGGACTCATACAAGCTTAATATCATTCCCCTGGGTCAAATTCGTGCTTATAGAAATATAGAAAAAAATCTTTAAAAATCCAAATCTTAATCTTAATCAACAACATAAGGCAGTAAGCTTGCAGATTTTGCATGTAGCATCAAGTGAGCTTCTACAAAACTGTTGTACATATCATACCAGTGGGGTCATATTTGGGCTCTGTAAATCAATCTAAAGGTCTCGGGTTCGATCCCTGACTCATCCTTTCCAACTATATGTCTCTCACTAATTGGTTGATAATTTTAGACCTATGTGAGTCAGCAGCTGGAGGCTAGGAAAGGATGTAATGGTAGTACTAGTGACAGAAATATTAGGAATCCTTTGTTAGGTGCTCCAGCTTCTGCTATAAAACTGAAAGATTGTTGAAAGCGGCATAAAACCCCATTCAAACATCTAATTGAACTTTATAAGTAAGAAAATTTTCAGTTATGATTTTATCTTATATATTTTAGGGCATTGATATTAGGTATGAATGATCTCTGTGATTTTGCAAATCATTCTCATGTGATGTCCAAGGGATCAAGGAGACTCAAGAGAGCGATATAGGACCACAACTTGCCTCTAGTTTTGGTGTGAGCTCAAAATAGCTTTAGCTTTGCTTTCAAACTTTGAATACATTTAAAGGCTGCTTTTTAGATTTCAAAGTAAAATGTATTTTCAGAAAAATTCTATGTAGATTCTCAATCAAATTTAGTTTGAAGTATATGGTGCATTTTGTGGTATATTTTATATGCCCATTGAAAGGTGAAACTGGCTGTGTCCAGGGTGACTGCATCAACTTCTTTGTTTGAAGCATAACTCTGTCCCTGTATGTCTGATTGACTTGAATTTTGGTAGTTATGTTCCTCTCGTGATAACGGAGTGCAGTGTGCAAGACTCATAATTCTACCTAGATTAATTTTTAGCTCACCTGAGCACAAAGTGCTCAAGTGAGCTATTGTGATCACCTTTTGTCCAGCGTCCGTCCATCGTCCGTTGTCCGTCGTCTGTCAATAATTTCTTTAAACAACATTTCCTCCTAAACTACTGGGCCAATTTACACCAAATTTTACAGAAATCTTCCCTAGGTGGTCCCCTTCCAAAATTGCTAAAAGAATTGAAATCGGTGAAAAACTCTGGTTGCTATGCTAATTTAAGAAAATCTTTAAAATTCTTCTTCTTTAGAACAAGCAGTCCTACAGCCTTGAAATTTGGCATGGATGATCAGCTCATAGACCTGAATAAAAATAGCTAAAATCATATCTGTTGGGTCACCAGGTGCGGAGCACTTGGGGGGAGGGGGGAGTTCTTTGGGTTAATTTTGTAATCTTTAACCTCCTTCTTCTTCTGAATAAGAAGCCCTACAGCCTTCAAATTTGGCATGGAGGATCAGCTCATAGACCTTAATGAAATAGCTAAAATCATATCTGTTGGTGCGGGGGGAGGGGTTAGTGAAAATTTTGTAATCTTTAACCTTCTTCTTCTGATGAACCAGGAGCCTGACAGATTTGAATATTGGCATGGATGATCAGCATATGGACCTTTATAAAAATAGCTAAAATCATGAGTGTAGATTCACCAGGTGCGGAGCACAAGGGGGGAGAGGGTAGTACTTTTGTGAAAATTTTGTAATCTTTAACCTTCTTCTTCTTCTGAACCACTAGCCCTACAGACTTGAAAATTGGCATGGAGGATCAGCTCATAGACCTTAATAAAAATAGCTAAAATCATGACTGTAATGCCACCAGGTACGGAGCACCAGGGGGGAGGGGGTAGTACTTTTGTGAAAATTTTCTAACTTTATCCTTCATTTTCTAATGAACCAGGAGCCCTACAGACTTCAATATTGGCATGGATGATAAGCATATGGATCTAAAATAAAATAGCTAAAATCATGAATGTAGGGCCACCAGATGCGGAGCATTAGGGGGGAGGGGTAGTACTTTGGATCAATTTTGAAATCTTCAACCTTATTCTTCTCCTGGATCAGGAACCCTACAGACTTGAAAATTGTCATGGGTGATCAATATATTGACATTAATAAAAATAGCTATAATCATGACTGTAGGGTCACCAGGTGCTGAGTGTCTTGGGGAGGGGGTAGTACTTTGTATCATTTTTGAAATCTTTAAACTTCTTCTAATGAACCAGGAGTCCTACAGACTTGAAAATTGGTATGGATGATCAGCATATGGACATTAATTGAATTAGCTAAAATCATGACTGTAGATTCACCAGGTGCAGAGCATCTAGGGGGGGGGGGTGCTTTGTTGAGAATTTTGAATCCCTACAGCCTTTATATTTGACATGGATTGATCAACTTATTAAAGAAAACTTTAAAAGTCTCAGACTAAGCCTGTATATCTGGCATAGATTAGCTGACCACAGACCTTTTATGAAAAAAGCTTAAATAAATAATGACCAGGGGAGGAGAAGGGGGGGAGGATTATTGCAAATGCTATCTGATTGAATAAGTGAAAATCTCTTTTTCTGTTGTTGCATGGACATACCTAGGTAATGAAGCTTTTTTCTCAGGTGAGCCACCCAGGGCCAAAGGCCCTCTTGTTTAGATTTTTCGCTTTGTTGCTTTTCATCTTTGGGCATCCAGCCCTGCATTGAGGGTATCTTGTGACAATTTGTTTTTTAGCTCCACTGGCTGAAAGCCACTGGGGCTATTGTCATGGCGTTGTGTCCGTCGTGCGTCCGTCCGTCTGTCTGTGCGTGCATCCGGTTGTAAACTTTTCTATAAAAATCTTCTCCTCAGAAACTACTGGATGGATTTCAACCAAACTTCACAGGAATGATCCTTGGGTGACCCTCTTTCAAAGTTGTTCAAGAAATTTTGATCCAATGAAAAACATGGATTTAATGGGCGAGGCTTATTTCCAAATATGGTAAAAAGTGAGTTTTCTCAGATTCTAATCAATGGATACCAATTAAATTTTACATGAATAATCCTTGGGTGACCCTTTATCAGTCTACAAAAAATCATTGTGATCGGATGGAAAATATGCATTTTATGGGCAGAGGTCATTTCTCTATATGTTGTATAGTGGAAACTTTGAAAATCATTTTCTCAGGATGTAACTGATGGATATCAACCAAATTTCACTTGAATGATTCTTGAGTGACCCTTATCAGTGTACAAAAAATCATTATGATTGGATGAAAAATATGTATTTTATGGGCAGAGGTCATTTCTCTATATGTTATATAGTGGAAACTTTGAAAATCATTTTCTCAGGATGTAACTGATGGATATCAACCAAATTTCACTTGAATGATTCTTGAGTGACCCTTTATCAGTGTACAAAAAATCATTGTGATTGGATGAAAAATATGTATTTTATGGGCAGAGGTCATTTCTCTATATGTTATATAGTGGAAACTTTGAAAATCATTTTCTCAGGATGTAACTGATGGATATCAACCAAATTTCACTTGAATGATCCTTGGGTGACCCTTTATCAGTCTACAAAAAATCATTGTGATTGGATGAAAAATATGTATTTTATGGGCGGAGGTCATTTCTCTATAAGTTATATTGTGGAAACTTTGAAAATCATTTTCTCAGAATGTAACTGATGGATATCAACCAAATTTCACTGGAATGATCCTTGAGTAACACTTTATCAATTTACCAAAAATTATTTTGATTGGATGAAAAATATGCATTTTATGGGCGGAGGTCATTTATCTATATGTTATATAGTGGAAACTTTGAAAATCATTTTCTCAGAATTTGATTTTTGGATATCAATTAAATTGCACTGGAATGATACTTGAGTGACCCTTTATCAGTGTACCAAAAATTATTTTGTTTGGATGAAAAATATACATTTTATGGGTGGAGGTCAATTCTCAATATGTTAAATAGTGGAAACTATGAAAAACATTTTCTCAGAATGTAAATGATGGATATCAATCAAACATTTTTGGTATGATCTTTGGGTGACCCATTATCATGCAGTCAAAAATTATTTTGATTTGATAAAAAATATGTCTTTTAATAGCAGAGGTAATTTCTCTATCTGTTATATAGTTGAAACTTTGAAAATCATTTTCAACATCAGTAGAACCCCAAATATCTAAAAATCTAGTCAAAAAATTTATTTGTTTTTACAAGAATTTCAAGCCTGTGGAGCAACTCAAGCCATTCATGGCTTTCTAGTTTTTGTTATGTCAAACAGTTGAGTGTTCTTTTCAAGATGTAGAACAAAGAACACATTTATTTGATCAAGCATTTAGTGATCATGTAGTCGGTAATTTACCAATATCCCTGGGTCTGTAGAGTAGTCTGTAGATTGAGGGGCAATTAAGTCTCATGTAGCTATATATTGCCTTAGTTCTTGGTTTAAGAATCATGATTATAGATAAGTTGACTTATCTATTAAAAGGCTTTTTTTCTTTATCAAACAAAATAATCTTACTCTTGTCAAAATAGATTCCATTATTTAATATAGTGCACTCCATTTATAACAAGATTAGTTACAAGAAGAAACCGCTCAAAACGAGTCCGTGCTTTTTGGGGGACCATTTTATGTCTACCAGTGTTAGTATGTGAGAAAAATCCTGTCAGCTGTTAATAGCTTTTCAAAAATAGGCTCAGTTTTCATTTAAAAAAAAGCCATCTTGGGTCCAATTTTCAGTTATACAAGACTTACCTCTGCACGACAACTTTGCATTTTGTATATGGCATTATTCAAGAATTCTATGAAACTAAATCAGTTGCCAATTTTAAACCATGCGTTTTTAGCTCACCTGAGCAAGAAGTGCTCAAGGTGAGCTATTGTGATTGTACAATGTTTGTCGTCAGTCGTGCATCATCCTTCGTCTTCAATTTCTTTAAACATCTCTTCCTTAACCAGTGGGTCAATTTTGATGAAACTTGGTAGGGATGTTCCTTGGGTCAAGCTCTACCAAAGTTGTTCAAATAAATGAAATTCACCATTAACTTTCCCTTTACCCTTAACAAAAAGGGTGAATATATGAAAATCTTCAAAAATCTTCTTCTCTAAAATAAGAAGGCAGACAGCTTTCATATTTGGTGTGTAGCATCTTCTAGTGGACTTCTACCAAGTTTGTTCATATCAAGACCCTGGGGTTACATTTGGGCTCCACCCGGGCGCAACCCTTTTTTACATAGATTCAAAGAGTGAAAATCTTAAAAAATCTTCTTCTCTGAAACCAGATGGCAGACAGCTTTCATATTTGGTATGTAGCATCACCAAGTGGGCCTCTACCAAGTTTGTTCATATCAAGAAGCTAGGGTCATATTTGGGCTACACCGAGGCACATTCCTTTTAGCTCTTCTGAGCACAAAGGGTAAAAAAGTGGAAATCTTCGAAAATCTTTTTCTATGAAACCAGAAGGTAGACAGCTTTCATATTTAGTATGTAGCTTCATCTAGTGGACTTCTACCAAGTTTGTACATATCAAGACCCTGGGGTCATATTTGGGCTCCATCCGGGTGCATCCCTTTTAGCTCATCTGAGCATGATGGCTGAAAATAGGAAAATCTTCAAAAATCTTCTTCTCTGAAACCAGAAGGCAGACAGCTTTCATATTTAGTATGTAGCATAATTTAATGGACCTCTACCAAGTTTCTTCATATCAAGACCCTGGAGTCCTATTTGGTCTCCACCCAGGCGCATCCCTTTTTACATAGAATCAAAGAGCGCAAAGGCAAATCCGTCTTGTTCTTGGCTGACAACATTCCATGGTATTGATCTTATGTAGAAATTAAAAATCTAGTCAAAACTTTTATTGCTTTACAAGAATTTCAAGCCTGTGGAGGGACTCAAGCCATTCATGGCTTTCTAGTTTCATATCAAGACCTTTGGGTCACATTTGGGCTCCATTCGGGGCACATCCCTTCATATAGAATGAAAGAGAGAAAAGGCATATTTTTCTTGTTTTTGGCTGAAAACCTTCCATGGTACATGTATTGATCTTATGTAGAAATTATCTGCTTGTTGACATCTGTCTATTTAATTAATGTGATGTCTCAGGGGTCAAAGGGACTCAGGTGAGCGATCTAGGACCATCATGGTCCTCTTGTTTTTAGATGCCAATGCATCAAAATATCTTAGTGTCCTTTTGTCTGTCTGTCTGCTGAAAATTTAACCTGTAGACTAAAAAAATTCATAGCTACAACATTTAACACCTGGTAAATAACATCACACTGTTATTTGGTAAACATCTTCTTTACAATACCCAACTGAGGCGTATCAAATCATCTAGGTCAAGGTCCAAATTTTTATTCTGATCTACTTTATTTTTTTTAATGAAAACTTAGCCTAAAAAAGTTCAGATTTTGTATAATTTAACATGATTAAAATGAATTTACAGCCTAGTATTTTCCTACTTCAAACTTTAAAGTTTCAAAGTTAATATTTGAAGGAAAGTATATTTTACTCTTGACAATAGACATCTTTAACTGTGTAGGTCATCTGTGTAGATCATGGTAGTATATCGTCAAACTTCCTAAAAAAACTAATTATTGTGGGCATAAATGTTACTCAACCACATAATTTTTTGAGTTTCATGAAGCTGGCTGTTCTGTTTGCATTCATGTTCACCACCTACATTTTGTTATTTCTATGTTTCAGACCGATGATATTTTCATCCTCTAGTCCAAAAATGGCAACATGTGACAGAGTAGAGGCTTCAGGCACAAGTACCTACAGTATGTCTCTAGGACTGGCCTCACTGTTAAATGAACGTGATCTACTTGTATCCCCACCAGAACGTCCAAAACCACGTGTCCAGCATGGAACTGCAAGTTCAAACCCAACACGATTCCCTCGTCTTGTCAGTGATTCGCTGTACAATCCAGCGCCAATTACTCCCACCTCAACTTTGACACTACCCACAAACAATTATAACCTGATTACATCATCCTCATGGACACAAGGTACAAATCAAACTTCATCTCAACAGGGACTTACAGACGCACAAAGACCAATTTGTTCACCAGGAATTATGTCACAGACAAACTTAATTCAAAATCAGATGTCATCAAATGTTACAGCTGATCTAAATGGTTCTAATTTGTTACAGAGTGTCTCAGTACCAAGTGTCATAGTAGCACCAAGTGTGGATGTCACTGCATCAACATTATTAAGGTCAAATTCAAGGTTAAACACAGCTAGGGGACTAACTGGAAGTATGGATGATCTATTGTCTCCTAATTCTCTTACAAATGCCCTTGGTGTGATAAATAGACTAAAAGACACAGGAATGAGTCTTTATGGATATTTAAACCGAACTTCAGAAGTTCAAAACACAGACAAAGAATCATCTGGACCTACAACAAGACCAAATTCACTACCAATCTCAGCAGGAGCATTAGATACATCAACAACAATGTCTCTAATGTCATCTGCCTCATCTGTTACAACTGGGGAAAGGTTGTCAGTGACTTCTATGTCAAGTGCTTCAGTGACTGCTGCTTCTGATTCAGGAACTGATAGCTCATCTTCTGGTGCTGCTTCTAAGCTGTATACATCATTGTTTTCTAAGAAAACTGCTGGTGGTGTTTTAGGAGCCTTGGCAAAGTTCCACCGTGATGGATCCTTGTGAACCATATTAAAGTGGATAGAAGGGGATTTATGGCTGAATTCATTATAATTTTTAATCTCTTATACATGGCTAACACAGCAGGGAATCAAGTGACAATTTATTTTCACATTTTTCAATAATTCTGTAAATACTTGACCAATTTGAAAAAGGTTTGAAGCACAGGCAGAAAAATGCCAGGAATTTACTGAATGTGGTAAACTGTTAGAAAATCTGCTGATATAAAAGTTATTGACACCCAGGTAAATTTTTTACTTTGTCCTCAACAACTTTTTACCAACAGAAATTCGAAAGATCTGCTACATCCAGGAAAATCCTGACATTTTACCACCTTCTCCATTTCAAATCGAATTCAAATTGGTCATATATCAAGATAACTACCAATGATTGCCTGAAATTTTGGTGTCATATGGTATTCCACCATGGTTAAGAGATTAAGAAAAGATAATGTATTAAACCTTTTATGTGATAGAAATATTTCCAAAGATGGAGAAAAGAATAATATGCAATTTATTTGTTATTATTATTAACATGTTTTCTAATTTAGTACGTTTTTTTAAATTAAGCTTTTCTTGTTCACTCAATGACATATAAATGATCTTAAAATGCAAACAATTATCTTATTTTCCAATTGCAGACAACAAGAAATCAGTAAAATTATCAGTCAAATTTGGAAACATTATTTCAAAATGAGAAACTGCTTATTATGATTATTTCATCAGCCCACAATTTATTAAAACTTCTTTTCTATTCAGAAAAACAGTATGAGGATGTGAAAAGTAATAGGTTAAAAAAGATATTCATGATGGATTTAAGTCACCTTGAATCATTTACATTTTGGTGATCTTACTGTCAAGTATTGGTGCTAGAACCACAGCAAAAGTGAATGTTGAAGAGAAGAATTTCTTTACTCATGATTCTTGCAGTAAATTTATGCTGGCTGTAAAGCTTCGACATGGAGTTTTGACTAAGATCAGCCTGCACAGACATGGAGTCTGATCTTAGCCTCAATTTCCTGCTTTCTCCTGAATTACTGTGGAAAATCCTGAAACAGATAGAGTAAATGTACAGAAAATTGGCAATCTGTTTGAAACAAAAAAGGAAGTCCACAACGATAATTTTTGATACTCTTTTTGTTGTATTTTTTGCCATCATCATAAGGGACATAGCATTTAAGAGATTTTGTTTTGGGGAAGGAACTTGATATTTGTTGCTTATAAACTGTGGTGGCTTATAGGAGTTGGGTGAAGGACTGAAAGGGTATTTACTTGGAATAAAAGAGCTTTCAATGTATTTACCCAGTTTTTTTGAAAGTGAAAAGCTGGTAATTTGATATGGTTAATGTCAACTGCTGTTTATATGTTCATTCCTTCTGGACAAAGATTCTCTGCATTCTGATATTTAAGGATGAATTCAGAAATTGGTCAGGCCGTTGATAAATTGTTTTTGTGATAGCTCTAGTTATATTTTATCGCTTGTTTATTTAATCTGCTTGTATTGTTAGTAAATGTTGTGCAATGTTTTTTTTCTGTTTGTTTAATTGAAAATTAAATTTTTAATAAAAATAAGATGAGAAAAAGATGATGTCATAAAAGCAGCTAATACCAGACTTTTTCAAGCTATTGTGAATTTTAAGATGAGGATGGTTGTACAAACAAATTTTTTCAACAGATGTTTAGCTACAGACCGGGACAAAGGATTTTGGATTTCAAATTAAAGAATTAGATTCCCTGTAAAAAAAAAACTGTATTGTGGGCTGTTTCAAATGAGCCTGTTTGTGACATTCCAATAACTTAAAGGTGTACTAGACACAAACATTGAGCAGCCTAGAAAATCACGCAATGAAAGAAGAACTTTCCTTGACTACTTGCATTGGGGTTAAGACCTGAACTTTTTATAGAGAGAATAGTTAGACTCTGGTCAGACTGTGCTGTTACACTGGCTGGTTAGAGGCATTACTCTGTGCTCATATGAAAATATTGGAAATCCCACATGCAGGCTTATTTGTGGTCACAAGAATCCCGTTGTGTATCAGCAATTGTGTTACTTTCATGCAATTGAGCTGTCAGTACAAAATTATTGTTGTAAATGCCCTTAAACATATGGGCACTTAAAATGATTTTGTTGTGAGTTTGCAAAGATTGTTTTGCAACACACAATATAGCTTGAGAAAGCTTACCTGTAAATTGTAACTGTGAATTATTTCAGGTTAATACATTGGAATTAAAAACTTGAGTTGTTATGCTGTATATTGTTTGCAGACAGACACCAGTAAAATGATTAGATCTGTACCTTATTGGTGCAATACAAAATAATTTGAATGATGTATTTAATTACACACTGCCTATGTTAACAAATTTTGCTATAACAGTTATTTTATTATTTAGGTCTAGTAGGTATGGTTGCTTTGCTTTTAAATTTATTTTGTAAATGCATCAGTTATGTGCTAAATTTGTATTTCACACAATTGTAAACCTGAATATTTTGTAAGGGCTTTCATTAATTGTAGATAATTAGAGTAAGTTTTCATTAATATTTTGTTTATATCTAGATATGAAGATTTTTGTATGCTTTCTATTCACATCATTTTGACAGACTATTGGTAGGAGAAGATAAGAACATAAACAGTGTTCAATGTTTAAGTACTTACTAACTTTTCACGCTTGGACAGTGATTTTACCCTTGTCACAATGAATTTAAAAAGAATAAAATTTCAAAATTGATTTAAATAAAAGATCTGAAAAAACTGTAAAACTTATAATAAAACAGGCAGTACATATAATGTTAAAACTACTTATATGAGCATGCTTATCTTTATCTTTCCCAATTGTCAAAACAGGAATATTCCAGGTTTAACATGATAAATTCTATGTACTACACAGAGGTTGAAATATGACAAGAAACCTCTATTCTGCTTTTGAATCATTTTCATTTTGTTTCTGATCTGTTTATAGTGAAGTACATTAATTGTGATATTTACTTATGAAGATATTTCTTTTTAACTGTCCTCACAAGGTAGAAAATTTTTGATGATTATAGGTCAATTTGGAGTGCATAATAGATACATGTATGACCATGACATACAGACTTAGAGTTTCAAGCTCGCTTTCCCCTAGTACGACCCACACACACACCTTCCCGACTATCTTTGGGGTATAATAGGAGTCAACTTGAGTGTTCCTTTTTACATA
This sequence comes from Fragum whitleyi, assembly GCA_948146395.1. NCBI lineage: Eukaryota > Metazoa > Mollusca > Bivalvia > Cardiida > Cardiidae > Fragum > Fragum whitleyi. The sequence continues at coordinate 34,130,459 of OX411558.1, forward strand.
CAGAAATTTAGGGTTCTGACTAGATCTGAATATGACAAAACTGTACATCTCTAAGTACTTTTACTATGGTACAATGCACACATCCCAAAGAACAAATGTTGAATTAGTGATGATGGATATCTATTTAATCTCTGTCCAGCTTCACCAGTTCTGTGTTCTCCCTTTAAATCTCTTTTGTAGATTTTTTTCTCAGCAAAACATGAGCTACACTTTGCCAAGTTACACACAAGTTAAATATTGTTTGATATTTTAACCAAAATGTATTTTCAGCTACGCAGAGTTTGTTGAAATAACAAATCTGAATCGCTGAAAATAGCTTCAGGTAAGTTTAATGTTAAGAGTAATAACGTCCTTTGGCTTCAAATGGACCCAGGTGTCATCAGTTGACTTTTGACTCAATCATGGTTGAATATAAGTTGAGCTGCATAGATCTACTTCATTTATGAAACAGACTAAACAATGAATATTTTATTCTCGAGTATAATAGATTCTAATTGCTCATTCATAGATTTGTTTTTGCATAAACTAAGCACTCATATTATTTTGAAGATCTTTTATTTCTTTTGTAATAGCATAATGATAATTACTTGTATTAAGAAATGCTTAAACAGAAAACAAATTAGACAAAATGGATATAATCTTGATAAGTGGTGGATTTCACTGCAACACTTATTTTATTGCAACCAGCTTTATGTTTACACAAATCTAGACAGAACCAAATTTAATAGTTTTTGTCATACCAATAGTATCCAACCGATTCGTACACCATTCCGCTTTTTGAAGCCCCTAAAAAATACACTCTGTAGTACATTTTGGAAGATGAGCAAATCACAAGCAATTTATTTTTCATTTTCCACAATGTTTTCTTCCTTTAAAAGAAAAAGATTAAGTATTTCACAACAATTGGAACTGTCTGTATTAGTCTGTGAGTTTGTACAATATTTGATGTTCTTGTATACCATAGTTACATGTTTTTATATATACAAGAGTTGGAATAAAATTCTAGATAAACAAGAAATTCAAAAATGTGTTTCTTTTATTTTTTGATCTGAATTGTTTTCAAAGACAACCCCAAAGAATTGCTATATCCTGGGTATTGTCAACATCCTGACAGTCTTACATTTGGTATATCCCTAGGTATTTACTGGAAATTTTATTTCAGTATTCTTCAAAGGATCTCAATATCTTTGGATTAGTGTGATAAAGCACAAACAAAACGTGTTTATTGAGTTTTTTTTTTTGTTTTTTTTAGCTCACCTGAGCACGAAGTGCTCAAGGTGAGCTATTGGGATCGTAGAATGTCCGTCGTCAGTCGTGCGTCGTCCGTCGTCCACAATTTCTTTAATCATCTTCTCCTCCTAAACCAGAGGGCCAATCTTGATGAAACTTGGCAGGGATGTTCCTTGGGTCAAGCTCTACCAAAGTTGTTCAAATAAATGAAATCCACCCTTAACTTTCCCTTTACCCTTAGCAAAAAGGGTGAATATATGAAAATCTTTAAAAATCTTCTTTTCTGAAACCAGAAGGCAGACAGCTTTCATATTTGGTATGTAGCATCATCTAGTGGACCTCTACCAAGTTTGTTCATATCAAGACCCTGGGGTCATATTTGGGCTTTGCCTGGGCCCAACCCTTTTTACATAGAATCAAAGAGCAAAAATCTTTAAAAATCTTCTTCTCTGTAACCAGATGGCAGACAGCTTAAATATTTGGTGTGTAGCATCACCTAGTGGGCCTCTACCAAGTTTGTTCGTAACAAGACCCTTGGGTCATATTTGGGCTTTGCATGGGTGCTACCCTTTATCTCTTATGAGCACGAAGGGTAAAAAAATGAAAATCTTCAAAAATCTTCTTCTCTGAAACCAGAAGGCAGAAAGCTTTCATATTTGGTATGTAGCATCATCTAGTGTACCTCTATCAAGTTTGTTCATATCAAGACCCTTTGGTCATGTTTGGGCTTTGCCTGGGCCCAACCCTTTTTACATAGAATCAAAGAGCGAAAATCTTTAAAAATCTTCTACTCTGTAACCAGATGGCAGACAGCTTAAATATTTGGTGTGTAGCATCACCTAGTAGGCCTCTACCAAGTTTGTTCATATCAAGACCCTTGGGTCATATTTGGGCTTTGCACGGGTGCACCCCTTTATTTCTTATGAGCACGAAGGGTAAAAAAATGAAAATCTTTAAAAATCTTCTTCTATGAAACCAGAAGGCAGACAGCTTTCATATTTCGTGTGTAGCATCATCTAGTTGACCTCTACCAAGTTTGTTCATATCAAGACCCTGGGGTCATATTTGGGCTCCACCCGGGCACAACCCTTTTTACATAGAATCAAAGAGCGAAAATCTTTTAAAATCTTCTTTAATCGAAACCAGAGGGCACACTGCTTTCATTTTTAGCTCCACTGGCTAAAAGCCACTGGGGCTATTGTCATGGCGTTGTATCCGTCGTGCGTCCGTCCGTGCGTGCGTGCGTGCGTCCGGTCGTAAACTTTTCTTTAAAAATCTTCTCCTCCGAAACTACTGGATTGATTTCAACCAAACTCCACAGGAATGATCCTTGGGTGACCCTCTTTCAAAGTTGTTCAAGAAATTTTGATCCAATGAAAAACTTGGATTTAATGGGCGTGGCTAATTTCCAAATATGGTAAAAAGTGAGTTTTCTCAGATTCAAATCAATGGATACCAATTAAATTTTACATGAATGATCCTTGTGTGACCTTTTATCAGTCTACAGAAAATCATTGTGATCGGATGGAAAATATGCATTTAATGGGCGGAGGTCAATACTCTATATGTTATATTGTGGAAACTTTGAAAATCATTTTCTCAGAATGTAATCGATGGATATCAACCAAATTTCACTGGAATGATCCTTGAGTGACCCTTTATCAGTGTACAAAAAATCATTGTGATCGGATGGAAAATATGCATTTTATGGGCGGAGGTCAATTCTCTATATGTTATATAGTGGAAACTTTGAAAATCATTTTCTATGGATGTTACTGATGGATATCAACCAAATTTCACTGGAATGATCCTTGGGTGACCCTTTATCAGTCTACAAAAAATCATTGTGATCGGATGGAAAATATGCATTTTATGGGCGGAGGTCATTTCTCTATATGTTATATAGTGGAAACTTTGAAAATCACTTTTTCAGAAGGTTACTGATGGATATCAACCAAATTTCACTGGAATGATCCTTGAGTGACCCTTTATCAGTCTACTCAAAATAATTGTGATAGGATGAAAATTGCATTTTATGGGCGGAGGTCATTTCTCTATATATTATATAGTGGAAAATTTGCAAATCATTTTCTCATAATCTTATTTTTGGATATCAACCAAATTTCATTGGTATGATCCTTGAGTGACCCTTTATCAGTGTATCAAAAATTATTTTGATTGGATGAAAAATATGTATTTTATGGGCGGTGGTCATTGCTCAATATGTTAAATAGTGGAAACTATGAAAATCATTTTCTCAGAATGTAACTGATGGAATCATTTTCAACATCAGTAGAACCCCAAATATTTAAAAAGCTAGACAAAACATTTATTTGCTTTTACAAGAATTTCAAGCCTGTGGAGCGACTCAAGCCATTCATGGCTTTCTAGTTGGTATGTAGTATCATCTTGTGGGCCCCTACCAAGTTTGTTCATATCAAGACCCTTGGGTCATATTTGGGCTCCACCCGGGCGCATCCCTTTCAGCTCATCTGAGCACCATGGGTGAAAATGGGAAAACCTTCAAAAATCTTCTTCTCTGAAACCAGAAGGCAGACAGCATTCATATTTAGAATGTAGCATCATCTTATGGACCTCTTCCAAGTTTGTTCATATCAAGACCCTGGGTTCACTTTTGGGGTCCACTCGGGTGCATCCCTTTTTACATAGAATCAAAGAGCAAAAAAGGCATATCTGTCTTGCTCTTCGCTGAAAACGTTCCATGGTATTGATCTTTGGCAATTATCTTCTTTTTGACATCTGCCTATCTAATTAATGTGATGTCCCAGGGGTCAAAGAGACTCAGGTGAGCGATCTAGGACCATCTTGGTCCTCTTGTTCACTCTGAATTTCCAGACTTTGGTACAAGATAAATAAAAGAGTTTTGGTACTTTTCTGAAGACTGAACAATTTCATACCCCTGGATAAGCGCTGATATGTTTTTGTAAAGCCTGCTTGCATTGAGCTAGACAATAGTTGTCACACTCAATTTGGTGTCAGTATGTTAGTCTGTTTGTTAGTATGTCCGATTTATTACAGGCAATCACTGTACAATATAGCTTTAATTTAGCTTTGCACATTTGTTCTCAATTATGAGAGGATGCTGTTTGAAAAAAACGAAAACAGACAGCTTTCTGGAAAGGTAATAGATTTGACCCCATTTTGACCCCACTTGACCCAAGTCCAAACTTGACCAAGATTTGGTGGAGACAAACATTCTTACCAAGTCTCAAGCCATTTGGGCCAAAAATGTGGCCTTTAGAGTACACAAAAGGTTTTTCTAAGATTTTACCCTTTGACCCAATTTTTGACCCCTATTGACCCAATTTCTTTATTGACCGAGATTTGATGGAGACAAATGTTGTTACACAGTCATGAGACATGTTGGCCAGAAATGTGGCCTCTAGAGTGCACACAATTTTGAACTTGACCAAGATTTCATGGAGACAATGACAATAACTTTGGCTGCATGAAAATGGGCTTTTAACACAGTTATCACAAATTTTTAGCTCCACTGGCTGAAAGCCACTGGGGCTATTGTCATGGCGTTGTGTCCGTCGTGCGTCCGTCCGTCCGTCCGTCCGTCCGTGCGTGCGTGCGTCCGGTCGTAAACTTTTCTTTAAAAATCTTCTCCTCAGAAACTACTGGATGGATTTCAACCAAACTTCACAGGAATGATCCTTGGGTGACCCTCTTTCAAAGTTGTTCAAGAAATTTTGATCTAATGAAAAACATGGATTTAATGGGCGTGGCTTATTTCCAAATATGGTAAAAAGTGAGTTTTCTCAGATTCTAATCAATGGATACCAATTAAATTTTACATGAATAATCCTTGGGTGACCCTTTATAAGTCTACAAAAAATCATTGTGATCAGATGGAAAATATGCATTTTATGGGCGGAGGTCATTTCTCTAAATGTTATATAGTGGAAACTTTGAAAATCATTTTCTCTTAATCTAACTGATGGATATCAACCAAATTTCACTTGAATGATCCTTGAGTGACCCTTCATAAGTCTACAAAAAATCATTGTGATCGGATAGAAAATATGCATTTTATGGGCGGAGGTCATTTCTCTAAAAGTTATATAGTTGAAACTTTGAAAATCATTTTCTCAGAATGTAACTGATGGATATCCACCAAATTTCACTGGAATGATCCTTGAGTAACACTTTATCAATTTACCAAAAATTATTTTGATTGGATGAAAAATATGCTTTTTATTGGCAGAGGTCATTTCTCTATATGTTATATAGTGGAAACTTTGAAAATCATTTTCTCAGAATTTGATTTTTGGATATCAATTAAATTTCACTGGAATGATACTTGAGTGACCCTTTATCAGTGTACCAAAAATTATTTTGATTGGATGAAAAATATACATTTTATGGGTGGAGGTCAATTCTCAATATGTTAAATAGTGGAAACTATGAAAAACATTTTCTCAGAATGTAAATGATGAATATCAATCAAACATTTTTGGTATGATCTTTGGGTGACCCATTATCATGCAGTCAAAAATTATTTTGATTTGATGAAAAATATGTCTTTTAATAGCAGAGGTCATTTCTCTATCTGTTATAGAGTTGAAACTTTGAAAATCATTTTCATCATCAGTAGAACCCAAAATATCTAAAAATCTAGTCATAACATTTATTTGCTTTTACAAGAATTTCAAGCCTGTGGAGCGACTCAAGCCATTCATGGCTTTCTAGTTACATTCAGTTTCCATTCTAATATGGCAGACATGTGTTTAAGGCAACATCTTCCCAAATGTGGAATTGGTTTATAATGACTGGTAATGTTAGGTATTTGCATCCTTTAGTTGAGAACGCTCAACCAATGAGGTTCAAGACGGATTTTTGGTGGTTCAGGCACAGTATCATCGATTTTCCATTGCAAAAACCTTATGAAAAGACTTCCAGAACTCTACTCATGTGTGAATAAGTACTCATACCATCAGAAATCGGTTTCATGATGCAGGCCTATGGCAGTATGTATTCCATTAACCCATTTCACTTGCAAATGCATTTAGCATGGGCAAGGGGGTCATGTGAACTGGACCCCAAATGACTGGGCCCTGTCCTTTTTATAGACATTTCTAGGGGTTTTGTGTGGACTTCTCCAATAGATGTCAGAAGGTCAGGAGGATGCCAAATGAGCATTTTACTCCAGTGTGTGTGGCAGAATATGATAGGTTTAGAAGGGGCTCAGTCATGGTTTGGGCGGGAATTAGTGCTCATGGGAAAACAGATCTCCATGCCATTTTTCAGTTTACGGCCGAACAGACTGATGCAGGATGCCCACAGCACCAAGACAATAGCCCAAGTGGCCTTCAGACAGTGCAGCTAAAAAATTTATTACATAATTTTATTTCATTGGGTGAAATGCTACCTAAAACAGTAATTCAGTAATAATGTAGTGGACAGAGCACCAAAACATGGATTCCATGTGTTTCTCACACATGTATAAGTATGAAGTTGGAAGTCCCTCTCAGTCTATCCTTTCATATGTGGTAGACATAAGTCTGAAAAGTTACTGTAAACTCTCCAATACAACCATGTGGTAGTATTAGAATCATCACATTTCTGTCAGAAGGGAATGGGCGTCTATTAGAGGCTACATATGTTGTCAGAAATTAGCCCAAAACACAAAATGACGGATATTTCACTATGACTGTAAAGTTGTGGTCAAAAATGAAGGTGATGAAGGAATATGATTTACCATTGTGTGAGGTATAAAGGCCTTTTGAATTATCCACAGTATGGTACACTCAGAAAATCAAAGAAAACCCTGAAGAAAATCATTTTTAAGCATTAAATTTTACACAAAAGTTTAAAAGTTGCTGGGGAAAAGTTACATTGATCCATTTTCAATTTATTGTGAATCTATTTTGCTGAGGTAGGGGTTAATTAGAGGCTTTAAATTTTCTAAAAATCTTGCAAAAAATGGTCGAAGAAGACTGGGGTTATATTAAAGCATTGGGCTCCATTACAATTTTTATGGTATTCATCATGGCTTGGGATCAAACTTCAGCCCTTTTGTTTTTGAGACAGACATAATACCAACTGCAATATGGTTGCTGCTTTATTACTACCTGAATTGTATTAAACTAAGAATGACAACAAAATGAAAGACCTTTTATTACCTTTAATATAGTTCAGACATACATTCATCATACAGTATCATACCAAACCTCAAACTGACAATGATTAACCCTCTTCAAGAAACAATAAAATATACAAGTATACATTGTTGTAATTATATCAGAGAAACATAACATATGTAAAATAACCCCAAACAACTCTACATTCATTTAATAATAGTTCCCCATAAATGTTTATGCAAAGCAGAGTACAATTTCTTGAAAGATTCACCAGCATTTTCATCATAAATACTTAAAGGTATATCTATATCAACCAAGTCTGTACTAAATAGAATAGTGTTGATCTGATTCATTTTGATTCTTATCTCTATATTACTTGGACTGTATTTAAGATGACAAAACGATACAAACTGTTTGCAAATTATACCCAGCTTTGCACATAAGTGCATGTACCTATTGGGGTATAATTTACAAACCGTTTTGTCATTCTGAATGCAGGGCTGCTTGGTAAAGTCTCAGACAGTTAAGCTATCAACACATGAAACAGTCAAGCAATTTCACTAGGAAATGTTAAAGGGGAAAGGTCCTCTATGCAAAGAAAATATACTCTGTAGAAAGTAAGTTTTTCCTAATCTGGTACAATTTTAAATTTCACACAAAAATGTACAATCCACTTATAAATTTATTTCAATTTAGATTTTGCTAATAATTTGAAAATATCAATTACTTATTTTTTGATATAATGCACTTCAAACATCATTGATTCTAACAAATAACCTTCTTTCATACTATGAAATATTCAACTATAATACAAATAGCACTTTTCTGCTGGGATTTATCTACTTTTATGGTAGAAATAGGTGAAAACACATGACTCCAAATTACAACATTGATTCAAATGAAAGTTGGTACATAAAACTACATTGTGTTACAAGATCAAAAACAGTTGAAATTAAATATAGAATTTAATACTCTAATATATGAAATGAGTGGAGTGTAAAGCCACTTTGAACATAAGAGTAATCAAATTACACAGCTCTAGCACCTAAGCATGACTTCCTTGTATTTCTCACACCAGTACAACTACCACATCATTTTCCAGCCTCCAGCAACCCACTTGTGTTTTTGATTATCCACCTGTTGGTTGGAGAAAAATGTTGGAAAGGATATTTGCAGTAGTTGAGGATCATCAACCCAGGAAACCTATGATTTTCAAACAAGCTACCAACTAGCATGACCATATTGCTTTCATACCAATACATTTATCTCAATAAAATTTCATGATATTTTACATTTAATTGTTTCTTAAATAAACTTGGTTTCTTTTTTGCAAAGCTTTACATTGAAACACACCTATTTTTGTGTTCCAATACTCTCAAAATTAGCTTAACTGATGCAAGTTTGTGTGATTTTCAAGCTTTAAACTTAGACTTTACTTTAAGAATAAAATTTCTCACCAGATATAAACACCAAACGCTTAAAGCTTAATTTCATTTCATAAACAAAAGTTTATTCCTATTTGTGAGAGCTTTCGTTTATTACAAGTGTTTCCAATGGTGACTTAATAACCCAAATGTAGTCCTATGTACCTAGTTAATGGAAAATCAGATACAAGAGGACAAAAATTATCCTTTATTGCTCACATGAGTTTAAATTGTCATGTACAATTAGCAACTCAAATTTTATGACTGAGTTTGATAAATTTGTCATTAAGACCCCTTTTTAGCTCACCTGAGCACGAAGTGCTCATGTGAGCTATTGTGATCACCTTTCGTCCGGCGTCCGTCCGTCGGTCGTCGTCCGGCGTCCGTCAACAATTTCTTTAAACGACATCTCCTCCTAAACTACTGGGCCAATTAACTCCAAATTTTACAGAAATGTTGCTTAGGTGGTCCCCTTCAAAAATAGCTAAAAGAATTGAAATCCATGAAAAACTCTGGTTGCTATGGCAACAAAAGGTGAAATTTTAAGAAAATCTTAAAAATTCTTCTTCTTTTCAACCAGTAGTCCTACAGACTTAAAACTTGGCATGGATGATCAGTTCATAGACCTGAATAAAAATAGCTAAAATTATAACTTTTGGGCCACCAGGTGCGGAGCACCAGGGGGGAGGGGGTAGTACTTTGGGTAAATTTTGTTATCTTTAAGTTTCTTCTTCTTCGGAACCAGGAGCCCTACAGACTTGAAAATTGGCATGGATGATCAGCATATGGACCTTTGTATGAATAGCTAAAATCATGACTGTAGACTCACCAGGTGCGGAGCATCAGGGGGGAGAGGGTAGTACTTTTGTGAAAATTTTGTAATCTTAAACCTTCTTCTTCTTCTGAACCACAAGCCCTACAGACTTGAAACTTGGCATGGAGGATCAGCTCATAGACCTTAATTAAATTACCTGAAATTATATCTTTTGGGTCACCAGGTGCGGAGCACCAGGGGGGAGGGGGTAGTACTTTGGGTAAATTTTGTTATCCTTAAGTTTCTTCTTCTTCGGAACCAGGATTCCTTCAGTCTTGAATATTGGCATGGATGATCAGCATATGGACCTTTATATAAATAGCTAAAATCATGACTGTAGATTCACCAGGTGCGGAGCATCAGGGGGGAGAGGGTAGTACTTTTGTGAAAATTGTGTAATCTTTAACCTTCTTCTTCTTCTGAACCACAAGCCCTACAGACTTGAAAATTGGCATGGATGATCAGCTCATAGACCTTAATAAAATAGCTAAAATAATATCTGTTGGGCTGCCAGGTGCGGAGCACCAGGGGGGAGGGGGGGAGTACTTTTTTGAAAATTTTGTTATCCTTAAGTTTCTTCTTCTTCGGAACCAGGAGCCCCTCAGTCTTGAATATTGGCATGGATGATCAGCATATGGACCTTTATATAAATAGCTAAAATCATGACTGTAGATTCACCAGGTGCGGAGCATCCGGGGGGAGAGGGTAATACTTTTGTGAAAATTGTGTAATCTTTAACCTTCTTCTTCTTCTGAACCACAAGCCCTACAGACTTGAAAATTGGCATGGATGATCAGCTCATAAACCTAAATAAAAATAGCTAAAATAATATCTGTTGGGCTGCCAGGTGCGGAGCACCAGGGGGGAGGGGGGAGTACTTTTTTGAAAATTTTGTAATCTTTTACCTTCATCTTCTTCTGAACCAGGAGCCTGACAGATTTGAATATTGGCATGGATGATCAGCATATGGACCTTTATATAAATAGCTAAAATCATGACTGTATATTCACCAGGTGCGGAGCATCAGGGGGGAGAGGGTAGTACTTTGGGTAAATTTTGTAATCTTTAAGTTTCTTCTTCTTCGGAACCAGGAGTCCTACAGACTTGAAAATTGGCATGGATGATCAGCATATTGACCTTTATATAAATAGCTAAAATCATGACTGTAGATTCACCAGGTGCGGAGCATCAGGGGGGAGAGGGTAGTATTTTTGTGAAAATTGTGTAATCTTTAACCTTCATCTTCTAATGAACCAGGAGCCCTATAGACTTCAATATTGGCATGGATGATAAGCATATGGATCTTAAATAAAATAGCTAAAATCATGAATGTAGGGTCGCCAGATGCGGAGCATCAGGGGGGAGGGGGTAGTACTTTGGATCAATTTTGAAATCTTTAACCTTATTCTTCTTCTGGATCAGGAACCCTACAGACTTGAAAATTGTTATGGGTGATCAATATATGGACATTAATAAAAATAGCTAAAATCAGAACTGTTGGGTCACCAGGTGCTGAGTGTCTTGGGGAAGGGGTAGTACTTTGGATCATTTTTGAAATCTTTAAACTTCTTCTAATGAACCAAGAGTCCTACAGACTTGAAAATTGGTATGGATGATCAGCATATGGACATTAATTGAATTAGCCAAAATCATGACTGTAGATTCACCAAGTGCATAGCATCTTGGGGGAGGGGGAGTGCTTTGTTGAGAATTTTGAATCCCTACAGCCTTTATATTTGACATGGATTATTCAACTCATTAAAGAAAACTTTAAAAGTCTCAGACTCAGATTGTATATCTGGCATAGATTTTCTGATCACAGACCTTCTATGAAAAAAGATTAAATAAATAATGATCAGGGGAGGAGCAGGGGGGGGGGGATTATTTCAAATGTTATCTGATTGAATAAGTGAAAATCCCTTTTCTGTGGTTGCATGGACATACCTAGGTAATGAAGCTTTTTTCTCAGGTGAGCGACCCAGGGCCAACGGCCCTCTTGTTTGTGATTTGAAATACATTTTTTTTTTTTTGGTTTTTTGAAAAAATTGGTATTACTACCGGACAGATATTATTGTCAAGCGTAGACAGACTTTAACCTATTTGAGACATAGTATTCTGTATGAAATCACAATTGTAGACTGAGTTTCCTCAAAATTGTTGCTTATAGAGAGTGAAAAATCAATTCACAAACAACTCATTAGTAAGAACCCTTTTCCTGTATTTTCTAACAGGATATTATAATATCAATTAAGCACTTTTTTGTGGGTTTACAACGCATATTAAAGGATGAGAACTTTATTTCTAAAATGTTGTCACCATGTCTTCACATAGAAGGATGAGAGTGTAATGACATAGATGTTGCTGGCACACACAGCAATACAGACATTGAGGACCACATTAGATCACAATAAGCACAATGTGAACAGGTCAGCTAACAATAGGTGATTTCTGACATACATCTTTCAAACCCATCATACTGGCATTTTCAGAAAATATTAAAAGAGCATAATTAGCTACACAATGTCTTTGCATAGAGGTCATTTAACAAACGATCTTGTAACCAGGTCCTAGTGAGTAGACCATATAGAATGTAATGAAGTATGTTATCCAAGTTTTAGATATAAGGTGATCAGAGTTCTCTTAATTGATTCTCTGAAGTAACACTTGTATGTTGACAAACACATTTGGTCTGGACACTGACAGCTGGCAACTAGAGTGTCATATATATAGCTTATACACACATTTCTGTGTGGTATCTGTGGTCTAGAGGTAGAGTGTCAGCCTCTTGGTCCAAAGGTCCTGAGTTCAATTCCCAGAAGCGGCTATTATTCTTGGTTCTTTCATTGGCCCTCACATTAGGGGTACTTGTGAATTTTTCAGGAAGCAGAATCGAGAAGGATTCATCTAAATTTGTATGAAACCTAATATATACAGCTGTTATCAGGTAGTATTAAATATTGATAAACTGCCTCCATGGCTTTCTTTGATAAGGTAAGAAGGCTTGACTACATGCTATGGACACAAACACATATTAATGAGTGTCAAGTCATTGATTAAAGTTAAAATGGTAAACAAAATCCATATTCTTAGAATTCAACCTGGCTCTGATCATTCAACCATATGCATTCTTCAAAAAAAGTTACTCTTGTATATTTTGTCTCTTTAGATCATTAAAGAAGTAGAAAAATTGTTTATTTATGAAGATTGATAAATGTTCAATTCATGAATAATAAAAGCTATATTTTCTTAATTAGCTGTATAACCCATGAAAAAAAAAAAAACTCTTGTTTTCACTGAACAGATAAATTGACCTTCCACAGAACAAACTCTTTTTGTAATGACAATTTGACAGTCTTGCTTATTACAAGAGGACCATGATGGTCCTTGGTCACTCACCTGAGTCTCTTTGACCCCTGAGACATCACATCATTTAAATAGGCAGATGTCATAAAGGAGATAATTTCAACACCAAACCAAATGTCAAGAAGTTCCGGCCAAAAATGTACCCTCTTCAGTTATAACAAGAAAATTATCAATAAGGCTCCCCTTCCTGTAATATGGCATGGATCCTTTCCATTTTCAAAAGGGTTCTTCCTTGTGACCTAGCCAACATTCTGACCAAGTTTCATGAGGATTGGGCCATATTGTGGCCTCCAGAGCCTAAATAAGATAAATGTCATTAAGGCCCCTTTTCCTGTGATATGGCATGGATCCTTTTCTTTTCAATAGGGTTAATCATTGTGACCTGACAAACATTCTGACCAAGTTTCATGGAGATTGGGCCATATTTGTGGCCCCTAGAGCGTAAATAAGAGAATTGTCATTTAGGCCCCTTTTCCTGTGATATGGCATAGATCCTTCCCATTTTCAATAGGGTTCATCCTTGTGCCCTGGCCAACATTCTGACCAAGTTTCATGAAGATTGGGCCATATTTGTGGCCTCTAGAGAGTAAACAAGAGAATTGTCATTAAGGCCCCTTTTTCTGTGATATGGCATGGATCCTTCCAATTTTCGATAGGGTTCATCCTTGTGACCTGACAAACATCCTGACCAAGTTTCATGAGGATTGGGCTAGATTTGTGGCCTCTAGAGCGTAAACAAGATAAATGTCATTAAGGCCCCTTTTCCTGTGATATAGCATAGATCCTTCCCATTTTCAATAGGGTTCATCCTTGTGCCCTGGCCAACATTCTGACCAAGTTTAATGAAGATTGGGCCATATTTGTGGCCTCTACAGAGTAAACAAGAAAATTGTCAGTAAGGCCCCTTTTCCTGTGATATGGCATAGATTCTTCCCATTTTCAATAGGATTCATCCTTGTGACCTGGCCAACATTCTGACAAAGTTTCATGAAGATTGGGCCATATTTGTGGCCTCTAGAGTGTAAACACTAAGATTGTTGATGCCGGACGACGGACGACAGACGACACACGACTGACATTCAATGATCACAAAAGCTCACCTTGAGCACGATGTGCTCAGGTGAGCTAATAAAAGTCATAAATGTTAAACATTCATGTAATACCCTATACATCATGCATTGGCAACCAAAACAACTATCTAAAACTTCATTATAGATTAACACTCCAAAATTAAACGAGGTTTGATGAAACAGAATAAGCAAAATAGATACACCTTTTTTTACTGATTCTTGAAGAGAGCTAATTACTCTTAAAAGAACAATCTTTAACAAATACATAAATTATATCTACAAGATTCATAAATAGTGAATTTTCCACAAAACCTCTTTTTTCTACTTTAGTGCAATGTGTCATACAATTATATGTTAATGTAATATAATAGCAATAAATCACACATTTAGCTAAATTAACAAAAAAAAAAAAAAAATGGTTTAAAAAGAACTATTTTAAAATTGACCTTATACTTTTTAGCTGAGTTCATCTTTAGTAAAATATCCCATTGGTCTGGGTAGCTATTGTATCTAGCATTTAGATTGCAGCATCTTTACAATGTTTATAAGAATTCAGAACTGAAAGTCTTGTAAACATTGTTAAGATGCTGGAATTAAAGTGCTAGGACATTCATTTTACTAATTTAAAGCATTTTGATCATGTAGTTTTGAGTTTTTGTATGGTAACAAATTACTTGCTTGACATGCACCACATTATATATGGTTCATGTTATTATTTAACTTATTTTTCATTCATAAATATTTTCATCATTTCTTCTGCACAAATTCACAGAACTATCATTAAAACAACCGAAAAGATCAAAACTCCCAACATATTTACAATGTTTTCAAATATCCAGCTATAAAGTGGATAAAAGTCTTAGTTCTTACAGAAGAATAACTTGTACAAAAATAACTCTCAATATCTTTTTGATAGAGAACATAACTATCTATTTCAAAAGCAAAATTAATCTTCCCATAACAATGTTCAAGCTTTTGTTATCCAAAAACTGGCATTTTGTGATCCCTGGTGTTACTGAAGGAATTCACTTGAAACTTGAGATTATAATTATTTACATTACCAATAGACACTTTCGCTTTAGCAATACCTCAAGTTTTCACAATAACAGCTGAGCACAGAACATTTATCCTAACTCACAAGTTATTGCAACATCAATTACCCTCTAAGAAATGTAATATTTAGTGCATGAAATAATAAAAATTGTGCTAAAGACATCTTAAATACATATTGGAAAAGTCCTTTCTCTCACAATACACTCTGAAAATGCAGTCATCTACATTACAAAATATCTTCAATATGTTCGTTTAAGGCTTGCATCCATATAACCTGTACAAAATGTATCTTATATGATCAGACAGTACAGGCTGTGTAAGCTGATTTAGATTAAAACTTCTAGTCCAAAGTCAATATTCTGAATCTCAAATGATCATTTTACTTTCTTTTTCTTTAAACAATTGTGTGACCATTACTTAAATGTGAAACAACGCTCATTCACTCTCTCTCTCTAGTTGAAAGCCCTTCTAGATTCATCACAAAACAAATACAATATACAACATATACTACGGTATGTGTGTAAAGAGGTAAACAAAACAAGAGGACCATGATGGTCCTATATCGCTCACCTGTGTATTTTTGTCTAAATTAACTAGTATCAAATTTTCCAGCAAAAGTCATAATTGTACTTTTAAGACTTTGGGTCTCTATAGAGTGTAACAAGAAATAAGCATGAAAGCTCCTTTTCCCCTGATATGACACAGATCCTTCCCATTTTCACAAGTATTCATCCTTGTGACTTGACAAACATTCAGACCATATTCATGAAAATTGGACCATATGTGTGGCCTCTTGAGCTTAAACAAGAAAATTGTCATAAAGGCCCCTTTTCCCATGATATGATATTGATCCTTCCCATTTTCGATAGGGTTCATCCTTGTGACATGACAATCATTCTGACCAAGTTTCATGTAGATTGGACCAGATTTGTGGCATCTAGAGCATACGCAAGAAAATTGTCATTAAGGCCCCTTTTTCTGTGATATTATACCGATCCTTCCCATTTTCAATAGGGTTTATCCTTGTGACCTGACAATCATTCTGACCAAGTTTCATGATGATTGGTTCATATTTGTGGCCTCTAGAGCATAAACAAGAAAATTGTCATTAAGGCCCTTTTTTCCGTGATATGATACGGATCCTTCCAATTTTTGATAGGGTTAATCCTTGTGACCTGACAATCATTCTGGCCAAGTTTCATGATGATTGGTTCATTTTTGTGGCCTCTAGAGCATAAACAAGAAAATTGTCAGTAAGGCCCCTTTTCCCGTGATATGACACAGATCGATCCCATTTTCAATAGGGTTATTCCTTGTAACCTGACAATCATTCTTGCAAAGTTTCATGATGATTGGTTCATATTAGTGGCCTCTAGAGCGTAAACAAGAAAATTGTCATTAAGGCCCCTTTTCCTGTGATATGACACAAAGCCTTCCCATTTTCAATAGGGTTCATCCTTGTGACCTGACAATTACTCTGACCAAGTTTCATGAAGATTGGACCATATTTGTGGCTTCTAGAGTGTAAACAAGAAAATTGTCATTTAGGCCCCTTTTCCCGTGATATGGCACGGATCCTTCCCATTTTCAATAGGGTTCATCCTTGTGACCTGATTGTTATTCTGACCAAGTTTTATGATGATTGGTTCATATTTGTGGGCTCTAGGGTGTAAACACTTTAATTGTTGACGCCTGACGACGGACGACAGACGATGGACGACACACGACACACGACGGACGACGGACATTCAATGATCACAAAAGCTCACCTTGAGCACGATGTGCTCAGGTGAGCTAATAAAAGAAATAAAATAAAAATCAAATATTTACAGAACATCACTGGGTTTTGTTGCCATTCTTAAGCATGCATGATTTCCAAAAGCTTATTTTTCATATATCTTTGCTTCAAAATTAAAATTGTAGGAAATGAATTTGAATTGTATCTTCTTATGGAAATTTAAAAAAAAACGTTTTAATTGCTATAAGGCTAAACTTAAAAACTTAAAGAACTATTAAATGAGAACTCCATTCCATGGTCCTTAAAGATTATTATTACAACGAAAAACAAAGTTCATCCCACTACCAGCAATTTTAAGGCAAAGCAAGTGACAACAGATCTTGTATAACCAATTGAACATCCCCATTATGTTTATCTAATAATTTGTTGTTCAATTCTCTGTCCATAAATCCCATATCAAACAGCTTTCCCATTGGTCCAGATTCTCTTTGGGGCGGTATCCACTGTTTCTTAACAAACTTGGTAGGGTGAGTGGGAGGTTTCCAGGTGGACTTGGGTGGAGTGAATTTCGACTCAGGAGGCTTGTAATTTGACTCTGGAGGTTTGAAATCAGAATCTTTCGGTTTCCAGCCTGGTTCCTGAGGCTTCCATTCAGACTTTGGAGGAGTGTATTCCTCCTGCTCCAATGGTACCCACTGAGATTTAGGGGCTGTTTGTTCCTCCTCTTTTGGAGGTACATATTGTGTGCTGGCTGGTTTCCAGGCTTTAAGTATTGGCTTACTCTTCATCCTTGTGGCTTCTTTTTCAGACTGAAAAAATGAGTATAATTGTTTATTTCAGTTTAAGATAGATCTATCTTTCATTTGGGAAATATTTGTTGATGTTGCATAAAAATAATTGTAAGATTATTCGATTTCTTCATTGCAAAAGTAAAAACATAAATGTGACAATTTAAGGTAATGGGGTTGTAATAGTTCCGCAACTGTTTGGATGTCATGAACTTTAAACAAATTAACGGAGGTTTCCTAAGGTTCTCATTAAGTAACCTTGGTTAATATTGTGAAAGATATTGACTTCTAAAATGTTGCGGAACTGTAATGGGTACACTACCTTATGAATATTTTTTTTCTGTGTGTGACATTTCATAGAGGATAATCCTTTGTTTCAGTGTATATTTATAGATTTATAGATTTATATTCCATTGAGTAAATAACAAAAGCTATATTTTAAATACAGCTCTTGTTGTTCACGAAATGAAATATAAACTGATTTTACTCAAAAAACAAATGATTATTCTATTTCTTTATTGCAAAAAATGAGAATCTACCATTATTTCTCGATAAACCACCAAAAAGCATTAAAGAAAAACAATTTCTTGTTTTCATAATGTTAAAAAATTTTAATATTATGAATATAAGAAATTGTTTGAAATGTCACACAGACATATATATTAAATCAGTATGTTTAACAATTAGACTTTTCACTGGTCTAATGGTTAAATTATATAGAGATATTCATCAGAAAATTTAATAAAAAATTAATCAAGAAATAATAGCACTATCAGTGTTGCATCTAGGCTGCAGCATTGCAGCAATCCAGCAATTAAATTCTATTTGTCCCCCAAAATAAAGATTGTCCACCAGAATGGCACAACAAATTGTGGATACAAAATAAATTAAGTATAGCAATTGACAGAAATAGTTGCGAAAATAGGCTACCAAATCATTGTGTTGACCGTTTTTGAAAGCAAATTTACCCTGAAAAAATTACGGATCAAATTGTACAAGTCATTCAACAAGAGCTGTTGGAGGTTGATTGTCTGAAAAGCCTTGGTGTCTCTCTGAGATATTGACCTAGTTTCATGGTCACTTACATTATGCAATATTTGCCAATATTTCCCCTTCTCACAAATCTTATGTTATTGAACACAAATATCCTGATAAATTCTAAAAGACTAGTTTGCTTTGTTGTTTATCGTTACCATAGTTAGTTATTACATATCAAATTGTACTGTCCCCGAAAAAATGTTTTTTGTCCCTCAAAATTTTTTTTGGAGGAGGCCAAAATGTCCCTCAAAGTTAGACACTTAGATGCAAGATGACATTGTAATTTTCAATCTTACCACAGTTAAGTAAAGTACTGACCTGTTTATCTTGCCATGTTTTGAAGACAGCTTTAGCTGTAATATACGCCTGACCAGCTGCATTTACAGCTGTAGCCACAAGCTGGTTGGCAAACTCTGGTGCAAAGTCTACAGACCTGCAATTATAAAACAAACAAATAGAACTTAGTTTAAATATATAGGATCTGTCATTGAATCTAATAAAAGACACATGGGATATGTCATGAGATTTTCTGTTTGAAAATTGAAACATATTGTTGAAGAGCCACTAAAATGCCATATATCAAGCTTTATTTATGGCATTTTAGTTACTCACTAACTATAGAGAATATGTCATTGGATTTTCCTTGAGACATATAGGACTCATGGCAGTCTACAAATGAAATGTTGTTATGACTTGGCAAACCTAATAGCTACCATTTCAAATAAGTAATGATAAGATTGTTTCAAAGAAAATCATGTCAGTTTCTATCATCCTATAAGTTGCAGAAGTTTTTTTCCCAATACTGAAAAATTCAATTTGAATTGAGGTAGGGGTGTGGAATCCATTATACCCTCTCTATCTGCAGCCCTGATGAAAGTAAAGAATCAGTGTAGAATAAAACAGTCAGTACTCACTTGGGATTTTTCTGTTTCTGTCCATTCACCTTGACATAGTTAACATTATCAGGCATAGGGGCCGAGGCAGAAATTGACTCTTTTGTCTCTGTGTTGTCTACAGTTACCTCCCCTAACTGGGTAGAGGTCATGGTCTGATTGTCAACCTGAAAAAAACATAACTAATTATCTCTCTTCAAAGACTAGATTTCTAATTCTAATCCAATACACATTTTTGTAGATAAGAATAATGTTTGTGAAATCAAAGACAAATTTACACCATCTAGCTACCAATTGACAGACTGTGGCTATGCTTGGTGCCATATTGTGAAAAAATGAGCTCTATGGGTTTGTGGCTTAACTAGACTGTTTCTTACATTTAGTGTTTACAATTACCTTTACTTATGGCCTCAAATCAAATCAAAGAAACCATTGTGCCAATCTATATTTATAAGGCAAGATTTTCATAGTAAATCATAGTAAACAGTCTATTTTTCATAGTTAACAGTCTTCACAAAATACCCTATGTTTTTATCAGACGGTGGCTCTGGTAAACTTAAATTTTTTACCAGACTGAAATAATTTCTACCAGACAGAACAATATAACACATTCTGTATTTGGCTGGATTTTACCACGTCAGTCTGTCCTGTTTTCATGCACAACTTATCGGACCAGTATGATTTTTACCAGACATGTCAGTGTGTCAGTGGGACTTGCAGTATTTCCTGAAGTAATAGAAATGTCTCTTACATTTTCTCCAGATGCAGCCCCTGAGGCCCCATCACTATCAACACCCCCTGGATGTTCATCCATGGTAGGGGAGCTAACTGCATCTTCACCCCCTACTGGTAAGGGAAGGGAGCTAACTCCACATGGCTGTTCTGTTACAATATTCACTATGGGAACTTCAATATCTGCAAATAATAGAAGATAAAACATTCAGTTGATTTCAAAAATATCCTGTTTGTTCAATGACTTGGCCTTAAACAATATTTATTCATGACTAGATGTATTGCAGAATAATAACTGATATGGCAGGGTCAGGTAATAGGAATGTTCACAAGGTTCATAAAACTTCATACAATTGATTTAATTAGAGCTGACTCATACCCCCCACAAGCACTTTGTCAAAATGTAAGTGCTATTAGAAGAGGGTGTGTTTGTAACATATATTGAGGTCATTTGCGGCATTTGAAAGGAGTTTCATGATTCTAAGTCGCTTTGTTTTTGAGTTAGAGTCTGGAAACGTAAATTGAACGAAGGCTGACTGTGACCGTGACCTTTGACCTATGTGACCAAAAAAAAATAGGGCACTTCCTTGGGTCATAAACAACATTTGTATAAAGTTTCATGATTCTAGGTCACTTAATTCTTGAGTTAGAGTCCGGAAATGAAAAAGTCTACGAACGGATGGATGGACAGACAGATAGACAGACATGGTGAAACCATTATACCCCCCTTTACTTTGTAGGTAGTGTGTGTGTGTGTGTGTGTGTGGAGGGGGTATTTGATTCAGAAGATGTAATAACAATAGGACAGTACTTTTATTTGTTGAGATTAACCCTATCTCCTTTACTCAATATATTTTCCACCAAATCATATGTTTTTTTTTCTAATTACATTAACTTTACACTATTGTCTGCCACCTCTTTTAATTTGGCCTACTTTACACTTCATCAATGTGGGTTCAACATGAGACAGACTGGTTGAAATGTTCCAAAAAATGGCAATTTGTTTGAAACGAAATTTAAATTCAGAAGAAAAAGGTTTAAATTTTGAACTAGAGGTGCTTGAGTGCCTGATTCGCTCCACAGGCCTGAATATCCAGATAATGATTATTAGAGGATGATAAGGCTTTATAAAACAAGGATCATTCCAGTGAAACTTGTTTGAAATCCAAAAATAAGAATTTTAACACTAACAGAATGTTACTGCACAATACAAAATTTAGATTGTAGAATTTTCAGCATTTCATTAAACACCACTATAAGGGTGTTACTTCCAAATAGTTGTTTGTCATCAAAAAATAATTCTAACTAATGATAATAAGATTTAAAATATTAAATCCGGTTCATTTATTCTGCTCAATGCCATAGAGTGCAGTCAACTCAGCTCTTTCTTCCCCACTCTGAACCTCAGTAGGCCTCTTCTCAAAACTTGTCCTCTTTGTGCTGTCACCCTTCGTTCAACCGAAATGACTAATCCTCAGGGGGTATCTCAGGCTCCCTTTTTCACCTAATGTTTCTACACATTTGGATTCCAACAATGCTAACTAATGATAATAAGAATTAAAATATTAAATCCGATTCATTTATTCTACTCAATGCCTTAGAGTGCAGTCAACTCCTTCTAACCTTTGATCTTTACACCTATTAAATTTAATGAGTCTAAAAAAATCAACCTTTAGGTGATACCAAAAGGGTGATCAAATATTCACTCTATATGTTGAAATGTTCTCTGCCAATAAAAAGCATGCTGTTCATCTAATCAAATATTTTTTGCAGCCTGATACAACTTCATAGAAATAACATTCCCATGATATTTGGTTGAAATCCATCTGTTTAAACTTTGAAAAAAGTTTGTTTTACCCTATATTGGATATTACACCCTATAACATATCAAAAGAAATGACCTCTGACAATAAATACATATTTTGCATCTTTTCACATTAATTTTTTTTTGCAGACTGATAAAGGATCACTGAAGTGAAATTCGGTTGATATCCATCTATTAGATTCGGAGAAAATGATTTTCAAAGTTTTCACTATATAACATATAGAAAAATGACCTCCACCCATAAAACACTTATTTTTCATCTGATCACAATATATATTGACAGACTTGTAAAGGATCACTAAAGAATCATTCAAATGAAATTTGGTTGTTATCCATTCGTTAGGTTCTGAGAAAATGATTTTCAAAGTTTCCACTAAATAACATCTTGAGAAATGCATCTGATCACAATAATTTTTTGTAGACTGATATAGCGTCACTCAAGGTTAATTCATGTGAAGTTTGGTTTATATCCATCAATTAGTTTCTGAGAAAAGCCACCTATTACCAAATATGGAAATTAGCCATACCTACTACAGCCATAATTTTTCAACCGATTAAAATTCTTTAAAGGGATTTGATAGAGGTCACCTAAGGAACATTCCTGTGAAATTTGATTGAAATCCATCCAGTACTTTACGAGGAGAAGATTTTAAAGTAAAAGTTTATGGACGGATGGACAGACTGATGCACACACGCACGGACGAACGGACACCCCGTCATGATAATAGCCCGCTGGCCTTTCGGCCAGTGGAGCTAAAAATGGGAATGGTTCAATCTACATTCAAATCCCATTGCAGATCTATTAAATACTTACTATTAGCCTCAGGCGAGTCAGCCTCTAGTTCGTGAAATGTGTCCACGTCCTGTATCATATCACCATCTTTGAAGGTCACTGTATTTGGTTGACCTTGAGAATCAGGCTGGGTGGGACTCAAAGGTCGCTGCTCTATCACTCCAGATGTGGACAGAATCTCATCTACAGACACAGCTCTACTACTTCCTGATTGGATAAAAGTAATCATTGTTTTGTATAAGATTACTTTCATTTTACAGTCTGCTATCAAATCAATGTTTATATAATGACTTAACGATACATAAACCAAAGTCATTCAGTTGTAAACAGATGACCTCAGCACATTCCTTTATAACCCTAATGTATAACCATTCATGAAACTGGGAGGAAAGGAGAAATATGGGATAAGTCTTTTACATAGAAACATTCCTGAGGGTGAGCATCATTTGACCTTAAAATCCTCCATTCAAATTGGTTGTTGCAAGTGTATTTAATACAATGTAACCAATTGAATGTTGAGATAAAGGTATTTGGGCATAAAAACTGGGTTATAATCAAACATACAAAGTAATAAATTTGATGATACAAGATGGGATTCTACAACAAAATTGCCCTAAAACAGAAATCTTGTTTGTATTTTAATTTTAACAGAAGACATAAACTTTAAAGATAATATTTTACGTTTCTTAAAAATAAGACTGTCAACAGAAAAAGTTATATTAAATTTCAAGAATAGGTACATACTTTGAGATATTGAATTATGGTTATCATCCAAAGAAAAATCTCTATCAACAACAGAGTTTGAATAACTGGATAGAGTAGTGGACTGGTTCAGGGGTTTAGTGATGTTGAAACATTCAGGCATCGGTACAATAAAATAGTCACTGTCTGATAGATCTGAGTCATCGTCGTCACTGTAACTACTAACAGACTCCAGGTCAATATCTGAAATAAACATAGAAGTCATTAACATTGTAACAGACATGTTGATTTGAACAATCAATACAAGAGGCCCAAGAGTGCCTGTATTGCTCCACCGGCTTTAACATCTTTAGACTTTCATAACATCAAGCTTTCTTTGAATGAAAATAACACTTTGAAATCTCTAAAGAGGAGATGTTGTTCAAAGATTTCGGGCTCAAAATAAGCCCCGCACTGCCACACCAAAATTTTTGGGCCAATCAAAATTTCACAAACAATTTTTGGAAATGGTCTCCCAAGGAACATTCTGGTCAAGTTTCATTGAAATCAACTGAGTGGTTCAGGAGTAGATGTCGTTCAAAGATTTCAGGCTCATGATAAGCCCCGCCCTGCCACGCCTATATTTGGGGGTCAATCAAAATTTCTTAAACAATGCTAGAAGAGGGTCACCCAAGGAACATTTCTACCAAGTTTCATTGAAATTGGCCCAGTGGTTTGGGAGGAAAAGATTTTTAAAGATTTCAAAGTGAAAAAATGCCACGCCCTGCCACACCCATATTTAGGGTGTTTTATTTAATTTAGAAGAGGGTCACCCAAGGAACATTTTTTCTACCAAGTTTCATGAAAATCAGCCCATTTGCTGATGTTTAAAGAAAAACTTTACGCATGCACAGACAGACTGACGGACGGACACATGCACGACGGACAGTGGAGCTAATAATGGTTAAATAATTTTTTTTGCAAATTTGAAGAGAATTCAATGATTATGTTTTACTAACTTTTTCAGTACATGTTTATGTATGAGCAAAAGGCTATGTCTACTAACATTTTAGGTTTTGTTTCTTACAGCAATAAAGTATATAACCAGTTTATGTTATTTACTGAACTAGAAAGCCATGAATGGCTTGTGTCGCTCCACAGGCTTGAAATTCTTGTAAAAGCAAATAAAAGTTTTGACTTGTTTTTTTTAGATATTTTATACTGATGTTGAAAATGATTTTCAAAGTTTCAACTAAATAACATATAGAGAAATGACCTCCGCCAATAAAAGACATATTTTTCATTGAATCAAAATAATTTTTGGCTGCATGATAATGGATCACCCTAAGCTCATACCAAAAATGTTTGATTGAAATCTATCAGTTACATTCGGAGAAAATGATTTTCAAAGTTTCCACTAAATAATATATTGAGAAATGACCTCCGCCCATAAAATATATATTTTTCATCCGATAACAATAATTTTTGGTAGACTGATAAAGGGTCACTCAAGGATCATTCCAGTGAAATTTGGTTGTTATCCATTTGTTACATTCTGAGAAAATGATTTTCAAAGTTTCCACTATATAACATAAAGAGAAATGACCTCCCCCATAAAATACATATTTTTCATCCGATCACAATTATTTTTGGAAAACTGATAAAGGGTCACTCAGTGCTCTCAATAAGGGCCAAAATCAGGAATTTTTGTAATTCCATGTTGGAATTTCAGGAATTTTTTTTCGAAGTAAGGAATTTTTACCCCCCCCCCCCCCAGACACCACAACCCAATTTTTTTTGCACACTTTGTAAATGCTCGTATCCATTTTAAATATAAGTTAAATTTTTGCTTAAAGTCCATGATTCTAGTTGGTTCTCTATGGATAAACGACTTCCAAGCCTTAAAACTTGTAGCTTTGACTTATAGCTGTAGGTACGCACTTTGGTTTCACAATCACCTTTTATTATTTTCATTGAATAAATTATGTAAACTAATATGAGAAAATGTGGAGTTTCTATTTGGAATCGGTCCTTAGATGTATCTTGCGCGGTGGTCCTAGGAAATGCGGCTTACTCAAATTTTAGTTACAATGTTTTGGTATCCGGCGATATTACGGAAATTAATGCAGCTTTAATTTTCCTCGGCCAGTCATCCCAAAGGTGGCGAACGTTCTAGGTAGTGTGCCAATAAAAGTTCTAAACCTATTTAAACTTACGCAGAATAATCCAAATAGTAAATTCGCCATTTCAAATCTCTCGTCAGACATGTTGCAGACAAATGACGTCATTGGGATTTCCCCGCGTTCTCCGAAGATGCCGATTCTAAATGTAATTAAACGAGAACAGTCGAATGACCTTTTGTGAATGTTTTCCGGTAGCGTCGTTTTCACTTCGGATAAATTACCCGTAGATCTATTATTAGACTTTTAGGAAGTGATATTTCGAAATTTTATCGGTCTGAGCTGCACGAACTTCGTTTGATATAACGAATATTCCCCTGACTTGAATTTTGTTTGATTCAATAATCCTATTAAAGGGCCCACGCGATCTGTATCCGACGAAGAAAGGTAATGACAAAAGGATTACCTGACAAAAGCGGTAATGACGCGTCGCTAACCCTACAAGATTGCGCAATCAAAGACTGGTTGTTTTAGCGACAATCTTATACCCTGCACGTTACACATGGCTTGTTTTGGTCAGCGTATGCTCGCGCTGATTATCGATTTTTGCACATGTAGACTTACGTTAAACCCTTAATTAGGTAAATTCGTAAAACGTCCGGGGTCAAATTACAGGACGTTTTCCTCGAATCTCGGACGTTTCTTTACGCCCGGGTTTGATTTTCCGGACGTAATTTCTGAATTTCTGGACGTATATTACGTCGACATCCGCTTATTGAGAGCACTGGTCACTCAAGGATCATTCAAGTAAAATTTAGTTGATATCCATCAATAAGATTCTGAGAAAATGATTTTCAAAGTTACCACTATATAAGTTATAGAGAAATGACCTCTGCCCATAAAATGAATATTTTCTATCCGATCACAATAATTTTTGGTAGACTGATAAAGGGTCACCCAAGGATCATTCATGTAAAATTTGACTGGTATCCATCAATTAGAATCTGAGAAAACTCACTTTTTACCATATTTGGAAATTAGCCACGCCCATTAAATCCATGTTTTTCATTGGATCAAAATTTCTTGAACAACTTTGAAAGAGGGTCACCCAAGGATCATTCCTGTGAAGTTTGGTTGAAATTCATCCAGTAGTTTCTGAGGAGAAGATTTTTAAAGAAAAAGTTTACGCACGGACGCACTGACGCACGGACGGACGCACGACGGACACAACGCCATGACAATAGCCCCAGTGGCTTTCAGCCAGTGGAGCTAAAAAGTATGAGCCAAATTTAAGCCTTGTGGAAGAAATTGGAAATTGTGTTAAACAATTCAATTATTTTTTTTCTTTTATATTTTGAGCCAATTGAGGGTCTTGTGAACTCAGACAAAACTACAAGAGTATTGGCTACTTATTTGTGAGTATCAATTAAGCAAATCCTTCATTTCTTAAAATCCTGAACTCATCTCTTCAGTATCTAAAGACCAACAAGCTCAAATTTACACAAAAACACTGTCCTTTTGAAATTTAGTCCAGGACAACAATGAAGGTTACAGACAACAATGAAAAGTGGCAGCAATTTTTTAGTGAAACCATTACATCTGGTAGAAAGTAATTTAGGGAAAAAAATACTTATTAAAAGCAATTTCCTTTTTCCCTGATATTTTTCTCATGATTAAAATCACAAGTATGTAAAGGAATAGTCAAGACTGAATGCATCTTTACCTGGCTTTAGCTCAATACTAGCTAGTTTTGTCTTGATATAGTTCTCCACATGTTCCCCCTGATATTCCTCATGTTCTGGAGGCAGGACCAATTCTACACTACTGCTGTTTGATGTACGTTTCAGATCCGTCTCAACCTCCTCATCCTCCTCCTTGATGACATCATCTTCTAGTTCTGGATTAGGGGTCTTCAAAGGGGTCACATCAAAAGGGGTGTTGTTAGGGGTTGCTGTCTGGGAGACCAAGGGTATTTGCTCCCTTTTTTCCCCTTCCAATGTTAGTCTGGCCACTGCAGATGTAAGATCTGCTTCAAGTTTTTGATCTGCTTCCTTCTCCTAGAAAATGATTCAAAATTTACTATGATGTAGAGTAAAATTATCTGATTGCCAGAAAAAGTTTTTCATACCTTCATGAAAAATTAAGAGCAAGCAGCTGTTTTATATACAGTCGATATTGCTCGAGCGACCACGTCTATTAAGCGACCAATTCTATTAAGCGACCACCGTAAAAAGTCCCTTCACTGTATGCAAAATCTGTGGATAAAGGGGACATTCTTAACGAAACATTTGTTATTATTGAATCTTATGATGTTGGAGCCTATTAGAATCGTCTCAATAAGACGATTCTAATGGGTTCGAACATCAAAAGATTCAGTGCGACTTGACCGACAATCTAAAAATGCTATCAAAATGAACACTCACATTTATCATGATATTTTGTATTAAGCGACCATTCCCATAAACGACCGCTTTTTGGTGGTCCCCTTTGTGGTCGCTTAACACAAGTTTTACTGTACATGTGTGAAAAGTAAGGGCATGGCAAAATCTTTACTATTCTGCTAAATGATGTCAAGTTTTAGAAATAAGAGAATTTTTTTTTAAAATAAAGGTAGTTGATCTATTAAACTAAAACCTAATCAAACTTATGTTTAAATTTGCAATGTTGTCATAGAGAAGGTTTTAGTTTCAAATATCCATGAATTCTCGCTTAAAAGTAATTTGGTCTCTTTGCCATATATTATGAATTTTATGAAAAATCTCCTATTGTATTATTCCATCTCAAGTTCACAAGATTGAAAAGACGTTTTCTAGCCAGGTGAATATTCCTTCAAAATAGAAATTAACTTTTACTTACCAAGATTGTGCTATTCTTAAAGAATCCTAATAAACTCATGTTATTTGGTGAAAGAATTTTAGTCGACATTTAATTTGCTTAGCATAAATAATGCTGATTTTTATTTTTTTTAAAGATATGTACAAAACACCTCTTACAACAGAAATACTTTTTTATTATAACAGCTAGTGCACAAATTCATGGCTGCCTGTCAGTCTTTACAACAGTACAACCACAACATTTTATCCAAAAGAAAGGCTTTCCTTCCCACTTAGGCATACTACTTATCATTTTCAAGTAAGTGGGATATACAAGATGCATATCTAAACAACTTTTGTGAATTGTCACACAAAATAACCAGGGATGGCACTCACAGAATTGAGAGCCCAACACATTACTGAGCAAACCTAACTCTGTCTTACAAAGGATGTTGCCATAAACCTGTTGCCAAGAACCACCGTGCTATTTATTGTGAGGCCTGCTATTTCTGGTGGCATATTAAATGTGCAAATGTGTCCGCAGAGGAATACAATATACTCTCACAAAACACAGAGCCATGGACTTGCAACCAATGCAATGATTTTCATTTCACTGACAGTTTTTTTCAACGAATCATATTTCTCAATAAATCAGTCACTTAATTCAACATGCAATGATGAAAATTTTAATAACTTTGAGCCACTTACAAACCTGAAAAAGCAAAACCCTAGATACTTTACCTGTGGGTATCTCAACATAAACAGCCTAAGAAATAAATTCTGTTCTATCCAGGATTTACTATTATCAAATAACATTGACCTTCTCTTTATTGCAGAAACTAAAATAGATAATTCATTTCCAGATTCTCAATTTTCAGTTGACAACTATCACATGTGGAGGGCAGACAGATCCAGCAATGGGGGCGGTTTAATTACATATTTGAGATCAGATATTGCAGGAGAGAGAAAACCAGACCTAGAATTCAAAGAAATAGAATCAATCAGTATTCAGGTAAACCTTAACAAAGCCAATATCTTGCTTCTAGGATCATACAAACCTCCATCCCTTGCAAATAGCAATTTCCAGGATGACTTTGATAAAACTAATGATAAAGCTCTCTGTAAATATGATAATATAGTCATAATAGGCGACCTTAATTTTGACATGCTATGTCAAGACAAAAGTAAAACCCTTGTCCACAGTTGTGATATATTTGCTCTTGAAAACATGCTTTCAAAACCTACTTGTTTTACTCAAAACAGCTCTCCATCTCTTTTGGATGTAATTTTAACCAACAATATTTCTTTTTTAGGTAAAACATGTAATTTTGATTGTGGATTAAGTGATCATCATAATATGATAGCCTTTCAGGTCAAGCAGGAAATTGCAAATTCCAAAAATCAATTTTGTACATATAGAAGCTTCAGAAAGTTTGACTCTGAACAGTTTAACAAGGAACTTTTTACAAACCTCCAAACAATCAACCTGGATGAAAATGATGTTAACAAAATGTACCATGAATTTAATAGCATTCTGACCGAAACATTAAATAATCATGCTCCTTTTAAAAGAAGAAAACTTGTCTCAAAACCAGTACCATACATGAACAAGTCATTGAAAAAAGAAATTTATAAGACAAGAATTTTATTCAATCAATATAACAAAAAAAGAAATGCAAGAAACTGGGAAAAATTCAGAATTCAAAGAAACATAGTGACAAGCCTTAGACGAAGGTCAATGAACAAATACCTCATAGATCGTTGCACCGGTGGATGCAAATCCGGGACGTTTTGGCCAACCATAAAACCTTTCTTAACAAACAAGGGATCCAAATCCAGAAAAGACACAATTCTCCTTGAAAATAATTTGATAACAAGAGCTGTCACTGTAAGATGACAATGCCCCCGACACTGCTTTGATTTAGAAGTTATGGCCAATGTTAAAGTTTTTGGACGGAATGACGGACGGACGGACGGACAGACGGACGGACGGACAGACGGACGGATGGACAGACAGACGGACGGACGGACAAGTCAAATTTATGATGCCTCCCTATCGGGGGCATAAAAACAGATCAACTGGAGGTTTGCAATATCTTTAACAAATATTTTGTGAATGTGGCAAAAGAAATTGGAGAAAATACTTCAATATCCCCAGATAAACACCCAAGTATTGAAGCCATTGATAAAAATAAAACAGATGAAACAAGTTTAATTTTTCATCCAATTGATCCGTCTTTCGTTATAAAACAAATTGACAAGCTAGACCCCAAAAAAGCAACTGGTATTGATGGGATACCGCCTAAAATAATTAAAGCAGCAAAAAACACTTTAACCTACTATATAACTACAATGATTAATAAATCCTTTGAAACTTCTGTTTTCCCTAGTAGTCTAAAAATAGCTCAAGTCACACCACTTCATAAGAAAAACAGCACTTTGGACAAGTCTAACTATCGGCCAGTAAGCATATTACCTGTCATTTCTAAAATCTTTGAAAGAGCCATAAATTCTCAGCTTTCACAATTCTTTGACTTGCATTTTAATCCCTTTTTATCTGCCTTTAGATCAGGCTATGGATGCCAAACAACACTCCTCTAATTAATTTAAGACTGGAAACAGGCTCTTGATAATAATTACTATCTTGCAGCAGTTTTAATGGATTTATCTAAAGCTTTTGACTGCCTTCCACATGATTTGTTAACTCAAAAACTTAAACATTACGGACTAGCAGATAGTTCCCTAGAACTTATCAAATCATACCTTTCTGACAGAAAACAATGTGTGAAATTGGGGCAATTTAAAAGTGATTTTGAAAACTTATACAAAGGTGTTCCTCAAGGCTCAATCTTAGGTCCAGTATTATTGAACATCTTCGTAAATGATATCTTTCACTTTATTAAAAGAAGCAAACTTTACAACTATGCAGATGATAATACTATATCTTTTGGAAGTAAAGACCCAAATGAGGTTAAAATTGTTCTTGAAAATGACTGTCTCACACTCATAAATTGGTTCTCTGATAACAAAATGCAGGCTAATCCAGAAAAATTTCAAGCCATAGCTGTAGGACAAAAATCAAAAAAACCATGGTTTCTCTTTTCAGTTACATGATGTTAACATAAACTGTGATAATGAAGTAAAACTCTTAGGTGTAACAATTGATTTTAAACTAAATTTTCAAGCTCATGTATCTTCTATCTGCCTTAAAGCCTCAAGACAATTAAATGTTCTCAAACGCATAGGAAAATATCTCTGTAAGTTAGGAAAACTCAATATATATCATTTTTTTATAATGTCAAATTTTAATTTTTGCCCACTTACTTGGCATTTTTGTGGAGAATTAAATACAAAAAAGATTGAAAATATTCAGAGGAGAGCCTTGAGGTTCATTTATGATGATTATAAATCTGATTATGAAAGTCTTTTGAACATGTCCAAATTAACTACACTAAAAGTAAGAAGACTACGAAGTATGGCTTTGGAGACTTTTAAAATCATAAACAAAACTAGAAAGCCATGAATGGCTTGAGTCGCTCCACAGGCTTGTAATTCTTGAAATAGCAAATCTAAGGTTTGACTAGATTTTAAGATATTTTGGGTTTTACTGATGTTGAAATGATTTTCAAATTTTCCACTTTATAACATAAAGAGAAATGACCTCTGCCCATAAAATACATATTTTTCATCAGATCACAATAATTTTTGGTAGACTGATAAAGGTTTACTCAAGGATCATTC
Source organism: Fragum whitleyi (assembly GCA_948146395.1). NCBI lineage: Eukaryota > Metazoa > Mollusca > Bivalvia > Cardiida > Cardiidae > Fragum > Fragum whitleyi. Next base: position 34,162,682 of record OX411558.1, read on the forward strand.
CAGTGAAATTTGGCTGATATCCATCAATTACATTCTGAGAAAATGATTTTTAAAGTTTCCACTATATATTATATAGAGAAATGACCTCCGCCCATAAAATCCATATTTATCATCCGATCACAATAATTTTTGGTAGACTGATAAAGGTTCACTCAGGGATCATTTAAGTGATATTTGGTTGATATCCATCCATAATATTCTGAGAAAATGATTTTCAAATTTTCCACTATATAACATATAGAGAAATGACCTCCGCCCATAAAATCCATATTCATCATCCGATCACAATAATTTTTGGTAGACTGATAAAGGGTCATCCAAGGATTATCCATGTAAAATATAATTGGAATCCATCAATTAGAATCTGAGAAAACTGACTTTTTACCATATTTGGAAATTAGCCACGCCCATTAAATCCATGTTTTTCATTGGATCAAAATTTCTCGAACAACTTTGAAAGAGGGTCACCCAAGGATCATTCCTGTGAAGTTTGGTTGAAATTAATCCAGTAGTTTCTGAGAAGAAGATTCTTAAAGAAAAAGTTTACGACCGGACGCACACACGCACGCACGGACGGACGGACGGACGGACGCACGACGGACACAACACCATGACAATAGCCCCAGTGGCTTTCAGCCAGTGGAGCTAAAAACACCATCTTACTTACATGATCTAGTGAGTATTAAAGAATCTTCTTACTCTTTTAGATATACCAGGAAAGCCGAGATCCCACAGGTAAGAGCCACAAGTTACGGTCTCAACTCTTTCCGCTCTGCTGCTCCAAGACTCTGGAATTCCTTACCTCAGCACTGCCGCGATACAACAAGTCTAAACCAATTCCAGAGTATGATTGGGGCGTGGGACGGGAAGAGTTGCCATTGTCCTTGTTGTTCTAGTTAGAACTGTTTGGCTGAATTTATGCTTATTTTTGCTTTTTTTGCTTTTTTGCTTTCTGCTTTGCATGTCATGATTATTATTCCAACAACTCACTGTGCGTGATGATTATAAGAATTAATAAGATTGAACAAGACATCTTTTATCATATTCTTAATTAGTTCTTTCATTGTACTTTTTGAATGTTAAATGTCATGAGCAAGCATCTAAAATCACAGCTTAAATGTGCAACTTTTTTACAATTTTCAGTATTTTTGTCTTAACAGTATTGAGTGCAATTCTTTGTATAAATTTAACTTTTAAGTATATTGAAGTTTTCTTTTTAAACAAATGTGCAATTAATTCAAACTGATCTCATCTTTTATTGAAAGTTAACTCTGAACTAAACATTCTGGACAGAGTATATTTAATTTGTTTTTTATTTCACTAAAATAGATTTTCTCTTACAAGTATTATAAGTACAGGGCTGGGGTCCCTTTTAATGGAAGTACACCTGTATTATTCCATTGAGGGCTTTATTCCTGTGGTAGAGGTATTTGACGCTACCCGGGGATAGGGAGGGTTTGGGGAAATTAGCAAATATTGCAGTTTTTATGAACTATCTCGCATTTTTATTAACATGTATGTTGTCTCTTTGTGCTTTTGTATGTATGTCTTTGTATGTAAGTCAGCAAATAGCGATACATCGCTAATGTTATTTGTTTTGTACAAACCCGACTATAAATAAAATTTTGTATCTTGTATCTTGTATCTTGTACAAACATGAATCAGAACTAGAAGTAAAACATAACTCACTTTCTGCTCCTCCTGTTTCATGACTTCAACCACATCATTAGTATCACCATGTTTTGCATAAACAACAAATCCTTCACATGAGTCTGATCTATCATCTCTTACATCTCCTTCTATATCCACATGCTCAAATTGCTTAGTAATATCACATTTACCAGCATCCTCTGCTTCTTCCAATTTCCTAGAAACCATTACTACCTCCTGTTTCCCAGCATCCTTCTGTACTTCCTGTTTCCCAGAATTCTCTCTATGATCGATCTCAAGACTTTCATCTTTGTCATCTTTATCTTCTACATTAACAAGGATACTTTCAGGTTTGTCTGATATCGAGGGCTGGACTTCAGGGTCACGTCTAACAGCCACTTCACGTAGATGCTCTTCTTCAGATGGTCTGAATGTAATCTCTATACTCTCTCCCTTCTTATCTTCTACTTTGACCTCCTACAATTGAAAAGGCAAACAATCTCTGAGTTGAAATAAAGGAATGACGAAAATTCCCTTGACTCTACATTTTATTAGGAGACAAAGTAAGTCCCAGAACAGAAAGTAGGCTTCTGGCCAACATAACCTCAGATGAGCTGTGCATAGATCATCTATCTAGCTGATGCACCATACTAAGTTCTGAGTTACTGTGATACAATTTCCTGACAAAAGGGGGATGAAAAATTGTTCCTTATACTTCCATTGCCAAACTTAAGCTATTTTTAAAATGGGAAGAAGATATCTGATAGGTTAAATTTATTAGGCATTTCACAAATCTGCATTTTCAGTAACAGTTATTGCAGTTTTGATAAAGAACAACACTATCTTTAGAATTACATAAAAGTTTCCAAAATTACCATTTTCACATGACAGCGACAATCAAACCAAGACTACAGCAATACCTCACGTTTTCTTGGGAAAAAGCCAAACTTACAATATTAAATAGTAAAGAGTATTTTCCTTACCTGTAAATCCCCAGTGTCACTTCTCTGGGACACATCCATCACAACTTTCAGGGAGTCTTTAACAGGCTCTGTTGGTTCCAGTGTCTCTCTGGGTACAACTAGGATTGTACACCATATACGGGAACCAAACTGCATCCCATGTTCATACAGCTTCCAGTGACTCTGGTAATCACCTACAAATGTGAAGTACAGATAAAAGGGGGTAATGTCAGCCTAAAATCTTTATTTCTCATTGAACACTATTTTGTTGGTACTCATTAGAATCATCTTAAAAAGATGATTCCAATGAGTACAACAATATAGGATTAATGAAAGTTTTGTTGAAACTATTTAATTAGAAATCAAAAATACCCCCTCAATACAACAAGAGCTTAGCACAAAACTATTGTTAGTTAATTTAGAATTATAGGCAACTCTCAGAATTGCAAAACAAGAGGTCCATTAATAAAAGAGCTGAAATAACAGGAAACACTAATTACAATTCAAAATTAGTTTTATTAAACATCTCTGGTTTAAAAAGGAAAAGCAAGTGGTATTGACTATATATCAGACTCCACATCCGTGCAGGCTGCTCTTTATCTATGCAAAGCAGGAATATTCCAGGTACAGCATGAAAATCAGATCAAATAGTTTACACTCAATACTTGCCAACACCTATCTGATAGATATTGACTTTACTTTTGGTGTGTGACTTTGCAATAAAAGTAAACTTCAGATCTGTCCATTTTTGGAGAAGATAAGGAAAATGAACTTAGACCAAAGCTCAGAAATTCAAGCTGTCAGTATTAGATTGTAATGTTGTTTTATTCTTTACCAGCCCTGCATTCAGCATGACAAAATGGTGCAAAACTGTTTGTAAATTATACCCTGCTTTGTGTGTGCACTTGTGTGCAAAGCGTGTACAATTTGCAAATTTCTCACCATTTGGTCTTCCTGAACTGAGGCAGGTTTCAATTGGGGAAACATAACCTCATGTTCTAATATTTCTTAGAATTTATAGATTTTGTACAGAAATATACTTTATCTATTAAAGGCCAATATTTGTTCATACCAGGTTCAGCAGGAGACACAAAGTCCACACTGATATTTCCTTCTTCTCCAGGTTTAAGGTGGGGTACATCTACCTCAATCTCTGGGGTGGGGATATTGCCCCACATCAACTTTAACTGAAATAGTACAAAGAACATTTTAATTTAACACTCTTTAAAAAGGCTAAATATTGTTATATTACTAGCAGATATGAAGTTTGAATATTTTTTTAAGATTTCAAAGACTCTAAGTAGTTAAAAAGTCCTTTAGAAGGCTCTTTGGTATTTTCAAAGGCTTTAAGTAAGGCAATCATCAAATAAAAAAGACATTAATATAATTGATGTGTTTTTGAAGACTTTGCCATGTTGATAGAGTAACCTACCTTTGTAGAGTCTGACCAGGGCCCATCTCCATCATTTTTCATCCTCCATGTTTTTGTAAATTTTGTACCAGACTGTAGTTTGGTGCTGTCTGGTACACTAATATCACATATAAACTGGGCACCCATCAATACCCTGTAATGTAATACAGGATTGGGTATAAATCAAGAGTAAAATCAATTGATAGATAAAGATAATAGGTGAATAGTGACCATGGCACCCCTTCAATTAAGATTGAAAACACCAAGAATAAACAAGATGTGTTTGTGAAACACGAATGCCCCAGTAACGGCATTTTTTTTTCAAAGTGTGACCTTGACAGATGACCTTGACCTTGTCACATGACCTTGACTTTGGTACCAGCTGATGCGGATCATTGAGATCTATCATCATGCCAAATATTAGCTTTGTATCTTGAATAGACTTGAAGATATTGGAAAGGTTAAGTTTTCGGGTTAAGTTTTCGGACAGGCGGACGGACAGACAGACAGACGGACGGACATGAGTAAAACAATATGCCCCCGATCTCTCAATACGGGGGCATAAAAACAAAATTAACTTACTCTTATGGTCCATTCAAATGACTATGATAGACTCTGAACAGAATTGAAACCCTATAAAGTTACGGTTATGATATTCAAATCTCTCATCAATTAAAGAGACTTCTGTCACAATAATGGAGAAATAATATTAAGGGCTCTGGTGGGATTTGAACCCATGTGTTATATTTGACCAACCATTTTTGATGTTGGCTCTGTAGTGCAGTGGTTAAGGACGTCAGACTTTGAAGAGCTAGGTGACGTTGCCGTATCTGCATGGATTCAAAACCTGTCAGACCCTTTAAAGTCATCTTATGTCTTAATTCACATGCTTTAGATACACTTCACAAGCTATTGCAAAGTATAATTGATGGGGTGTTTGTGAACACCATGTTATCCTGAGTGCAGAGAAAACAAGGGTTTTTGTAAAACATTTACACCCCCCCCACACACACACACATAATGCAGGTCTATAGCATTCTTATGTATTTTTTAAAAGGGCAATAACTTAGACACATGGGGTGCACTGCACTTCTCAATAATATCTATCCGGCTGTGAAGTTTCATGATTCTAGTTTGCATACTTTTTGAGATATGCTCCTGACAAAATTGGTTTACGGATTACGCGACCAGAAGACCAAGTCACAAGTGCGCCATATACCCTCTTCTTCAAAGGGGAGAATAAAAATTGACAATGCCATAGTTAGTGTCACGGTGTTTTAATTGTCTATCATCAAGAATGTTTTACATAAATGGTAAAAATAAAGAAGGTGAATATTTGTCTTATAAATGAAATGTGATTTGTGAATCAATTAATTGATTGACAGCCGAGATCTGTCAATGACTCACTTATAAAAGTCGTATCTGACAGTTGAATCATCGTCTAACAGGTCAAGTCTTTCCCGTTTCAACGGTGATTCTGACATCTGATCCATTCTTCTCTTCAGTTTTTCTTCCTTCTTCTTCAGTTTGGCCATCATTCTCTCTGTCTTTCTTTTTACAATGTTTCTTGCAAATATGTCCTTCATTTTCCTGAAAATATTGACATACTGTTAATTCTAACTTATTTGATATCCATAGCATATTGCTCAAGCAACAGCCTCTATTAAGCTACCATTTCTACCCGGCAACCAACACTTCACCATGCCTAAAATCTCTGAAAAGTAGACATTCTTAAACAGAAATAGTTCATAACTGAATCCCTTGACATAAAAAAGAATTGTCTGGTCATGGGATTCAGTAAGAATTATGCAATTAATTGTATATGATATCAAAATGCCTTGTCTTATTTATCAAGAAATATTGTATAAATATCATATGACCATTTCCATAAGCTGCAGTTTTTATGGTCACTTTTGTAGATGTTTTACACAAGTTTTTTCTGTACACAGAGAAAGAACAGTATCTTAACTTTAACATCAATCAACTTGAGAGCACATAATCATTGTAAATAGTACAACATTAGGGCTATGGATATTTCTTTATGTGTAACATTTTACAATTCTCTAGCAGGTCTATCCTTTATTTTCCTAAATAATCATTAGTAAAAACAGGACACAATCTTTAAATTCAATTGGAAACTCAACTTTTTTCCAATTTCTCACAATGGCATGTAAAATTCAACTTAAAAGTAAATCGACTCACCCTTCCAATTTAAAATTGAGTTCATTTTCAGACTCCTGTTCCTTGGCTATTGGTACAACCATTTTGGTTTTGTGTGTCTTCTGTCCAGTGTATATGCAGGATTTTAAAAGTGGATAACGGTGACCGTGTGAGCTCACGCCAACCTTCGTACAGGGTATACGTATCTTGACAAACACGTGATCCAGGTCATGCATACCTGCTTTAGCCTCACATTGTTCACAGAGATCAAAATCCACACAGTTCCTGAAAACATGGACATTTCTGTAAGTCAGGTGGAGTATTGAGATTTTGGATTATCACTTGTCTTGTTCTTTAATGCTTTTCAGTGGTTTATCGTAGAATAATGGTAGATTATCAGTTGATAATTTTTCTGACAAAAAGTAAAATGATCAGATAACTATTCCCTACTTTCATTCACACTCCTATTTAGCACTAACTGAGCTGAGTCCAACAAACAAAATTTAAAATGATGTTGTGATGATGATGTTGCTAAGCAATCACATGCAAAATGATGTGCATTCAGTAAATGTGTTCTAAAATTTTGACAGTTTGTCCCTTTTTAGCTTCAAAGAAATAGAATTATCATTTGTTTTTCAAGTTAAATTGATTAATATTTCATTTTATAAACAACAAAAGCTACACTCATGACAATAAAGCTCTTTTTTCACACACTTTAAATTGGACTTACATAGAAAGAAACAATTATCCTCTATATAATTTTATTGTAAATACAGTCAGAATATCAACATATGGACAATATTCACAATTATCCCAGTTGGACTTCTGGAGCTAGAAGTTATACATACCCACACTTGTATCTAGGTCCTATTATCACATTATTGCACGCATCACACACTACACCATTGTGGGAGTATACAGCTGGAAATTGAAAGAAGAACAAATTGAAGTCTATAGTAATTGTTCAATATTTTATAGTTAAGTTAGTAGACCCAAGATAGTTCTGCAACGTTTCAGATGTCATTAATTTCAACAGTGTTAACTGAGGTTTCCCAATACATGTAAAATTATTAGGAAGTCCGAAAACTCAGTTGAAATTGTGAAATATAATTTCAGAAATGTTGCAGAACTATTATGGGTCTACTACCTTAGCTTAACATGTAAAACTAGAGGTGCTTGAGTGCCTGATTCGCTCCACAGGCCTGAATATCCTGAATGATTATTAGAGGATGATAAGGCTGTTAAAAATAAGGATCATTCCAGTGAAATTTTTTGAAATCAAAAAATAAAAGTTTCAATACTAACAGAATGTTACTGCATAATATACTGGTATTTTGTACACAAAATTTTGATTGTAGATCTTTCTGCTTTTCATTAAACACCACTATAAAGGTGTTACTTCACAATAATTGTTTGTCACCAAAACAAAATTCTATCTAATGATAAAGAAGTAAAATATTAAATCCAATATTTTTATTCTGTCCAATGCCTTAGAGTGCAGTCAACTCAGCTTTTTCTTCCCCACTCTGAACCTCAGTAGGCCACTTTACACCACTTGACCTCTTTGTGGAGAGTCACCCTTCGTTTAACTAAACTGACCAATTCTAAGGGGGTATCCCAGGCTCCCTATTTCACCTTATGTTTCTACACATTTGGATTCTAACAAAGCTTATGTTCCATCTAACCTACACCCATTAAATTTAATGAGCCTAAAAAAAAAATCATCATTTAGGTGATACCAAAAGGGTGGTCAAATATTCGATTTATATTTGAAATGTCCTCTGCCAATCAAGAGCATGCTGTTCATCTAATCAAATATTTTTTGTAGCCTGATACAAGTTCACAGAAATAAAATTCCTATGATATTTGGTTGAAATTCATCTGTTTGAACTTTGAAAAAAGTTTGTTTTACCCCATATTGGATATTACACCATATAACATATCAAAAGAAATGACCTCTAACAATAAAATACATATTTTGCATCTGATCACAAAAATTTTTTGCAGACTGATAAAGTATCACTAAAGAATCATTCCAGTGAAATTCGGTCGATATCCATCAGTAAGATTCAGAGAAATTAATTTTCAAAGTTTCCACTATATAACATAAAGAGAAATGACCTCCGCCCATAAAATGCTTATTTTTCATCTGATCACAATATATATTTACAGACTTGTAAAGGATCATTAAAGAATCATTCAAATGAAATTTGGTTGTTATCCATAGGTAAGGTTCTGAGAAAAGGATTTTCAAAGTTTCCACTAAATTGAAATTTGGTTGATATCCATCAATTACATTCAGAGAAATTAATTTTCAAAGTTTCCACTATATAACATATAGAGAAATGACCTCCGCCCATAAAATACATATTTTCCATCCGATCACAATAATTTTTGGTAGACTGATAAAGGGTCACTCAAGGATCATTCATGTAAAATTTAATTGATATCCATTTATTAGAATCTGAGAAAACTCACCTATTACCATATATGGAAATTAGCCACGCCCACTACAGCCATGATTTTCAACCGATTAGAATTCTTTGAAGGAATCTGATAGAGGGTCACCCAAGGAACATTCCTGTGAAATTTGATTGAAATCCATCTAGTACTTTAGGAGGAGAATATTTTTAAAGTAAAAGTTTATGGACAGACGGACAGACGCACGCACGCACGCACGCACGGACGACGGACACCATGCCATGACAATAGCCCGCTGGCCTTTCGGCCAGTGGAGCTAACAATACCCCAAATGACCAATCAACTGTAAATTTGTAAGCTGATCTTGTTTGACCTTGACCTCAGGTGACTATTACCCAAATATTGATAAGAAGGTCTCTACTGTCATGTAAAAGTTTGGCTCTAACACTTATGATTGGAAAGTTACGGCCAGTTCATGGGGTCAATACAAAACTATTGTAAGTGCCTATAAACATATAGGTACTTACAAAGTGTTGCACTTATCCCTTAAATTATTGAAGTATTTGGCAGAAAAATAAATAAACAAATGGAAAAACAAGCAGGACAGACACTAAAAGAACATATAAACTTACGATGGGAATCTATCGGTGTTTGTCTTGTAGATGGTGTGGACATACTGGCTGTGGACGTTGCCTGGTTCGTCTGTAGAGATTCTATCACAGCACCATCTAAACCTTTCAAAACTTGCTTGACTGTCTTCTTGGTAACATCTCTCACAATTTCTGTCCTCAATTCATGTTTCAACTATATGTATTACATAAAGACATTAATAGTCTAAATTGTTATATTTATTGTATATAAACACATACATTATAATTATGATCAAAACAAAGTGTTCAAGTTGGCCATGAAAAACTCCTATGGAACTTTTCACCTTGAAAACCTGCAATTACAATCTAATTTACATGAATTTGCTACTAAAAAACTTTGAAAAATTCAAATTTCAAAAAGTATGTGAAAGATGATAGTCACATAAATCTTTTCAGGGGTCAAGATAAGAGAGAGAAAGACAAGTCTAAAATCTTTGATTCTCCATTTATCACTATGTTGTGAGTACTTATGCAAATAGTCTGAGCAAGACGGTTCAAATGAGTACTCATAACATAGAGACTGTACAAGTATAATTAAAATATAAAATATCCCCTTTATTTGTGGCACTCCAAGCATAGACAGCAACCACTTACCGGACCTTCAAAAGCAGTTGTTAGAGGGAGTGGTTGCTTAGTATACATTTTGCTTACAAATTTTAGCAAAAATATTGATTGAAAATGTGTGTTATTGCTATTTCTCAATAATCCCATGTTGTTAAAACTCAATACAGGATCGTCTCATTGAGACAATTCTAATGAGTTTTAACTACAGTCAAACTTCGGTCTCTCGAACAGGGGTAATCTCGAACACTAGGGAAAATTCGAACAAGGATCTCAGTCCCAGCAGATTTCGCTCATAATTCATAGTGTTCGACCTCGGAAAACTCGTACAACAGGACGGTCGAACTCTCGAACACTTTCTTCAGTCCGGAAGTTAAATATGCTTTATATTTCACCTGGGGAAATTCGAACAAAGGGTCTATTGCTAATAACAAGATGGCTTATTTACGTGATTTTCACACTTTTCAACTCATTATCCTTTTTTGACACCTTACAGTCAATTACACACCGTGCGTTATAATTACCAATTCCGTGAAAAATACACTGTTTTATCTAATTGAATTAACTTTATATTTATATACTATATATTGTCTCTTATTGATATTTCGGCGTCTAGTTAACATAGCGATGTCAAAAAACATACAGACCCGTAACGTCCGCTTGAAAGTATGATGAGAAGGGTCCGAACGATTAACTTGTTTAGAATTTTGGGTTTTAAATTTAGATGGACATTTTCTCAAAGACTGACGTAAATTTATATACTCGAAAATGTTTGAGGTTCAGCATTTAGACGGTGTTTGAATTTGACTTTAATTATTTTTTTCACTTGCAATTGAGGCCGCGTACGTAACAGAAATAATAATACGGTAGCGTTTTTTGTAAACAAAGGGAATGCAACAATAAGACTCTTTAGTCTAAAGTTATTTCATCATTTTTTTTTAACTTTATTCATTTTCAAAATACAAATCCCTGGATCAATCGTAAGAAACCTAAAAACAGTGAATTAAAAAGTGAAATGGAAGAACCAAATAAGTATACGTAAATTCGGATACGATATATTACCGGATGTGGCGCATTCCCGTCTTCTGGTACCTTTACAGTTTTTTGGATCGGTCGAACAACCGATCTCTCGAACAAATTGTCAAGTCCCCAAGGTGTTCAAGCTACCGAAGTTCAACTGTATATATAATACTTAGACCAATAATATCTAGTTTTGAAGATTGTTTCATTTAAAGAAGGGGGTTTTGAAAACGTCCGCTAAATGAAAATGGTTGCTTTATAAACGTGGTTGCTGAAGCAAGATGGAATGTACTAATATTTCAGAACCCATAGTACCTGAGTCATAAATGTGACAAACTCATGGTAGGACAGCTGATCATTGATGGAATCTTGACTCGTCTGTCTCTGGTTTAACAATGTATGGAACTCCAGTGTATGGACCATCTCTCTCTTGTCTCCTTCCACAATCTTATCATCTAGATCTTCATTCTCTGTGTCAGACTTGTGAGCTCGTAAACTTTCTGTATAAATGAAACTTATTCTTTAATTGACAGATCTTGCAAGTCAACTACAAAACTGATAGACCAATTAAACAATTCATTCAAAAATAAATTGAAATGTTGACCTTTGTCATTACAATAAAATATTTTGATGATGAGTATTTGGAACATTGCAACTTTTAGTTACAACATGTTGGTTCTTGATTCAGTACTCACTGTTAGTTAATGTCCATAATCATATAATTAGCAGGAAAAAGGAACATGAGGATATGAGTGTGAAAGTTCTACATATCAAAAGTTTTCAGTGAACTGTAGTACATGTAATGGGTAGATTAATCAATTATAGTCGATAATCAGTTGGTTTGGGCTTCCGGTCGTAAAAAATGTTGGAGTTATAAGGTATAATTAAGAGGGCATTGTACCAGTCTACAAACGAACAAAACCTTATGTTACAGGTTCTCAATGGAACAGATTTATCAAAACAAATACAATGGTTTTTGAGCAAGTATAAATGAAATTGTTGAATGATCTAAAATACCCCCTCTATCTAAAGGTGTGAGAGTACATTACCTTGATCAATATCAGGCATTGGAATGGCTACATCTGGACCAGGACCTGGGAACGGTTCTACAATATAAAATTTTTATATTACTCTCTAGCGCAAAAAGGGACTGTCTTATGTGTGCACAAAGAATGTAAAGTTTTACTGACCAACTGAACAGACTGAAATAGTTCAAAAGACTAACCTTAGGGACAATGAATTCTTATGGATGTTGAAAAGCCATTTCACCTTTAAGTTATAGAAATAGATATGAACAATTTAATCTGAACAAACTACATCTCTATAAATAAAAAAAAATTATATAGAATTTTGGGAGGTAATGAACATGTTTAAGCTTTTCATTTTAAATAAAGTTCGAATCTCCTATACAAATGTAGACGTCAATCTATCACCATTACCTGACAATTAAACTTAAGACCTGTGGAAACCGAAACTTTTTAAATTAATTAAAGCACATTCAAATTTTGATTACCTGACAATTAAACTTAAGACCTGTGGAAACCGAAACATTTTAAATTGATTAAAGCACATTCAAATTTTAGAATGGAATAGATCTGTGCTAGAAAAGGAGAACATGCCTTTACATTTGTCGAATTTCTTCCGTATTTTTTTAAAAGTTTTTATTCAGCACATCAAAAAGCTTGCCATTGATATATGTATAAGGTTTATCCATTGCTTACCATCTTCAATGACTGTTGACTGAGGCTTCAGATCTTTCTTGTCATCATTTATTTGTTGTTGCGCATCCAAGCTTTCATCCATACGGAAAATGGAGGCTCCCTGATCAAGGGGGATAACTTTCACATACAAAACATCCTTATTCTTCATGGCATACTGAATTCAAAATAAAATCAGATTATGATCTCGCAGACAAAATTATATGATTTCCTGTTTTCGAAATTTTCAATTGGTTCAAATTGACAGAAGTTGTAGACAAAGTTGAAAAGAAGATGCAATTTGAAATGAAACCATGTGATAGGAAATAGTGTGGGTTAAAGAAGAAATTGTTTCTTACTGTGCTTGATTGTGAAAATGAGTTATCTCCCTTTCTTTTTTGGTTTTGCACTGAAAGTGTATTCTTATTTTGGTGGTCAGTCTAACACTATATTTAGCTCATATCATTCATTTATCTCCTCTTAGATTTTTTTAATATTATGATAATTTTGATAATTAAATTAAAATGAGGTTTGTATTAAAACATTTTGTCATGGTGATGAACAATAAAATTAAATTTGAAAGTTCTGAGAGGGGGAAAAGGGTTCCAAACCCCATCTGAAAATTCAGTAAAAATATGGCTACCAGATAACAAACACAAGACTAGAAAGCCATGAATGCAGAGCTACAGATAATTTTCAGTCTTAAAGGGTTTTTACCCCCTAATTATTTCTGTAATGCTGATTTATAATGCAGCAATGCTGAAAGATTATTTAAGGGTTAATATGAGTTGTTCTCATCTTTAACTGTTTAAAAAAACAATTTAGCTATTAAAATCCTGAATAATAATAATGGACATTTATAATAATAATATCATTGAGAGATATTTTACAATTGCCCTGTTAAATACCTGTGATGGTGTCACAACTCAAATTCTATATTTAATGGATGTCCTGTTAAGCCTTGATGTTGCCAGTCTCAAGTTGCCTTCACAGAAAGAGCATCAATGTTTCCTTGCCAATAATTCACTGGGGGGGAGGGATTAATTTATTATTTTGACCAATATACAATGAACAATAGCATGCCATAAGGCCCATTACCCTTTGATATTTTGAAAAAATCTAATTGGCTGATGATGACGAAGGACCCAGAAAAACTGTCAGAGAGTTGGCCTGACAACCTTTTGTGGTCTATAAACTGTCAGACAAAAGCCAAGCCTGTCAAACTGAACATTTTATTGGACAAATAATATCATCCATAATAAAATTGTCTTTCCTCCTGGAGAGAAAAAACTTCTGAAATTAATAGAAATAACATAACAAGGTTGTCAAAATCCTCTCAATCTGTCAGTGCTTTGATTTAAGACTGATGAATCCAAGGTTAAGAGGGTTAAAAAATAGAACTGTCTTTGTAAGTCACAATGTTACAATCACTTGTGGTTTTTATTCAAAATAAAAACGGACATAATTTGGTGGGTCGAACATTCTTGGGTACGAATAAGCGGAAAATAAAATTAGTCTTTGTGCTTTTAAACTGGAAAAATTCGAAAAATTCAGGTAGAATAAGATTAGCTACCAATAATTCTTTCCAGAATTGATCCCCAAATCATGTTTTCTTCCTCTTTATTGATATGATTTGTAAAAGAGAATTTGCACTCTAGCGGTTCCGAAAGTCGTAAAGAAACTGTTAATATAGATGAAATCTAGACCCATGTAATGTTGAAGATTTATGTTTGTTTCCATGAGAAAGTAATTCAGATTACTATTTTCAAAGGTGAAAGAAATTTTCCACGGTTAAAACATATTGTTTGCAATGTTTAGATGTCATTCCCCATATTTTGTATGGGAATATTTAGTCCAGCTTTTTCATTATTCGATTATAAAAAATATAGAAATCAGAGACCAACGGTACTAGACACGCTCGATAAGTGTCATATGTAGGAAATGTGAATTGTGTTAAGGCGTCGTACGTTCGGAAATACGCACTTAGAACCATTAGTAATGCTGATCGGCGATTTGAAATGCGTTTTTGTACCCCCTTAAATATCTTCAAATGCGTTTTTGTTTATTTTAAATGCGTTTTCATGCAAAAACGCATCTTATCTGTAGCTCTGTGAATGGCTTTAGTCCCTCCACAGGCTTGAAATTATTGTAATAGTAAATCAAAGTTTTGACTTTATTTTTAGATATTTCGGGTGTTACTGATGTTGAAAATGATTTTCAAAGTTTCCACTATATAACATATACAGAAATGAGATCCACCCATAAAATGCATATTTTCCATCCAATCGCAATAATTTTGGTAGACTGATAAAGGGCCACTCAAGGATCATTCCAGTGAAATTTGGTTGATATCCATTGATTAGATTCTGAGAAAATGATTTTGAAAGTTTCCACTATATAAATTATAGAGAAATGACCTCCGCCCATAAAATACATATTTTTCATAGGATCTTAATTATTTTTGGTAGACTGATAAAGGGCTACTCAAGGATCATTCTAGTGAAATTTGGTTGATACCCATCCATTAAATTCTGAGAAAATGATTTTCTAAATTTCTACTATATAGCATATAGAGAAATGACCTCTGTCCATAAAATACATAATTTTCATCCGATCACAATGATTTTTTGTAGACTGATAAAGTGACACCCAAGGATCATTCATGTAAAATTTAATTGGTATCCATCAACCAGAATCTGAGAAAACTCACTTTTTACCATATTTGGAAATTAGCCAGGCCCATTGAATCCATGTTTTTCATTCGATCAAATTTCTTGAACAACCTTTGAAAGAGGGTCACCAAATGATCATTCCTGTGAAGTTTGGTTGAAATTCATCCAGTAGTTTCTGAGGAGAAGATTTTTAAAGAAAAAGGTTACGACCAAACGCAGGCATGGACAGACAGATGCACGACAGACACAACACCATGACAATAGTCCCAGTGGCCTTCGGCCAGTGGAGCTAAAAACCAAATTGCTCTTAGAAATTTTAGATATACTTTTTTGTAATAATTTAAGAACTCTTGAACCAGATTTCACTTGAATATTCCAAAGTTGGCCCTACAAATATGATGGAGAGCTTATACAGGATCAAAGACATCAAGTCTGTTTCTTGTACTAGTTAGGAAATTCAGGTAATTCAACAATCATGTTTTCATTGGTTGACCAACATATTGCAACTAAAATCCTTCAAAGGGTCTTAAAAAATTGTTTTTCAGTGTTTAAAACCTGTTTTCAAATTTATGCTTTTACTAATATGCCTTCTATATTTTTCCTACTCTGGACCATTTGTTGAATATTGTTTTACAAGAAAAATATTTAAAACAACTCACCCTAAATGCCTCAAACAGTTCATCTTGACTTCCGACAGAGACCTACAATAATAAATTAAAGAGTAATCATATACTCTGTGTTACATTTATCTCATATTGTATGTATACAGCACTACAAGGGGGTACCAACCCTCCTCTATTGGGTGCTACCCTATGTTCAGGATGAAAGTATTCAATGATCATCATAGAAATGATGCCCTGCTTTGCATGTGTACATACATGCAAAGCAGGGCATCATTTCAAATGTTTGCAAATGTTTTCGCCTCTTGAATGCAGGGCTAGGAAGTGTATGGAAATCTTTCTGGATGGAGGATAAAAAATTAATTTAAACTAGGGGCATAATCTGTACAAAAAAGCATTTAGAGTTATCTCTCTTGAAATTATAGGTTGCTTCTTTAATAGATAACACAATTTTCGGAAATTCTAGTTGATGTACCTTATTATCACAAGATGTCTATAGATTTAAGTTACCAACAGTTGGACAAGTCAACACCTACAAAAAGATTCCTGATACTTCTCCCCCCCTTTGTAGGTTAGGTTACAAATTTTAACTTTATGTCATAGAATTATCAAATTGGAATTATTACTATGATCAATATGAATTATGTAATTGTAAAAGATTTAATTTTATAAACCAAGTTTAAACTGATTAAAAAATTCATAATACAATTTTCACAATAAGTGTTAACTGGGCACAGCTCTTAATCTTATTACCATATAATTTTTCCACTGATTAAAACCTCAACAAAAACAGACAAAAACGAAGAGGATTTAGATGGCCCTATATTGCTTACCTGGTTATTTCAATGAATAATTGACCTTGACCTTAGACTTATGGATGAGAGATATTATCATCCTAAATATAAGCACAACTGTTTTTTTTTGGAAAGGCTTTTACTCATATTTCATGCTAATTAATTAATTAATTGAAAAAATGCTTTATTACATGACCTTGACTTTGGTATCTGCACAACAAGTAAATGTGAATACTAACAGAAGGTTTTGTTGGGGTTTTTTGGTAGTTTGACCTTGATGTACAAGTATAACCTTTACTTTGTCATAAGACCTTTATCTTAGTATCAGCAAATCAATTGATGTACAAGTATAACCTTGATTTTGTCATAAAACCTTTATCTTAGTATCTGTAAAATCAATGAGATCTATCATCATTGATTTATCTTGAATAAGACCAAAAAATTGGTTAAACAAAATCTTATTTTTTGGTTTAAGTTTTGCAGACAGATGGATAAATAGATGGACAGGTTGACATTTAGACACATAGATAGACAGAATACAATCAACAATATACCCTTACTCTATTGACTCTGAGACATGAACACACCAACCTTACCTCATCATTTTCCTGGTCCAAATAGGTCACCGACAATCTGTCACAATCAAAATGGGCCTTAAACTGAAATATATAAGGATTGGAACAAGTCTGAGCCTTACAATAGGTGATTCTGCCATGCATTCAGGAGACAAGAGCACCTACAAACTTTAACAAGAAGTTTAATGTTTTCAAAAGTTGAATGGTGTGCTTGTTTAGGGTTCTTGCTGTAACAGCACCAACCTATCGAGGTGGCTATACTCATTCGGTAGGAACTTATGAGAAAAAATGAGTTTTCAATGGCAATATGATCCAAATCATTTGTTGAAATTACATTTTGCTGTGAGATTTTTCTCTCATTTAGCCAATTTGAATGAGATTTCTGGCAGAAAAATGAGAGAATTTGCACAGATCTCGACAAAAAATGATCCCTGTATCATAAAACAGACTCATACTGCCCACCAGCATTTAGTGCCTGTAGAAGAGCTATTAGTGCTAGAGATTAAACATTGACCTACTGGTATGTAAAGTGTAATACAATAGTGTGTGCAAGTATTCATAGTTACCTGTATATAAAACATCAATTTGATTAAGATTACCTTTGACGAAGAACATATTTTTTTTTTTTTCAAAGAAATTTCAATTGAGCATTAGATCTTTGAGCTATGAAATTCTAGAATTTCCTTGGATCATTAAAAACAATTGTAAATTATTCAATGGTTATGTATTTTTACCTATTTGAATCTAGGACACAGAGACAGGATTCAAATATTTGTAACCTTGACCCAAAGGTCAAGACTTACATGACCTACAAACAAGCACTTCCTTGTATAGTACACAAGAATTAGATAGTTTCAAGATTCTAGGTGAAATGGTTCTAAAATTAAGAGTATGAAAATAGTTTTAGAACTAAGCTCAATAGGCCCTTAACAGGTATGGGTCAGTGACACAAAATCAACAAGAGCCATGTGGGACAGGGACATGATAGTAAACTGAAGCCTAACCATTAAGGCCAATAACTCCAAAGTAATTCAAGCAAGAGTTGTAGTTCTTGTGCACTGCACTTCTCCTCCATGAGATATGTCCACCTATAAAGTTTCAAGTTGATAGCTTTTATACTTTAGGAGATATACTTCGGACAAGTTTAGTGAAGGAATGGCGGAACGACAGAATGACTGAATGACGGATGGAGACCATTCTATATCCCCTTGGCCAAAGGGCGGGGGATAAAAAGGCACTTTCATGGGTCATTAGCAATACTAGTGAGTAGGACAAGTATCATTACAAAAAGTAGAGAACTGACAAATGGACAGACAAATTACAGACTGACATGGTGAAACCAATTATATGTAGGTGTGGGGTATAACAACATATGGTTTAATTTTTTGTAATTTGAAATATTTAAAACTAAAATCAATATAGCCCCTCTATCTTAAAGCTGATCTAAAGTCGAATAAAAATGTTAGGTTTTTGTTTCAGGTTAGTACAGAAATTCCTGTCAACACAATTTGTGCATAATTAATGCACAGAAATTCTCTGTGAATCAATACATACTGGAAGATCTTAAGTTACCTATGCAATAAAACTAACACCCAATTATAATGGTACAGGTAAGAGGGGGTATTTCAGTCAAAAATCTTCATTTCTCACTAAAACCCTATACTAGAGGTACTCCTTTGAATCATCTCCACACAACGATTCCAATGGGTGTCTACCATGTAGGATTTGCTGAAAAATTATTAACCCTTGTCATGCTGAATAAATTTTGGCTAAAAATTTTCTTCAAAATCAAAGTGCAAAAAGCACTGAAAGTACCAACTGAAGGTCAATTTTTTATTTGAAAAAATAAATCTATTGACAATTCTGGTTTGAAAGTCAGAAACAGGTGGTGTAGACTGACATCAGACTGCACATATGTGCAGGCTGATGTTTGTCTATAGCTCCTGCCAAAGCATGGATATTCCAGGTTCAGCATGACAAGGGTTAAAATAATTTAATTTTTAATCGAAAATCCATCCTCTGTCTGTAGCTCTGCAATTGGCTTGGTCATGATAACCTGTGATGATTGTGTAACCATGATGGCATCAGGGCCAAACAAATAAAAATTTAATCAATCCATGACAAGGGGAAAATGAACTATTAGCATTTCAATCATTCAAATATTTTATATTGAAATACCATAAAATTTCTAATAGAGCCCCATGCTCTAATAAAACCCCATCCCCCTTTTCGGAGGTTGAAATCGACCAATTTTGATGTGATTTTACAAACTATTGCAAAGGCACATACCAACAAAATCAACTTCAATGAAATCAATCAATCAACAGAGGTTTATGCATCTTTTCCCCAATCAAATGGTCACATTTTGCGTGAATTATATTCATTTTTGGACATTTTTTCATTTTCTTGATAAATATTATGTAGGATAGCCTCTAATAAAAGCCCACCCCTTTCTAATGAAAATACAATGATTCTAATAGAGACCTTGGGTTCTATTAGAGTTATTATGGCACTTTATCTGAATCTGATAGAGGACCAACCTAGAGTCATTCAGAACTTGAATTCAATTAAAATGCATAGTGCATTTTTGGAAGAAAATGTCCTTTTAAAGAATGGGTTGACAGACACAGCAAAATCGCGGCTATCTATGTGGATAATCATAATTATTGGTCAAAAGGCAAACAGAGACTTGGGAGTGAATTGAAATTTTCATAGTAACTGTCACATTAAATTTCCTTTGAAATAAAATAGGTTAGGAACAGTCTAGTAAATGACCCCTACTCATAAAAGGCATGTTTTCTAATAAAGGATCATTTTGGTAAAATTTGGTTGAAAATCATCAATTATTGCCTAAGAAAATCATTTTCTGTTTTCATTATACATATCATATTGGGAAATACACGACCTCTGCCCATAAAAACCATGTTTTTTATCTGATAACAATTCCCTGGAACAAACCTGAAAGGATAATTCCTGTGAAATTTGGTTTCCGTGGATAAGATTTTTAAAAGCAAATGTTTATGACTGTTTACATGGACACACTAACACACAACAAACACTATGATGATTACCCTGTGGCCTTTGGTCAGTGGGGCTAAGAATCAAAACAGATCCACACTGACTTAGTAACTAAGAAAGGCTGGAACAATTACACAGTGAAATATTAATTTTAAGAGAAAAGATCTGACTTTATTGTAACCAAGAATTTTGAAACACCTTTATGTCTTAAATCATGTGAAAGGAAATAAATGACCCTAATTGACAAACTCAATTAATATAGTTTGATTGATAAATTGATTTAACAGGTGGAAATATATACAATATTTGTCAATGTAACAATATTACTATACATAGCTATGACTTGTAAACTTAGAATATAAGCTACAATGACAACAACTAATAGTATTTGCATCATTCATCATGATCCCAGAGGTACTTATTTTAACCCTATAAGGGTTGGGTTACATTACCAGATAATGACCCCTTGTCACACCTAATTAAAATATCCGCAAAATTGAATTAAAAAATCAACAAGTTGTGTTTGTAAAACATAAATTGCCCCCTTAACAGCATTTTTTTTAATTTTTGACCTTGAAAGATGACCTTGACCATGTAAATTGACCTTGGTATCTTGGTACCTTGGATGCCTATTATTGTGATCTATCATCATACCAAATATGGGCATTTCGTCTTAAATAGCCTTGAAAGAATTGCCATGCCTTGTCTCGCCTAATTAAAATATACGCAAAATTGAATTAAAAAATTAACAAGATATGTATGTAAAACATGAAACAGCATTTTTTTTAAATTTTTGCAATTTTTGTAAATTGACCTTGGTATATTGGTACCTTTGATGCCTATTATTGTGATCTATCATCATTCCAGATATGGGCATTTTATCTTAAATAGCCTTTAAGGAATTGGCAATGTTAAGTTCTTTGGTTAAGTTTAGCAGACAGACAGACAGACATACAGACAACGTTAAAACAATACACCTGCAATCTTTTGATGTGGTGGCATAAAAAGATGAAAGCACTAGATGCACAAATATGTGTTGGTATTTGTTGTGAATATAAAATATGAAATTGAATTTCTTTTTCCACTGTTTCTGGTGGTTTACGGTAAAAATCTGCAATTTTCTGTAAATGAGTCGGACATTGAATTGACAGTTTTCGTATTGGTACCCATCCCTTATTCTCTGTTACTGGAAGTGCGGAACTAGTGAAACATAACCAACTCGATAAGCATTAATTAGTAAGGGTCTTATCAATTAGGGGCACTGTGAAGTTGACAGTATACAACTTCCCAGAAAGCAATTATGTAATGACCGCGTGTCTGCAATCAGTTTTATTGCTCGTTTTGACCCTTTGTTCAAAAAGAAATTAAGCTGTATCGGTGATCAAGTATAAGCGTATCGGCGTCTGTAAGGTGTATTGGCAACCTGTTAAATTTTTTGAAGGGCATATCGGGGCCGATAAGCCATAAGGGCCTGGGGAGAACACTGAATATTCAATGGCGGCCACTTCGTCAAACTGATGTTTCTTAACCAGCCGATCAACAAAATGGTAGTACCACAAAAAGACAATGAAATCAGCTAAATTTAATTGAAGGGTTGACAAATATAATCAGTTTTCAATACTAAGAAAGTATTAACACTGTCAACTACACTATCAAGCCTGATATTATAGATCTATCACAGGGTAGCATGGATCGGAAAGATAAACCAGTCTAACATTTAAGTAGATCTTATTCCCAGTCTACCTCTTTGCTACTTTTTGTCAGATTTTGATTGGTTAAAAAACTGCAGTACGACTGGGACAAGCAGTATGGACCGAAATGGCTAGCCACTTCCGAAAGAGTATGGGGTTGCTCCTAATGTGTAAAAGTGTGTGGGGGGGGGGGGGGGGTTGAGTAGTCAATGCTGGGTAGAATCACAACCAGGTGTGTGGTAAGCTCAATGTTTCATAAAGGGTTCAAGCCCCCATGTCAGGCATACTTTTACAATCTCCATTACTTTGGTACTTTCAGTACTCTGATTTTGTTCACAGTTTTCAGTGTTGGTAAAATAGCCATATTTGGTGATAGTCAGTGAACAGTGATTGATTGACTGATTGAGACCCATGATAGAAATTCTTCCATGACCAAATAATGCCAAGGACGATTGGGAACAAAGCTTGCAATCATGAACAGTTACCTAACTAACTTCTAATGTATAATATATGGTCTCCTTTCTACAATCTAATATAATGAATAAGTCTTAATTGGTTGAATACAATGCTGAATATGTACCGTGGTGAATACACGTCATAAGACGCAATTCTGCACGACAGCTGAGGTGCGTTCGTTAGAGCAAGATGAAAAATCCATCTAAATGAGATTTTTAAGACATCGTAATGAACGATTTTCGATATTTTGAGTGAAAATATTCGACGTCGTCATGACTACTCGTTTTAAGCTAATGCAAAACCATCTTCGTTTCCTCATTGAGATATCTTAAGATTCTTATTTCAAGCGGCTTAAAAATCTCGCTCTACCGAACACTTTATCTTAAAAATCTTAATAAGAATCTTAAGAATCTCGTTCTAACGAACGCACCTCTGATTTTGAAGAACAAAATGTCAACAAACCAAAGCTTCCAGATCCTCCCATGTTATGTTGTATGGAATCTTGAAAAAGTTATCTTTGAATGCATCGTCACCATTATAGGTTACATTGATCATCAAATCAGCCGACATCTCTTCGGTAGTTTCTGGCTATGTCTCTCGTAAAATATTGTGTTGTAATCGTCAGTAATCGGCCATTTTCTTCTGTTGATATCACAGACTAATTTCACCTTTGTTTACAAAAATCACGTGGTTTACGAAAAATAGATCTTAATTTGTGAACATAATCGATGAATACAGCGGCTGAAATTAACAATGAGCAGCATTTCCGTGGAATATTCATTTATTTTCTAATAGATAAAATTCCATTTTAAATTGTTTTAAAATCAAATAAAGTTATGATACAGACGTATTCTTACACGGTTCTAAAAATATTTATGACGTACATATGGTTCAAAATCACGTTCTCATTGGCAAAAGAATGGTACTAAAAATAGTAACAATGGAATTTCCAGAATCAACACAAAATCAAAGTATCGAAGGTGCTGGAGGTTCAACGTAAAAAGATTTATTGGTGTCCAATTGCTTTCTCATCCCATGATTTAGATGTCACTAGTCCTAACCGAAATACATATTGCTGTCGCAAAAATTTACTGCAAATGTGTTGCAAATTTACGGCAAATTAGCTGCCAATTCGAACGGTTTGCTGCAAATACGCAGCAAAGTGTTCCCGCAATCTTCCGGCAAGCTGTCCGCAACCTTCCTGCAAATTTCCCCCAGAACATCTCGCAAACATCCTGCAAACAATCTTTCAACAACTCTGTCACTTTGAATATGGTATTTGTTCCCTGTGTTGTGGACACCCATGACGTTTGTCGTTATGAGATAGCCCCGGCGAGTGCTCACAACATAGAGTTTGACATAAAATTACTTCAATTACACTTATCGGGAGCTGTGTTGTGGGTTCACATAGGAAATGTCCCAATAGGACGACCCCAATGGATACCAACAACCCAGAACACAACGCACACCAGTTATTTATTTACTTTAGCGAAGCAAAAATGTAACACCCATATCAGGAGCCTTGGATACATATACATTATGATAACTGTTTACGTGAGATTAGTAATCCTATAACATATTGTACATGTTTTACAAGTGAAGAGTGAAGAGTGAGGTGCATCAGCGCATGTTTACACCTCAGATGATGAAACAAATAAAACTTTGACTTCACACGCCTTTGATTTAATTATTTAATAAAAAGATAAAAGTATAATATTTTATTTTATATATAATATTATAAACAGAATATTATACCTTTATCTTTTTATTAAATAATTAAATCAAAGGCGTGTGAAGTCAGTCAAAGTTTTATTTTCTTCACGTATTTATACTTTTGCCGGGCCGGCGTTTGCCGGATTCTTCTTTTATTCCGTCTATATATATATATCTTATCTGTCGCAAGCTAGCTGCAAACAGTTTGCGACAACAGTTTGCGACAGATATAAACTTTATTTTCCTCCAAAAGACTGATGAGCAAATACATATATAACATCAATTGAAAAAGAGCAAATATAGTCGAAGCATATTGACCTAAACCTGGCCCGTTTGTGATTTAAATAAATTAAATACAGGTCGTTTCTCCTCGGCGAAACACGACTTACCTGCGGAATCCAAACGTTAAGTTGGAGTGCACGTGTTAGCTCTGTTAACCCGTTATCGCACATGCTGTTCACTGTAACGGCGATATTTGGTCACCCTCATGAACTAAGTAATCAATACATAAATTGAGTGTCTTATTTAAAAATCGTTAGATGCTGGTGAGAAAAATACAATTTTCAAATTTCTTTAAATGCAATTTATGTGTTTTGAATGGAAATGAAATGAAATCCCCTCTCTCAATCGCAATAATTGTTTTTGAAAGCGAATCGTCTGCTACATGACTAGGCGCCCCGTATATAGGTTAACTACTAACTCCACGCACACCTGTAATTTGTGCAGTATAACGGAATGTCCATGGTTGAACGTCACGTGCCAAAGTATCTTCGGAATTTATTCATGCGCCTAATTATTTATTCTGCATAAAGGTCAGGTTCAAGTTAATATGCGCCCGCTATACATATATACAATCAATTGAAATAACATGAATATACAAATCAAGCGCACCAACGAGCAAATGAACGAGCGAATCGAATTAATTATTTAAGATTTGCGCGAATAAATGAAAGAATGAATGAATGAAAGAATTAATTAATCAATTATGAGTAAAGAATGAATGGTGAGTAATGAATGAATGAATGAATACAAAAATCTTAAACAATAATTTTATTTATAAGCTGTGACACCTATCAAAAAATGCATTTTCTCTAAGTTCAAGCAAATTTGATTTTCAATTTTCAACTTAAAATGCATAGCCTCGGAATTAAGTAACCTAACGAGAGTTCAACTTGACGCTGTATTTTTCACACATTTTTTTTGTAACTCCACTAGTTTTTCATCCACGTGAGCATATCTAGCTCACCCGAACACGAATTGCTCAAGTTAAGCTATTTCGTCATCAAATGCCCGTCGTTCGTCGGCAATTTTGCAGAACAGAACAGAACAGAACATACTTTATTTATACAAGTACATAGTATAGCGGGCGCATATTAACTTGAACCTGACCTTTATGCACAATAAATAATTAGGCAAATTCCGAAGATACTTCGGAACGTGACGATCAAGCATGGACATTCCGTTATACTGCACAAATTACAGGTATGCGTGGAGTTAGTAGTTTACCTATATACGGGGCGCCTAGTCTTGTAGCAGACGATTCGATTTCAAAAACAATTATTGCGACTGAGAGAGGGGAATTCATTTCATTCCCATTCAAAACACATAAATTGCATTTAAAGAAATTTGAAAATTTGTATTTCCCTGCCCCGCATGTAAAGGTTTTTAAATAAGAAAGTCAATTTATGTATTGATTCACTAGTTCATGAGGGTGACCAAATATCGCCGTTACAGTGAACAGCATGTGCGATAACGGGTTAACAGAGCTAACCCGTTCACTCCAATTTTACGTTTGGATTCCGCAGGTAAGTCGTGTTTTGCCGAGGAGAAACAACCCGTATTTAATTTATTTAAATCACAAAGGCTATGTTTAGGTCAAAATGCTTCCTCTATACATGGTCAAAAATACAAACATATATAATACATGCATTTAGGTCAAAGCCCCCTCCCCCTTGTCTCTCTCACTCTCTCTCTCTCTCTTTCTCTCTCCCCTCTCTCCCCTATCTCCAACCCCCTCTCTCTCTCTCTCTCTCTCTCTCTCTCTCTCTCTTTCTCTCTCTCTCTCTCTCTCTCTCTCTCTCTCTCTCTCTCTCTCTCTCCCTCTCTCTCTCTCTCTCTCTCTCTCTCTCTCTCTCTCTCTCTCTCTCTCTCTCTCTCTCTCTCTCTCCTCTCTCTCTCTCTCTCTCTCTCTCTCTCTCTCTCTCTCTCTCTCTCTCTCTCTCTCTCTCTCTCTCTCTCTCTCTCTCTTGAACAAGTTTACCATCTTCTGCTCCGGTGGGCCAATCTTGGTGAAACTTTGCCGTGAGGAACGTCCTTGAGTCAAGATGATAAAAAATCCTCCAATTACAGTCAAACCTGTCTTAAGCAAGCAACCAAAGGACATTCAAAAAGCGGTTGCTTAAGACAGGTGCATGCTTAATACAGGTCAATTTCAGGGCAAATGGTTCATTTAGGAACTCGGTGGCCGCTTGCTTAAGACAGGTTGTTTGCTGAATACAGGTGGCCGCTGACAGTTTTGACTGAATATGGTTTCCTCGACAACAGAAAAGGGGAAAAATGAAACTCTAAAAAATGTTCTTCTCTGGGACCACAGGCAGGCAACCTTCAAATTTCGTCGTGAAGCATCATCTATTAGTCCTTTACCAAGTTGGTTCGTATCATAACCTTGTGCTCATATTTCATCTCCGCCGGGGGCGCATCCCGATGAAATGGGAGACAAAGAACGAAATTTCCAAAACTCTTATTCTCAGAAACCAGAAGGTCGACAACTTTCATATTTGGTATGTGAAAGTCTAATGGACCTCTACTACGTTTGTTCATCATGACTGTGGGGTCATATTTTGGCTTTGACAGGGTGTACCCACACGGAAAGAAAGAGCCAAAATCATCATCAATTTTTCTGAAACCTGAAAGAAGACAGCTTTTACATTTAACCGTGAAACACCAACTAGTGGACCTATAACAGGTTTGTTCATATCACGCCCCTGGACTCATATTTATACTCTGCCCTGATGCATACCGTTTTACAAAGAAACAAAGAGCGAAATTCATCGACGATTTTCTTCTCAGAAACCAGAAGGCCGACGAATTTCATATTTCGTATGTAGTATGTAGTGGACTTCTACCACGAACATGGGGTCGCATTTTGACTCTACCACGGTGCATTTTTTTTCATGGAAACAATGAGCGAACATCTTCAATAATTTTATCTAAAAGCAGAAGGAAGAAAGAGTTTATATTCGGTATGTAGCATTATGAATTAGACCTACACAAGTTTGTTCGTATCATTCCCCGGGGTCATTTTTGGGCTCCGCCCGGGCACATCACCTTTACATTGGACCAATGGATGGAAGTCTTTTTCTCTGAAACCTGAAAGCACATTGTTTTATATTATATCATTTCGTGCACCTTTATCCATTTTTTTGTCATATCGTGCCCCTTAGGTCAAACTGGGGATCCACAGAAGTGAGTGAAATCTTTATATCTTTATAACCTGTTTCTCAAAGACCAGAAGGTAGTGGGTGTATTTGGTGTATCGCTTCATTATATATACCTATATGAAGTTTGTTTATTCTCACAGGATCATACACTTGACCTCAGCTCATATGCATCCAATCTAACACAGGAACATACTACGAAATCTAACCAAATCTTTCAACAATAATTTGTAAACAGTCCAGGACATTGAAAAAAAAGATACATATTAGCCCCTCAAAAATTAAAATAAATAAATTAGACATCTGTCTAGTCATGGTTTATTCATGTGATGTCCCAGTGGTTAAGGAGACTTGTTTTCCTTTAAGGTAGCTACGGGCATATAACATAGTCAAATTTTCAAGTTCAGTCGCCAAATCTTACAATAATTGATATCTTTGAAAATTGGCAAAAAAACTGACATGCAAAAAGGGAATTGAAGCACATTCAGTTGACGCGGTGACGTCATTTTTATCAATTAGCTAATATCTTTTTAAATAATGGGTCAATTTTACAAAGATTTCATGTACCAAGAGTACACGAGTTAAACGTATATTGTGCACATACAAACAGAATAATTGTCTCTTTAATCGATTTCGAATTTTTATGTTTTTGAAGTATTGGCGTCACTATTTTTATTTCAAATTTTTATACAAAGAAGTAATATTTTCTTTAAATGTTGTAAAGTGACATATATGTATATGTCGTTCAAAGATTTCGGGCTCAAAATCAGCACCACCCTGCAACGCCTATATTTTGGGCCAATCAAAATTTCAAGAACAATTTTTGGAAAGGGTCACCCAAGGAACATTCTGGTAAAGTTTCATTGAAAACGGCCGAGTGGTTCAGGAGATGAAATGTCGTTCAAAGTTTCTGGGCTGAAAAAAAGCCACGCCCATATTCATGGATCAATAAATGTTTGGCCAACAATTTTTGAAAAGGGTCACCTAAGAAACATTCTGGTAAAGTCTCATTGAAATCGGCCCAGTGGTTCAGGAGGAGATGTCGTTCAAAAATTTCGTGTTTAAAATAAGCCCCGCCCTGCCACGCCCATAGTAATGGGTCAATATAAATTTCGCAAACAATTTTGAAAAGGGTCACCCAAGAAACATTCTGGTAAAGTTTCATTGAAATCGGCCAAGTGGTTCAGGAGGAATTGTCGTTCAAAGATTTCGGGCTCAAAATAAGCCCCGCCCCGCCCCGCCCATATTAATGGGAAGATCAAAATTTAGCGATTTTTTTAAAATGAAGGTAACCCAAGAAACATCCTGGTAAAGTTTCATTGAAATCGGTCCAGTGGTTCAGGAAGAGATGTCGTTCAAAGCTTCGGGCTCAATATAAGCCCCGCCCTGCCACGCCCATATTTATGGGCCAATCAGAATATAGCGAATAGTTTTTAAAGACGGTTACCCAAGGGACATTCTAGCAAAGTTTCATTGAAATCGGTCCAGTGGTTCACGAGAAGAGGAAGTTTTTTAGATTGTTGACGACGCACGACAGGCGACTGCCTCATGATCACCCGAAAAGCTCCCCTTGAGCACAACGTGCTCAGGTGAGTTAAAAATCCTCTAATGATCTGTGATCATATATGTAGGTCGCAGGCTTTACGGCATTTCACATTGATGACAAAACACAGTAAAACACGTACGCCGCGCACGGTAATGCGGCACTAAAATGTAACGTCAAAATAGCGAACGTCGATTGTGTAGCGTCAATTTCTTATTTATTTTTTTTGTCGGGAAAAAAGGTAACGCAATTATTATATTGCTCATTCTCTTTACGGCAATAGCAATGTCAGTATACAATAAGACCTTAAAAACACATAAAAAAAACAAACAAACAAAAAAAAAAAAAAACAAACACACACACAAAAAAACCCACCTCGCCCCTTTTCCCTCGCAAAGAATGATAATTGTCTCATAATTTTCAACTACGCATCCATGTGATGACATGCGATTACTGAATGGTCACTAAGCCGTCTGTGGAGTTGGGATTATTTTCACTCTAAAGATGTATTTGGTTGACCATTTCTTTGAACATTATTTAAGTCATAGTGCAGAGGTAAATCAAACATTGTAAATTTATCAGGAAATCGGGAAAGTCGTTCTTCTTAATAAGGAATTGGGATAGTCGGTCTACGTCTTGTACTATTTCTCAGTAATTCAACCACCGACGGCGTCAAAGAAAACGCCATATCTAAGGATGGTCGAAGAAAAAATAAACCGCAAATTCGTGGTAAATCGGGGGAAAACGTACTATCGAAACACTACGATTATTTTTGGAATCGGCGTCTGTCCGACAAGGGGATAACAATAAAGAGAATCAAACACACGCATCCTTTCTTTACCCCTAATCAGCCCCCGACGCCGATTTTTAAAATAATCGTAGTGCGTCGGCAAAGCGTATTTTCCCCCGATCTACTACAAATTTGTAAAGTTATTTCTCCGAACATCCTTGGATATTGTGTTTTTAACACAGCTTGGATTTCGTAACCAAAAGATGAAATTTGTTCTCTTTCGCTGGGCACGTTTTTAGGATTCAGTTACATGTATTTACATGCGTTAACGAACGGTATTTGCTGACTTACTTTTGAACGAAGCCAAAAGAATGAAAAGAAAACTGGCCAAAATGGCGAAGCCACGCGAGGACTTGTGTATGCCTCTCTTGTGTCGAATTAGTCGATTTGACATGTTAGTTACTGTCACCAAGTTTTAGTTTTATTTCAAGTAAAATTGGATTGAAAAAGGCTTTACATGTAATTCTCACCGCCTTTCCGATAACTTGCTTTTTTTCGACCATTCAACCTTTGTTATAACAGTTTATGCGCCAAATGAATTAACCAAATATATTAGTATATATTAGTGAAAATATTCTTGGAAAGTTCGAGAGCCTTAAATTTGAATTTAAATGAAAATATATGTTTTAAATATATTGTCAAAAATTATTTTGCTATGCATTTAATATCATTTAGGATTGTCGAAGAAATTACATAAATGGGTATAAAGATGTAGCCTCGAAATAGGCCAGTTTCACAATATCGTAATTCGATGTACAAGGACTGATAAAAATGTTTTTACGTGGACATTCAAAAAGCGCTTGCTTAAGACAGGTGCATGTATAATACAGGTCAATTGCAGTGCAAATGGTTCATTTAGGAACTCGGTTGCCGTTTGCTTATGACAGGTTGTTTGCTGAATACAGGTGGCCCCTGACAGTTTTGACTGTACTATGGTTTCCTCGACAACAGAAAAGGGGAAAAATGAAACTCTAAAAAATGTTCTTCTCTGGGACCAAAGGCAGGCAACCTTCAAATCTCGTCGTGAAGCATCATCTATTAGTCCTTTACCAAGTTGGTTCGTATCATAACCCTGTGCTCATATTTCATCTCCGCCGGGGGCGCATCCCGATGAAATGGGAGACAAAGAACGAAATTTCCAAAACTCTTATTCTCAGAAACCAGAAGGTTGACAACTTTCATATTTGGTATGTGAAAGTCTAATGGACCTCTACTACGTTAGTTCATCATGACTGTGGGGTCATATTTTGGCTTTGACAGGGTGTACCCACACGGAAAGAAAGAGCCAAAATCATCATCAATTTTTCTGAAACCTGAAAGAAGACAGCTTTTACATTTAACCGTGAAACACCAACTAGTGGACCTATAACAGGTTTGTTCATATCACGCCCCTGGACTCATATTTATACTCTGCCCTGATGCATACCGTTTTACAAAGAAACAAAGAGCGAAATTCATCGACGATTTTCTTCTCAGAGACCAGAAGGCCGACAAATTTCATATTTCGTATGTAGTATTATCTAGGGGACCTCTAACACGAACATGGGATCACATTTTGACTCTGCCACGGTGCATTTTTTTTTCATGGAAACAATGAGCGAACATCTTCAATAATTTTCTCTAAAAGCAGAAGGAAGAAAGAGTTTATATTCGGTATGTAGCATTATGAATTAGACCTACACAAGTTTGTTCGTATCATTCCCCGGGGTCATTTTTGGGCTCCGCCCGGGCACATCACCTTTACATTGGACCCATGGATGGAAGTCTTTTTCTCTAAAACCTGAAAGCACACTGTTTTATATTACCGTCAACTCCCGTTTGATCGACATCCGTTACATCGACATTTTCGTATATCGACACTGATTTGTCGGAAACGGCTTTGCACAGTTTATTTTTTCCCGTTACAACGGAATTCTCATTTTCCGACATCGACACAAAATTTTAGGGAACGAAAGTGCAAAATCCTTATATATGTTGTTATTCAATATATCGACACATACCTGTGAAATTCCTAGCGGCTATTTTTAACACTTCGTGGTAAAGTGTTAATTAATAATGCTCTCGTGTGTACTAAATTATGCTGATGTGCGAATACAGGTTTTCTGCTTCGGTTTATTGATTGAATGGGGTTTTACGCCGCTTTCAACATTATTTCAGTTATATCGCGTCGGCTGGAGCTCCTAACAATGGATTCCTGGTATTTCTCACGCCAGTACTACCATTACACCCTTTCCTAGCCTCCAGCTGCTATCTCACATAGGTCTACGATTATCGACCCATTGGTGAGAGACAAATAGTCGGAAAGAATGAGTGCCGCCGTCGGGGATCGAACCCGTGACCTCTAGTTTGACATTCCGACATACCCTTTCTGCTTCGGCGATTACCGACAAATAAACCACTCGGAACACAATACCATCGTCTGTCATTAAAGTCATTAATTTACTTTGTTTGATTGTCATGCAAACATCTTGATCGTACATTTTGCGTTGATCTATTTTGATTAAAAAATGACTGAGCCACCAGCAAAGAGACGTCGAACCCTACTCTCTTTTGAGAAAAAATAGTCGATTTTAGAAAACAAATACAACGATTAAAACCTAGACGGAGTGCATGGAAACTTTATCATTCTGCAGATAACAATGTTTACAATCAAAGACAGAAATCTATCAAAGATTTCTTCAAAAGGTGATAATTAACAAGTTCAATATTAAGTTTTTAATCAATATTCAAAGGTAAAATAAGAGTATATAACAGTTTTACAGTGTATGTTGTGAGTACATGGCGTCAACTTTCGAGTTAAAGGATTAATTTTCAATACACCGACATTTTCGTTATAACGACATTTTTGTCGGGAACAAACGTGGTCGTTATAACGAGAGTTGACTGTTTATCATTTCGTGCACCTTTATCCTTTTTTTGTCATATCGCGCCCCTTAGGTCAAATTGGGGATCCACAGAAGTGAGTGAAATCTTTATATCTTTATAAACCTGTTTCTCAAAGACCAGAAGGTAGTGGGTGTATTTGGTGTATCGCTTCATTATATATACCTATATGAAGTTTGTTTATTCTCACAGGATCATACACTTGACCTCAGCTCATATGCATCCAATCTAACACAGGAACATACTACGAAATCTAACCAAATCTTTCAACAATAATTTGTAAACAGTCCAGGACATTGAAAAAAAAGATACATATTAGCCCCCTAAAAATTAAAATAAATAAATTAGACATCTGTGTAGTCAGTCTTATTCATGTGATGTCCCAGTGGTTAAGGAGACTTGTTTTCCTTTAAGGTAGCTACGGGCATATAACATAGTCAAATTTTCAAGTTCAGTCGCCAAATCTCACAATAATTGATACCTTTGAAACTTGGCAAAAAAACTTACATGCAAAATGGGAATTGAAGCACATTCAGATGACGCCGTGACGTCATTTTTAATCAGTATGAATTAGCAAATATCTTTTTAAATAATGGGTCAATTTTACAAAGATTTCATGTACCAAGAGTACACGAGTTAAACGTATATTGTGCACATACAAACAGAATAATTGTCTCTTTAATCGATTTCGAATTTTCATGTTTTTGAAGTATTGGTGTCACTATTTTTATTTCAAATTTTTATACAAATAAGTGATATTTTCTTTAAATGTTGTAAAGTGACATATTTGTCGTTCAAATATTTCGGGCTCAAAATCAGCACCACCCTGCAACGCCTATATTTATGGGCAAATCAAAATTTCAAGAACAATTTTTGGAAAGGGTAACCCAAGGAACATTCTGGTAAAGTTTTATTGAAAACGGCCGAGTGGTTTAGGAGATGAAATGTCGTTCAAAGTTTTTGGGCTGAAAAAAAAGCCACGCCCATATTTATGGATCAATAAATGTTTGGCCAACAATTTTTGAAAAGGGTCGCCTAAGAAACATTCTGGTAAAGTTTCATTGAAATCGGCCCGGTTGTTCAGGAGGAGATGTCGTTCAACCTTTGATATAATAGTTTATGCGCCAAATGAATTAACCAAATATATAAGTATATATTAGTGAAAATATTCTTGGAAAATTCGCGAGCCTTAAATTTGAATTTAAATGAAAAAATATGTTTTTAAATATATTGTCAAAAATTATTTTGCTATGCATTTAATATCATCTAGGATTGTCTGAGAAATTACATAAATGGGTATAAAGATGTAGCATTTTAATTGTCTCGAAATAGGCCAGTTTCACAATATCGTAATTCGATGTACAAGGATTGATAGAAATGTTTTACGTGAGCTTGACATAGGTTTTTTAAGGCATCAGCTTGAATAATGATAATAATAATAATATCTTTTTTTTTTAAAAAAAGGTTACTTATTAAGACATTATTACAAAACTGCATCCTAATGATTAACTTATTTACAATAAGGCCTTCAATCAAAATTCATGCAGATAATTAATATTCACACTCACAAACTTTAAACTAAGGGAAAATATTTTTACAATTCCATTATATATTTCTAAAAATAACAACAAGTATAATAATTATCGATTATCTAATAGATACTCATGAAATGGCACAGGATTTAGCGTAAGCCATTAAGTATTGCTTATTTTTTGTAAGATTAGATTCATTTCTTATTTCGATTTGAATCGGGTTCCACAAATTAACACTAAAATAACAAAGACTACGTTTGTATATATTCATTCGAGGCATTTTTTCAGCTCCAGGTCGTTTTTCGTTTCAGAGCGTTTTTGATAGTTTTCATATATTTATACACGGATTATATCGGACAAGTAAATTTGTATGTTATTTTCGTTTGATTTATAAATAAGGATTACAGCATGATAATTACATCTGTTTAGAAAAGACAATCAACCAATTTATTTGAAAAACTTCTAAGTAAACTTACAAAAAAATAGTTTGACCACACGTTTTTTGCAAAACAAAAACTTTGTTTACACCAACCTTGCAGATTTACCCCCAAATTATACAACAATAGTCCATAATTGGTAACAACTTAACATAAATCAAGTGTATCAGCCATTAGATAAAAAGAAAAGCCCCTTCTGACCAAGCACCGATATTTTCTGGAAACCAGCAATGTTCTTTTTGTATTAAATGCATTTTAATTCGTAAATGGCATCTATAACATCACTGAACATAATTTCGGTCAAGCAATCGAAGATTGTTCTGTGAATATGTAGCATACGCACTTAAGAGAGATTTGTGAGAAATGTAGGTTTATGTAGTCATATGTCCGATTTTGCAACAATTGGTTGAATGAATACTCTTGATTTTTTAAGCAATAATAGCGACTATTCACGTTGTTTTTTGTGTGTTTACGTCCCTAGAAATGTTCACGTACTCAGAAACGGGAATTTACTTTTTATCAACATTTGGAGAAGGTTTTTTTACGACAAAGAAATTCCGTCTGAACCCAATGATGATCTGCCGACAAACCAGCTAGAATGTACATAATGGTTGTAAGCATTAACTTATGAATTTATCACCAGTGATATTATACAAACTATGGGTAGATTGTATGACGAAAAACAGTATGAATAATTGCATTTATTTCCAATAGGAAAGGAAATCAAAGTTACAATTAGTTTCAAATTGAGTTATTTTTCCGACTTGTCATCGCTCATTCGGGTTTGGATTCTCCACCATTAAAATGTTTGCGTTCGTGTGATCGTTATGAATCTGTGAATGCGGATTTAAAATGCACAAAAAATCTATATACACAAAAATTCATTTTACGAATATTTTATTGGGTCTTTTCAAAATTTTCGTGTCTAATAACTTAGAGAAGCCACAGGCAAATATTAAACAATTCGCCTTACACATTTTTCAGAGAGGATGCATAAAACTTATGGAATTTGTAAAAAGCACCAATCCCTCTTCTTGTTGAACCAAAATATCAACAGTTTGAATATTTTCAAAATTGAAAGAAAAATATATGTTTTGAAATTTCAGTTATTTTTATGAGTTACCTCCCTTTATTTAAACAAATGAGCCCAAATATGTAAAAGCAAGTAAGTAAGTGATATCTATTTTTTAGCATTTATAAAATGTTCTACACTATGTCACAAATGTTCATTTAGAGAGTAAGAAAAAGTTGAATAAAAGAACTCAATTCATTTTACCATGAATCATATTATAGCAGAGCTAAATACTTTATAGAAATACTTTTATCACAGACCAAATAAAGATTTCAAAATTTCTCTTTGCTTCACTACACTGCCACTTTTTATGGACGATTTAATAAAATGGGCTTTCTTTTTAAATCAAAAAGAAAAATCAATGGCCTTGAGTTGAATTCGTCTGATATTAATAAATTGAAATCAAGGTTGTCATTTTCAAAGAAATCAAAATGCAAGTACTCAAGGTATTCAATTTTTTTGATACCATTTTTTCGAATGGCCCTGTTATCCCATTTTTCAGAAATCAAAATAATACAATAAGATATTTGTGATCAAAGCGCTGAAAGCACTGGAGGCGGGTGCTGTGGTGAAATAAATTGAGACGAAAAAGGAAACTATCCATGTAAATATATGATAAATGTAAAATGTTTCGGCCCAAGTTCGGCAAGTTTCAATGTTAATGCAAAATTAATAGGAATAGCATTGCTTGTTTTTATTAAGCCTATGTTTACGGTTCAAAATATTAATGAAACAAATAGAATATGACATTAACACATGAGGTGTTTTTTGTTTTGTTTAAGAAATATAAGCGAAAAGGGA
This sequence comes from Fragum whitleyi, assembly GCA_948146395.1. NCBI lineage: Eukaryota > Metazoa > Mollusca > Bivalvia > Cardiida > Cardiidae > Fragum > Fragum whitleyi. The sequence goes on from OX411558.1 coordinate 34,199,248, forward strand.
GCACCCGAAAAAGAATTTGAATACATATACTGAGCAAAAATAAAAGCTTGACACTTATGAATTTCCTATTTTTCCCTTCCGCCCAACTAAATATGTAATGCAAAACGTGTAATTAAGTAGAATTTATGTGAATTGATGAATTCTGTTAAATTTGATGTCCACGTGCTTTGCGTCAAATAAACTTTTAATTCCAAACTCGACATAGTTGTGAACTCGTCGTCACTTTCAAAAGAAAATCAGAACACGATTTGGAGAAGTTTTTGATTTGTAGGTCTATTAACGGTTTTTGATGACATAATATTTTGAAAGATATTTAATTTGCAGGTGTTGCACGATTCATAGCAAATATTGGAGAGCTTTTTGCAAAACCAGCCTTGGCGAGACGCCAGTGACGTCACGTTGAAACGGTCATGTAATATGATTACGGCAACTTTTGAGACTGAATTTTACATCAATATTTAAAAGTAGAAAGATGCCTTTTTAGAATGAGACCGTTTCAGTTGTGAAAATTGCTTATTTGGACCGCCTGTTCACCACTGGGTAATATACTGCAGAACTAAAGCTAAGGACTAGGAAAAGGATCATTTGTCATTCATTGAAAATACACTGCAACAATTTTATCGTTTGCAAGTATTCACTTCAATATTTTGACTTTCGGGAACTGCCGACAAAATTGACAACAAAACATTTTTAAATGAATTTGAATCCCCCAAAGTACCCAACCCCCCTTTCTTAAAGTCGCAAAAAACTGTTATCTTTGATAAGCTCAGGGTCGAGTGTGAAAATCAACTTCTGGAAGACATTCAATGTTCCAAGGAAACATTTGTAAAATGGAAGCACTGATTGACAACAGCTGATGGAAGTTCTTTTCCCCTATCTGTAATCAAGAATATCCACACAAGTCAGTTGATAGGACAGAAGGGTTATCTTTATTGTGCTTATATCGAGAGGGATATTGAGAAATTAAGTGCGATTTGGGGTCCAAAAAGACGCATTTTGATCTTATCTTGAATAACAGTTTACTCTGGATGCATCAAAGAGAACGTATCTAAGTCATACAACATATGGTGACGTTGGTAGCACTCCATAGACTCTCTGACAATGACATACGGGTGGTGGATTGGTAACATAGAGACTAGAGTTGAAAGCAGAGAAGGTCTAGATCTCTTATCAGGTGTACACATTTTTTGAAGCTATTCATATTGCGGCTAAATGGCAGAGTGGCTTATCTTAAGTCGCCTCGACAGTTTTCTGTCTGTACAGCCGTATTAAAGCCATCTGAGAGCCTACTCTGCATCCAATGTTCTCATTTTGAACATCTTAAGCCTGATGATCAGGAGTTCCAAATTGTGCTACAAAGACCCGTTTAGTTTACCTTCTTGTCGAAATGTGTCCAGTATAATTATGGGATGCTCGTGAAAAATGCTAAAAATCTCCATCAGTACTAATTCTACAGCTAAACCCGTAAAACTTTCAACGAATGTTTTCTGGTTTTGCCATCTTTTACAGGGCACGAGGAGCAATAATGCTGTACTCCAGTGTTTGCAAAACAATGTCATTCTATTGCAGAAGATGATTAAGCACCAGAAAAACACAATTTGTCTTTTTTTTATATTTCTTTATATGTTTTGGAATAAACATTTAGACTAAAGGTACGCAAATCAGAGGCCGGTCTCTGAGAAAAAAAAAGAAAACAATTCTGTAGAGTCGGAGTTAACAATTTTAATGGAGATTTTTGAAGTGTCAAGTTTTAAATTTTGCAAAAATCTTTTACTCGATACCCAGATCGTTCCTTTTGAATGGCGGGTCACATAATTGTCAGGGATATCCAGCCCTCTTTAATTCGAATGAGCTGTTTACTTCACATTTAATATGAAAATGACTCTAAGTTTAAAAGTGACTTCGAATGTGCTAATGAGAACTCATGATAGATTAGTAACTTAATGTACACTTCCACAAGTAGCACCAAACAACTATAAAATACAGCGACTTCAAGATTAATGAATCATTGGAATTCTATGTCTCAAAACGTATGCCTACAACTCTTTATCTTAATGTAATGTTTTCGATAAAATATGAATTGCGAGACACTGCTTTGCTTGTGTTGATCTCTCATATTTTCCGCGAAGCTTGGTTAAAAATATCATTAATCCTTAATGGGAAAACGAATCTTTTACTCAAAGAAACGTAGACAAGATGACTTGAATTTTAGATTTCCTTCAGTTATTTTTAAGAAATTACAGCGGACTGAGTCAATAATCGACTTTTTTATGTTTGTGGTTAAAATGTCCTTACTCCCTGTATCGCTATATATTACTTACGACATTCTAGTCATAACCCGAAAAATGCAAATTTTCAGGATTAATCACCGAAGTGAGATTCGCCTGAAAAACATTGCACTTGTGCCTCCGTTGAACGTTTCTCCCCCCTCCCCACTCCCCCCAAAATAATAAAAAAATAAAAGTTTGAAAGAGCCAATGGCCCCCTTTCACGTAAATACAGGTTATACGGTAACTAAAGTTAGGCGGAGTAGGCTACTTGATATACATAGAAAACACGTACATTATGGATAGCAGACGACATAGTTTAATTAATTCTAGAAAAAAATATTTAAATCTCCAATTTGTTGTTGGGAGACCTTCAACTGAGAGCAAATTACATAAATTTTAGGCTCCTTTTGAAAAGGAAGTGGTAAAACCACGGACAGAGACAAAAATTGACTGTTATGTGTTCGCGGTCAGAGTGTCCTATTTCGCTTCAGTAATACAAGCGATTTACGTTCTTATGGTCACAAACCCGAAAAAATGCAAAATTCCTGGAAATGTTCGGGATTGTTTACCGTGGTGATCTAGACCCAACAAGTTCTGCATTGGTGCCCTCGTTGAGCGATCTTCCTAAAATCCGAGTATGTACATGCGGGATTCCAGTTTAGCCACCTAGTTTTTAACACCCCCCCCCCTTACACCACGAGAAAACCCAATAGTCGAATCACCGCGTTGTCTATAAATAACATTTTTGCGCAAAACGCGTGGTTTAGTATTGGAAACTGATTTCGCATTTAAGAGGTGTCTTTGAATAATCTTCAAATTGTATAGAATTATTGTATAATGCCATTTTCTAAATGCACATTGGTCGTGCAGAGGTTAATCTTGTAAAAAAGAAAAGTAAATCCAAGTCGGTACTCCTCTTTTGAAAAGCTATTAACAGCCGACAGGATTGTATTTACACTGGTGGACGTAAAAACCTCTCCCAAAAATCGGTTTATGGAAAAGTTTAATGGTGGAAAAAAGTCGACCGATTTTCCTTAAGGTGGGACATGGATGACTCATGTAAAGCACATGTCATAACTATCCAATACGATATTTTCTAAAATACATGTATCAGCCAAATTAATTTCCATGTCTTTTGAATGAATTTATGATTCTAAACTCCAATAGATTTTTAATCGTGATATCGCACGCGATTAAGTTGAAATTATGGGACGCCGTGCGAAAATATCCAGAATGAAAAAAGGAATCTTAAAATCCTAATCCTATAAAACGCTTATCTGAATTTGATACATTTGAGCTTATAAACCACGTAAGTTGCTTTTGTTCATTTGATTCAATTTAGTTAAGTGTCAACAGGAAGCATCAGTTAGTTTCGAATTGAGTTGCCAATCCAGGTTACCGTATGTATTTGGCAAAACTTAAAGCAGTCAGAAAATTAATTGAAATATCATCAAGATAAAAAGCAAAAACAAAAACAAAAAAAGAAAAAAAAACACTATATTCTGGTTCGGTTACACTCGTAATTCGGTAGTTTTTCAATTATAATTCCAAATTGCCAGGTCGTGATTTGATTTTTTCCTATGAAGTTTCCGCAGTTCTGAAAAAGTAATACCATTTAAGTAGGTGTATCCTTACAATTTTACTCAGTTTATTGAGAATGCAAAAGTTTGCGTATTAAAATATTTTATGATGACATTGTACAATATCGAAACTCATTCAGATATCTCTTGTTGACGGAGTGTTTTCATTATTTATGTCTTCAGTTTGAGTTTCCGGAAAGTTCAGTTCTTGTTCCGGTGAAACAATTTCACTTTCGTGAAGAAAAATGCCATTGTCATGTGGGTCAAATGAAAATTCATCTGAAATAGACTGGTCGTCTGGTAAAACTGATTCTTGTATGCCAAGATCTGGTGGATCTCTAAACCAGTCCGGAAAATTCTCGTTCTGTTCACCTCCGTTAAATAACGAGGTATCGCCATCTCCCTTCATAAGTTCATTGTTTTCAGTGTTGAGAATCTGATCATCACTTTCTGACTGAGTGTCTGCACATATCTGTTGCTTAAGTCTTTCTACAAACACAAATGCCTCTGCTGACATCATAAGAGCTGATCGAGCAAACCCAAAGTTAAAGACAAACGGAAAGTTGGGTGTGATCCACACGTTTTGTTTACAGATTCTTTCTCTTATATCCTCCCATAAGTCGATTCCAACTTCTGCTGCATTCTCCCCAATTATTTCCGTTGTCCTGTCTATTTGTTCATTTAGGGCTTCTCCAGATTCCGAAAACAGTCCATCAATTTCATTTACTGGTGTTAGAGTATCGAGGTCCATTTCAATTAACTCGTTATTGACACCAATATCACTGTTTTCACCAACAAAGGGGAGAGATAAATGTTCAAACTCACTTTCAGTACCGCTATCCTGATCGGTATCTAGTGACTGTAGATTCTCAAGAACTTGTTCTGTTTCTATTCCAGGTCTTTCGTTGAATAAATCGAAACCGCTTAGATTGTTTTCACTAAACAAATCACCTAACGATTGTGACGGAGATTCGATTTCCCCCGTCTCTCCGACGACTGGTTCAAAAGTTTCACTGGTCTCCGAAACCAATGCTCTGGATACCTCTCCAAATCTGTCATCAGACCTAAATAGGTCAAATAACTCTTTCCCTGGAAACATCCACCTAGGAACCGATACGTCTGAACTTTCCGCCCCAGTAATGGAGTTAGCTTGTCCAAATCGTGAATCACCAATAGTATTTCCAATAAAGTCATTTTCAGAAGATCTTTTTACTGTATGTGATCTTCCGATTGTAATTATACCGGTGATAAGTAGAAGAACGGGAGATATTATGTAGACCATTGTCTTCATGGCTGATAAAGAAAAAATGATATAAATAAAAGTAATAATTTCTGTTTCTGTCTCCATAAAACAATGTTTGAAAAGGATTTTAAATTCTGCACATGTCATCGTGAGGCCGAATTTCGAAGTAGGTATACTGGTCATTCTAAATCCAGGTATTCTACAGTCTTAATACATTAAAAGTTTCATCAATGGAATGCGGTGCGCTTCGCATACAATCAATAACATCATGATATTGACAATGTGAATGATCTGGAATCGCGGACAAATTAGACACTTGAAAATAAAATAAACACCAGCCAATAAAACCATACAATAATTTATCATTTTGAATTATATGTTGATCGTCTTGAACGATTTATGAGGATTTTTGGGCTTTCTGATAGATTTCAGTGAGTGTTTGGAATGAATGGAGCGCTGAGTGAACGATTTATAATTAATTTGATCGAAATGAATGTCATTTTCTCGATGTTATAAACTGTACTCCAAAGTTGGTCTCTTATCGTGTGGCTGGTTACATATTGATTTCAATTTCGTTAAAATATACGATTCGTGCATTTTGAATGGCTTAAATATTCGTTGCATACCCCTATGAATGAAGCTTTTCAGTAAGTGACTATTTAGATGCTTATAGAGAGTATTAAGTAATAAATTAGTCCATGAAATGAATTATACTGGTGGCAAAATATTTACTTTTTTGCGTATTTGTTACTTGAATTGATAATCAAAATTAGACCATAAATTTCGCGTATTCCAACCGTATGGCTAGGAATTTAGATTTATTCATAAATAACAACAAAAATATTACGACGATTACCAAGAGATTCTTAGTACGATTCCCGGGAGCGGCCACCGATCAATGACCCACACTTTCGACGCGATTTTTTGTGAATTTTTCACGAAGCAGAATCGATTATCGGGATTTATCTAAGTTGTAAGAACTTGTTTCCCAACCGATGTAAATTAAATAGGTTTAAACCAGAAAAGGCACGACGCAAGTCAAAAGAATGTTTTTAACATTTACATTCAGTTAAATAAAACTTGTCGTTCGTATTATACTCGAATTATTACCTTATTAAGATAAATAACTCCGTATGATATTTGAAGTATCTTGTAAAGTTTCTCATGAAATTGTTACACGGCTCCTTTTCAAAATCAGATGGCTTATACTGTTCAAAATTAATATGTTACACATTGTAGACATCGTTTGATTCAGAAACAAAGCAGAACTAAACAATCTACCGATTGCTTATTAAAAATATAGTAAGGTTACTGTTGTGATTTCGTTTAAAGATTCAAACTTCCATGAATTAAAAGCAACAGCAATAATAAAAACAAAACCTGTCACGCGAAAATGGGCCATCTTGGAAGTGCGCAAAGCGTCGACCCTTGTCAGACTGCGCGGCTGACTAGGGTCGAAACTTTTTGCACTGTACTAATTTTCTGAATCAAGAATAATCAATCTACCTTTCTGTGAAAGAGTTTTTGAAATGCGACCTCTGCTTGGTCTGTTCTAGAACAAAACTCTTTTTCAAATATCTATTTTACTGAATTCCCAGGTGGTCCCTTTTCGCGTGACGGGTCACAAATGTAAACCAACCAAAGTGCCGAGGACGGTTATCTCAGTTGTTATCGCGATGGGATGTCAAAGCCTGGAATAAGACGTTGGTTAGCCCCCCTGGCTCGACTTACGTTCAGCCGATGTTCGCCAAAAGTCATTGTGACAAAAGTCACTTGCCTCCTTCATATGGGAACATGAAAAATAGTACGCCTAAGTGGGATAAGTGACTGGATGCTTGGATGAAATGCGGTGTTTGCACTGGTGTGAGAAACGATAGGAAGCCATGGGTAGGTACGCGTGAGACATCCTGCAACGAAGCTGAAATGTGTCAGTTCAAGTCTACAAAAAGAGATACTATAAATCCTTGAACGTTAGCATTATTTCTAGTATTACAAAAAAAAGAAAATTTACCTGGATGTTGTATCAATTGTGTATATTTGACGTCAAAGAAAAGAAGAGAGAACAGTGAAGAATGAACGTGTGGATGGGGTGTTAACAACGATTTTAGCAATATTTTTGTCATGTCTCTGAGGCTGGAAATTCTAACAATAGATTCCAAGTACCGCCATTACATGTAGATCCTTTCCTAGCCTCCTGGCTCCTAGCTGTCATCCAACACAGATCCACAGATCTACGATTATACCCTCATTGGTTGGAGACAAATGAAAGGATGTATGCCGTCACCTCATAATTGAAATGGGGAATCTAATGCGCTACTATCGGTGCTAAAACGGCACCACGAAAATACAGAAGAGAGTGGGATTCGCTACAAAAAATTCAAACCTCTCCCTACAAAACTGAATAGCTGTTAACAGACACATTATCCTGGTGTACCATATTTCCGTGAATGCTAATTAAAGCTGTCACAAATTTAAAACCAGGAGATCTTGTTCCAGACTTGTCATTTCTTAAACATCGTGCAATTGTTAAAGAAGCCTGAAAATTCAAGGTGAAATCACCCTATTTTAACTAGGTAAGTTGAATATTCATAGAACACCTATTAAAACCCACAGTGCTCATATTTCCGTGAATCCTAAATTAAGCAGTCCCTTAAACACTACAGGAGTTTAGTATGGCCTCCAAAATTTAGTTTTAAGTCACATAATCATTTCTTATTTGAGTATGAAAATAACAGATACAATGGGTCTTTATTTTAAGATGTACAGTTTCCTAACACAACACATGTACTTAGAAATCAGGAATTTTAGAGGATTTTACAGTTTTACCGATTTCATGTGATTAATGGTAATCTAAAAATAATTGTTTAACAGATGTTCAATTTCTAGATCTCTCATCAATTATAGTGAAAACATTACTGAAATTACAGTAAGTAACTCTAAACGACAATTCACGGAAATATGGTCACTCAAGGAAATAGGGTACAACAGAATATTGACTTTCGTATCCAGATCCCTTTTGTAGCACTACACTTCCAAAGAAAGCGTTCCCACCAAGTCTAAGTGCCAGTGCCAGTGCCAGTCTCACGCACACAGATTTGTTGCGTAATAAACGAAAGCAGGGTATAATCTCAAATGTACAAATAAGAGTGGTAAGCAGTTCTAAAATATTTATTTCTCAGTGAAACCCTATGTTGTAGGTATAAATTAAAGTCTTCTGGGCGAAACAATGCCAGTTAGTACCAAAATAATAGGGTTTGTGCCATATTTGGTGAAATATCTTTATCTTAAATCGAAATAAAAAAAATCCATCTATTTGTAGCTCTAAATCTAAGTGTTGGTCTATCGTTATTTCTCGAAAGCATTATAGAATATTCGCGAATTAGCAAATAACTTCGATTAAGTTTGGACAGTATACAGGCATACGATGATGTAAGGCCGTGACAATATTGTCGTATTTATACGCCGTTACAAGGTTCTCGTGACGTTGTTCTCTTGTTTAACATGGTACATATATGTAACAGAACACTCTTAGCTTTTGATTAAATATAAAAATATAAAGTGGGTCAGTTAACAATAATAGCAAAGTTACAGCATCTACAACAGTTTGTTGACAGTGATGTTTGGTAGATATGATAGGAATAGAGTCTTGCCGAGCTTTCCGAAGTTACATGATACCGCTTCCGGAGCACTCGATACAGCTTCGTTAGTTGATTTGGGGGAAGAATTCGAACTTTGTCAGGAAATCTTAGAAGTAAACCAAGCTCGATATTCAACATGACAACATTTATTATGGATGTTCGCTCGGCTGGATGTGGATTTTTCGCCATTTAAAAACCGTTCGCGTTCTTGTGGTCGTTATCAAAGTTTGAATCTGAATTCAAAAAATGTTTTTGAAAACAAATATAAGGTTGACAAAACGAGTAAAACATATGCATAAATTCAAAATTTTACTTTAAACGAAAGATTTTCAGGGCATTTTTCACCCTTTTCGTGTTTTCAGAGATAACGACAACAAATCTTTTAACAAATAAGCCAAATTAAAACCATGACTGTGACCCATTTTTTTTATCAAAAAGTTCGTCATTATGTCGCGTATTAATATTAAGAGCATGAAATAACGTTGAATATCAAAACAGCATCTACAGAATTTTACTTTGAAGCGTACCGTTGTAGCTCTTGGTATTAAATGAAAACTATTTTTCTCGCATACCAAATAAAGATGTCGAATTATCTTTTTGCTTCACTTCCATATTTTATGTATTATCTAGTGAAATATTTTGTCTTATTTAATTAGAAAGTAAAGCAACAGCCGTCTTAACATAAGGGTGCCTTATAATTATAACTCAAAGGTGTCATTTCTAAATGATGACAGCGGCTAGACTTAATACCTCATATCAAGATCGGGATTAAATGGCTAAAATAGCTTTATAAGTCATTTTCTGAAAGACATATATCCATTATATGACATTCAGATATATTTAGATATCAGAATGTTAAGAAACATTATTGTGCACGACCAAATATATATAAATTTGTTGATTTTATGAGCAACGACAACAGTGCTATTCAGAAAAACCTAAGTTAGTTTGTTGTGCCTGCCTTTTATATGCGCCGTTCCTTAAATTCATAATACATGGTACCAATAACTAGAATCTTTATATTTCATCATGTAACTGTGATTTAAAATTTAGCATTTTGGATTCACCCTCCAGTTATCTTAAAAAAATATTCAATGCTTCACAATGTATCTTTACCAGTTATGAGTACCAAAATGTGGATAGGTTATCGCAGCAACACATTCACGAAGATATTCCCTCGCGGATGAAATGGTTTGGTTGCCTATCGGCATTACATATATCTCGAATTTTCAGTAGCTAATGCTGACCTGACAAACATTGATATCTAAGACCCCTCCGGCATAACATCTATTGTTTCCATAAGGTGCCTCGCCGGGAACATACAGAGAGAGAGAGAGAGAGAGAGAGAGAGAGAGAGAGAGAGAGAGAAAGAGAGAGAGAGAGAGGGCAGAGAGAGAGAGAGAGCGAGAGAGAGAGAGAGAGAGAGAGAGAGAGAGACAGACAGACAGAGACAGACAGACACAGAGAAAGGGAGAGACAGAGAGAGGGGGGGGGGGGGAGGGAGGGAGGGCTATCATGAACTATAGTGTCTAGACAATTCATTTCAACCTTTAAAGCAGCCCGAAAAGTTAGTTTTTCTCAATACGCCGAACGCAACGTTGAAAACCAACAGCATTTTTACAATGAAACATAATCCGCTATGGCTCCAGAAATTTTACGCACTGGGGTCACCCAAGAGAAGACCGATGTTTCTCTTACTTATGGCGCACATCAGTAAGAGACAAAACGTTAATAATCGTCGATTTAGGAGTTTGGATTTCACAACATATAGCATTGGTCTTCAACCAAAACACTGTTATTACAAGTTTTTTTTTCTTTTTCTAATTCCGACAGTGAATGATGATTTGTTATGATTGCTTCAAATATGAAAATTTGAGAGACAATAACCGGATATCTGTCGGATCACCTTGAAAACCCTCTGCGGTACAAAAATTCGCGTGGTTCAAGATTGGTCGGTCTTTTTAGCTCACCTGAGCACAAAGTGCTCAAGTGAGCTATTGTGGTCACCTTTCGTCTCGCGTCCGTCCGGCGTCCGTCAACTATTTCTTTAAACGACATCTCCTCCTAAACTACTTGGCCAATTTTAACCAAACTGGGCAGAAATGTTCCTTGGGTGATCCCCTTTTAGAATTGCTAAAAGAATTGAAATCGGTGAAAAACTGTGGTTGCTATGGCAACCAAAGTTAAAAATTTAAGAACATCTTTAAAACTCTTCATCTTCTGAACAAGCAGCCTTACAGCCTTGAAATTTGGCATGGATGATCAGCTCATAGACCTTAATCAAAATAGCTAAAATCATATCTGTTGGGCGACCAGGTGCGGAGCACCAGGGGGGAGGGGGTAGTACTTTGGGTAAATTTTGTAGTCTTTAACCTTCTTCTTCTTCTGAACATGAAGCCCTACAGCCTTAAAATTTTGCATGGATGATCAGCTCATAGACCTTAATAAAAATAGCTAAAATCTTATCTGTAGGGCCACCAGGTGCGGAGCACAAGGGGGAGGGGGTAGTACTTGGATGAAAATTTTGTAATCTTTAACCTTATTCTTCTTCTGAACCAGGAGTCCTACAGCCTTCAAATTTTGCATGGATGATCAGCATATGGACCTTTATAAAAATAGCTAAAATCATGACTGTAGATTCACCAGGTGCGGAGCACCAGGGGGGAGAGGGTAATACTTTTTTGAAAATTTTGTTATCTTTAACCTTCTTCTTCTTCTGAACCACAAGCCCTACAGACTTGAAAATTGGCATTGAGGATCAGCTCATAAAAATAGCTAAAATCATGACTGTTATGCCACCAGGTGCAGAGCACCAGGGGTGAAGGAAAAATTTTGTAACTTTTACCTACATCTTCTAATGAACCAGGAGCCCTACAGAGTTCGATATTGGCATGGGTGATAAGCATATGGATCTAAAATAAAATAGCTAAAATCATGAATGTAGGGCCACTAGATGCGGAGCATTAGGGGGAGGGGGTAGTACTTTGGATCAATTTTGAAATCTTGTACCTTATTCTTCTCCTGGATCAGGAACCCTATTGACTTGAAAATTGTCATGGGTTATCAATGTATTGACATTAATAAAATAGCTAAATCATGACTGTAGGGTCACCAGGTGCTGAGTGTCTTGGGGAGGGGGTAGTACTTTGGATCATTTTAGAAATCTTTTAACTTCTTCTAATGAACCAGGAGTCCTACAGACTTGAAAATTGGTATGGATGATCAGCATATGGATATTAATTGAATAAGCTAAAATCATGACTGTAGATTCACCAGGTGCAGAGCATCTTGGGGGATGGGGTGCTTTGTTGAGAATTTTGAATCCCTACAGCCTTTATATTTGAAATGGAATGACCAACATTTTAAGGAAAACTTTAAAAGTCTCAGACTCAGCCTGTATATCTGGCATAGATTAGCTGATCACAGACCTTTTATGAAAAAAGCTTAAATAAATAATGACCAGGGGAGGAGCAGAGGGGGGGGGGGGTATTTCAAATATTATCTGATTGAATAAGTGAAAATCTCTTTTTCTGTGGTTGCATGGACATACCTAGGTAATGAAGCTTTTTCCTCAGGTGAGCGACCGAGGGCCAACGGCCCTCTTGTTATATTTAAAAACGGTGTTAATCAACGTTATCCAATAAAAATTGATATACATTCTAGTAGTACCTTTCAATTTAACCAATATGTCCATTTATTTAGCGCTAACTTTCTCTCAGGTTCAGGCAAGAACCGCCTTTATCATAACATCGCAGGAGGTAGAAGAGTTGCGTCACTTAAACCTGTGACGTCATTAAAAGTTCACCCTGACGTTACGCTCAATACTGGCGTCTGTTTTTGTAAATGGATTGCGAAATTTCAATTTGAGTAAATCGTAATCAAAATTAAGCGTATCTCGGATAAAAAATGTTATAAATCCTACATCAACCGGGAAATTACGAGAAACAATATTGGAATATCGAGATTGTGAGGGACAGTTTTGGATGGTATTTAAAAGTAAACGGGGTACATTTACTAGAATTACTTGTCTTTATTAATACTAATGTTAGACACCAGCATATGGGTTTGACTCTTTTAATACGCCCGACGTAGTGTCTTAACGTGAAAGATTTACGCTTACAGTGGTGCCCTATTTAAGTAGACTATTAAGTCCGATTTTTTTCTTTCTAATTTGCCAAAAAATATTACGGATTTGTTGCAGCCGGTTATGTCTTCGGGTTCTGTATTACTGATGCAAAGTGATCCGTTTTTGTGTATGCACGTAAGGAGTCGATAAAGCATACGACTATGTTATCCGAAAACAGTAATTATGGAAGTCAGTGAAAATAAAAAAAAAAAAAAAAAAAAAAAATAAGGGGGGGGGGGGGTGTGAACCAACCGAATATCAAACAGAGTATGCATTTCGAAAAGAATAAATAGATAAAAGTATTGATCATTCTAGATTTTACGTGAACAAAATATTTCCTCATATGAAATTGAATTTGAATTTGACCTTATTGTAAATAAGTTAATCATTTTGATGGTGTTTTGTAATGATGTCTTAAAATAAGCAACCTTCGTTGAATAAAGATATTATTATTATTATTATTATTTCTATCATCATAATTATTATAATTTCTTATCAGAAATTTCGATTGGGTAAGCTAACAAATTCAGATATTTGATGTCGATGTTCTTTAGGGACGGGCATTACATCGTGGCTAGAAATTTTCACTGAATTTGATTGGATACATATACTTTAACTAAAACAATAAAATGTTATCGTTTTCGTTACAATAAACATTTTCTTTTTAAATAAATCTCTGTATCTAACGTTTGTGGTGTCAAAATTACGACAAAGTGATATCTAAACATATTAGTAATGACACTTTTATCTTTTTTCGACTAGTCAATTACATGTAGTATTACATGGTGACTAGACATTTTCAAGCTTATATTATTAAACCCACAATATAAAACTAAGATTTAATTTTCACTTCGCCAGATAGAATTCTTAATATACCTAATGTAAGGAAATTTGTGGAAAGAAACTATTTGAATCAAGATGACCATGATTGTCCTTTATCGCTCACCCGAGTAAATCAACTTGTCAATCATGTTTTATAATCAAGACATTGTTTGATGTACATTTAGGTAGGATTTAAAAGAAACAGATCTTAATTTCGTCCGACTGCAATTTGATTTTCTTTTTATTTGCAAACAAAGTGATTGATTGAATTGAATTCTTTTAACAGCTTTAGTAGACCTAAACCATAAGAATATCCCTGCCAAGTTTAAAATATGCAAAAAGTTAAGGCGAAGATTAACCTTCTCTGAGATATTTGGCAACATTTTGACATTTCGAATACCATGGAAACCAGAGATTTTTATTGAATAAAATTATTTTAACAATTTTGGTAGAGCTTCACATAAAAAAAATCTCTACCAAGTTTCAGCTTAATAAGCCCAGTGGTATAGGAGGAGAAGGTTTTTTTCTGAGATTTTCAGCAAATTTTGGCAATTGTCAGCCTTTTTGTTACCACGGAAAGAAGAGTTTTTGATGAAATTAAATTCTTTTAACTAATTTTCAAGAGCTTCACCCAAGAAACAGTCCTGCCAAGTTTCAGTTTGATTGGCCAAGAGGTTTAGGAGGAAAAGAAGTTTTCTCAGATTTTCGGCAATTTTCGGCCATGTTTCAACCTTTCTGCTACCATTGCAACCAGAGTTATTATAGAAAAAATTCTTTTAACAAATTTTGAAGAGCTTCATTCAAGGAACATCCCTGCCAAGTTTCAGTTTGATTGGCCCAGTGGTTTAGGAGGAGAAGATATTTTTTACGATTTTCGGCAATTTTCGGCCATTTTCAGCCATTCTATTACTATGGAATGGAGAGTTTTTGATGAAATTGAATTCTTTTAACAACTTTTGAAGAGCTTCACGCAAGAAACATCCCTTCAAAAGTTTCAGCTCGATTTGCCCAGTGGTTTAGGAGAAAAACTATTTGAAGACTATATTTGGTAACTTTATTCAATTGTCCTTATTGTGAAATTAAAATCATTTCTGTGCGATCCCTATTGACCGAATATTAATATTTCAAAGATGAGAAATACGCTTATTTTCAAATATATAGAGGATAATCGTTTGTTTCAGTGTAAGATAGATTTATATTTCATAGAGTGAACAACAAAAGCTATATTTTCACGAGTGGCAGAGCCATGAGTGAAATATAGCTTTTGTTGTTCACTCATTTTGTTGTTCACGAAATGAAATATTTATCGATCTTACACGAAAAACAAACGATTATTCTATTTCTTTAATGCAAAAATGAGACAAAATGTGACATTTCAAGGACATATTTTCGTAAAGCGCGTCATTTTGCGCGTGATTGCTATGCAACGTAATTTCACTGCTTTTGCGGTGAGATTATCAAGTGATAATCTACCGTTATTTCTTGATAAACCACCGAAAAGCATTAAAGAAATGCCAATAATGAGCGCGACGTCACTACATTCTGGGCGTATTAAGGGAAATTGGTAGTTTCAGAGATTCCGATGTAAACCAAGGCCTTAAATAAGCAAGAAACTAAAATTTTGAAGTATGATTAATTCGTTATACGGTTTCTTGCCTGGGTATATGACGATTTAATCCCGTCAGTACAAAATGATGTCAACCCTCGCCCACGGCTCGGGTGACATTATTTTTCAAGTCGAGAAAAATCTTCAAAACCCGGGCAAGAAACCGTATAACTAATAATATACATTGTACAACAAATATGTGGCCGGCCTGTATGTTGTTGTATCGCTCTCCTGTTATATCAGATAAAATTTACGTAAGTCCTTCAAAAAATAGTTAATCTCTACCTAGACTGTGTTGTCGAGAGTCTTATCGGGGTCTTTACAGGCGCTAACCTAAAACTAATGGAATCGTCACGGAAAATAATCCTTTGTCAGGCTTCAAAAGTATTTTGATAAGATTAAAAATGCCTTTTATTGGCGGAATCAATTGCCTTATATTTTGTAAAGCGTCACGATATGGGGTTTCCAAATGATTAACGAAATGTTCTAAATTAAACAAATTTGGCAGATTTGGCTTAAAATTCCGACTTGAATGTAAGAGCTAATATTCAGAAATTACCGTATGGAACTTGACTCAACATAAATTTGACAAAAAACGGTAATATTAAGGACGTCCGCTCATCCGGTTTTGGATTTTCCGCCATTTTCCGTTTGCGCGTGTGAGATCGTTATTAATCGTAATTCAAACTAATTTGATTGCATCTTCCTGATGAAAGAGCATCCAAAGAAAACGACAAGCACTTAATCACATCACCACTGACCTGTTTTTTGGAGAGAAAGCAAATAAAACGTATGAAAATGGTAAAAAGGACCCCTACTTCAAATACCTGAACCAAAATACCAACAATTTTGTTATTTCCTATATTGAAAATGTGTTTTAAAGTTTGAATTTTTTGTGAATTTCCTCCGTTTAATTTAATAAATAAGTCATTGACAAGATATTTAAAACAGTAAGACTGTGACTGCAACTTTTTTAAAATAATTTTTATGCATTTTCATCATATCACAAATTTATATTGAGTGTTTAAGAAAAAGTTTAATTTACTATGAAGCATGTATTAGTAGTCCTCGATATTACAGGAAAAAATTCTTCTACTATGGACCGAATAAAGAAGTCATATTTTTCTCGTACTTCATTAAAATTTCATATTTCTTTTTTTAATGATTTAGTGGAATTGGTTGTCGTTTATAAGCAAAACTTAAATCAATGGCTTTAATGATATTTATTTGTCCAAAAATAATAACTTCAAATCAAGGTTGTATTTTCCAAAAAAAATCAAAGAAAAGAACTCAAGGGCACTATATGTTTTTGGTACCTATTTTCACAAGGCTCTGAGAAAAAGTACGCACGGTAATCCCATTTTGTCTTCTCAAAAATTGAAATAACACATTTAGATCTTTCCAAAAAACAAGGTTCAAAGAAAAGTTAAATAGTTGGAAAAAGCCGAGCGAACTTCCTTAATTAAATGTATGAGTAATTATTGAATTAAATTGTCTGTCATTAAAGACAAGAATGATTTAGTTTGTAGATTACCATGACTTCAAATCTAGAGATCACACAACAGCTTGCAAACCTTAATATTTTTCAAGGTTTAGCCTTGCATTTAATTATATTCGACTTGAAATGACAATGAAATTTGACTTAAAAAGTTGGAAGAAACTATAATTACGTGAGAAAATGGTAAAAATATTTAACACAAGCAATAATTTCCTTTTCTCATAATGATTTTTATTTTTCTTAAATCAGAGCAACTAAACATACAGCTATGTTTCGTATTAAATTAAATATCTTCATTCAAGACTAAGCTTTATTAAGTTATGGGTAGTTTGACTAACTGACGATCCTAAAACAGTCGCTTTTTCCAATAGTTCTTGAGTTTATTTCTTAAAACCGTCGATAAAAAAATGACCATTTTTAATTATTTTTTTTCCAAAATTTAGTTTTTTCTCTTATCTAATGGTTGTCAAATGCAATTCATTTCAATTTAATTGGGTCACTTTTTCAGCAATTAGAATATTACTGTAGAGACAACAAGCAAGGTGACTAAATTGGCGGGAATGTATTACTAATATAATACAATTCATATACAGAGGTGAATTGATAACATCTAAGAATTGTGCTTAAGCATAAATTATATCAATTATAAGACAAAATCGAAGTTCCACAAAGTCAATCTTGAACAATGAGTTCTGATTTTTAAGTAGACTCGCTATATAAATTCCCAGACGTCGTCTGGTTATCTGTAGACTGTGTTCCGCTAGTATCTTTATCACCCTCGCTGGTAGCCTGCAGACGTTTCTTGTTTACGTTCTCAACTTCTGTGTCGCGTTTGTTAATGGGTAGACATCGACAAAACAGGTTGAAGTAGACGTCTGAGAAGGTCGAGTTTAGAACCATGTAGATGATAAAGTTGACTGATGCATTGATTGTTTCGAAGATAACAGACACATCGCTGAACGCTTGGAAGTAGTTGTTATATTTACCGTTGAGTTTGAACTCTGGAAATATAATCCTAGTTATCCAAAAGGCGTCGCCAGGTAACATCGTGATGACAAAGACGATAGCGACGGTGACCAACATGATCGTAATCTTGCGCTGAATTCTGGCTTGTCTTGCCGCCTTGGACTCGTTTTCCATATTATTTGACGGACGCCTTCGCTTCCATAGAAACACGATGATGATAACATTGCAGGTGACAACGATGATCTTAGGCAGCCATCGGGTCATAATAACCGTGACGTATTTACTGTAAACCTCTATCATATCTGTGTATGAGAGATAGAACTTGCTGTACCTCAGAACCGGGAATCCTCGTATTTCCTTGATGATAAACTGCACAGGCAATAAGGAGAGAAACGCAAATGTGAAGACATAGATTGAGATTACTGCTGCAATAACTCTTCTGAATGAAAAGATGGTCTTCACCTTAAATGGTAGGATCACAGCAAATAGCCTCTCAATGGATATCGCTGTAATCAGGAAGCTGGATATCCTACTAAAACAGATGTTGGTGTAGAAGAGAGGGTTAAATGTGTAGACGAAATACTTGTAGGACAGGATCGAGTCAAATCTACTCATGATGCATGTCGACTTGCGGGCCATGATGGTGAGAAGGAACATGCAGTCGGAGATGGCCAAGCCTATCAGAAAGATACTTGTAGTGGAGTTTCGCAGTTTTTTATTGGCGAGAACGATCAGACTGAGGATATTACCGGTGACTCCGAACGCGACGATAATTGGCATTGTGACGCATTCGAAGGCGAAGTTTAGAGACTGGGTAACGTCATCAGCGAGATCCTCATAGTCATCATTAAAGCTGTTTGGACTTGGTGTTGTTGTGGTTGTGTTGCTTGCGTTTCTCCAATCAAACATGGAGGTTGTTAAGTTAGAAAAAGCCGTTTCATTGTCGACTCTGTTGTCGAATAAAAGCGTAGTTTGGTTCACCATTATTTTGTTCGATTATGACTGGCCAAATGGACCTATATCTGAAAAGGAAAACAATAACTATTTAAAACAAGAGCTGTCACTGTAAGATGACAATGCCCCCGACACCGCTTTGATTTTAAATTATGGCCAATCTATGTTGAAGGTCAAGGTCATCCAGGGGTCAAGGTCACCAAAGTATGTGCCTACAGAAAGGTAATGTACCAAGGAATGTTGTGGTAAAGTATGATGCGAATATGTTAAGTAATAAGGAAGTTATGGCCAATGTTAAAGTTTTTGGACGGAATGACGGACGGATAGACGGACAGACGGACAGACGGACGGACGGACAAGTCAAATTTATGATGCCTCCCTATCGGGGGCATAAAAATACTATAATAATGACAAGCTAACAAGAATAAAAGAAGTAAATGTACGTTAATACAATAAGAATCAAAAGAACAATTTATGACTTATTTAACTTGTTGTGTCAAAATATGTCATATTTCAATTACTTTCAAAAACTTTGGCAGTACCAGTTTTTGCTTATTGCGTTGAATGCAAAACACATCAATGATTCAAATAGTTATCGTTTACAGTTAAAAACATCAAGCACTTGACAAATGATTTTTTTCAAAGATATCTAAAGGAAATCAAATTCGTGATTTTAGCGAGATATAACAAAAAATCTATATATTACTAAATATAACTTATACTTTATAAAATGACGTAATGTGTAAACTGCATGTCTCCACAGACTCATCCTCAAATGATTAAATTGAAAATAAAGTATAATACAGGTCAGGCAGATGTCGCAAGTCAGAAAACCTTTCTCAGGAAGGTAAATTGCTAATTTTAGATTGAGAAAATGAACAAAGTGCTAAAAGTTTCCTCTATAGCCAGTCTGCGATATCCGCGCATTCTGACTAGGTCGACACATAGCATGCTTTCTAGATGGCCCCTTTTCGCGTGACGGGTCATATAAGCATTTTCAAAATTTGCAGTTCCCAATAAAGTTTTAGATACTGAAAAATTTTGCCGGCGAGAAGTTTTGTGGAATGTTTAAAATATTACATTTATTCCTAACATTATTGAAATGTTTACAAATTGCGGGTTAAGGAAGTTCGCTCGGCTTTTTCAAACTATTAAACTTTTCTTTATACCAGATTTTTTATACAAAGATCTAAATGTGTTATTTCATTTTTTGAAAAATAAGAATGGGATCACCGTGCTTATCTTTTCCTCATAGCCGTATGAAAATAAGTGTTAAAATCGCTTACTTCCCTTTTGTTCTTGACTATGAAATTTCTTTGAAAAATAGATCCTTGTGTCCAAGCTATTATTTTTTGACAAATTATATCTATTCATAGTTTTATAACGATCACACAAAAGCAAACTTATTTAATGGCGGAAAATCCAAAACCCGATGAGCGGACGTCCATTAAAGGAAGTTAAACCCTGTTTTTTCACTTTCATTAGAAACAAACAGAACCTTATGCGAAAAAACCGTCTGTGAACTGCTTTAGATGTCGACACTAACTATATTGTGCACGCTGACAAGAATACAAACTTTCGCACTTTGCTTACTTTCAAAATCAGATCATTAAATCAAGAATAAAAATGAAAAAAATGTCGGCTTATTCTGACGCTTGTTTTGGATAGACAAAGTTAAATTCAGTCTTAACGTACCTGTGTTCTTCTCTGGTCAGGTCTGTATCCCACTGAACCTCCTCTCAACTTCCTGCTCAGACCACAGTCTCATCATTAAATAGCAACGGCGCGGCAGATCCTGCTACGGTAATCAGTATTGGGTGATACATATAATTGGAATCAGACGATGAAGTTTGCCAAAAATACGTCAACGCTTTTAAAAGACCTGATGGGTTGACTTTTGTAGTGCAAAAACATTACAAATGTTCAAAAGTTTTGTATTTCAGTTACAGTGTTTTTACATCAGGTACAGCGTTCTGTTCTACTTGGCTCTTCCTCCTGTCATATCACTCTTTGTTTTGGTGAGAAAATTTGTGGCCATCGTCCGTTAATTAGCACTTTCCTTATTGATGACGTGTTGTTCTATTCAATCATTGGACGAAATTTGTCAAAAGCAAACATACCACCAATAGCAGAGAGGGTGCTAATTACCGTTAGCATTAGCGCTGATGTTTTGGAAAAGAGGTGTTGCAATTCATTTCTCATATCTTTCTAATTAAACCAATACACTTTACGTAAAGCACTAGGGACGCAAAAGAGATGAAATATTGGTCACTAAATGTCATGTTTGTTGTGTGACGTGAGAGAAAAACACACAGCCAGGGTACGGCTTTGACCAGGAACATCTCGCTAATAGGGCGAATACTCTATCGACTGATATATGATGGGCGCCAGATATAAAACTAAAAGACACGCAGCCAGTCCGAGACAATCAGGGCCCGTCGCTTAGTTCGAGTACGAGTACTCTACCAACTGAGCCGTAGTACCTGGCCACCTTCTTTCAATTACTCATACTTGTGTGCGAGTTCAACCCGTTCAACCCCAGATTTCGTCACAAACGCTCATTATAGTGCTGACCATAAAACTGGTCCAGAGCAAATCCTTGAAAACGACATTTCCTCCTATGAGTACAATGGTTGATGTTCATTTGTAATCGCCCTTTGTCCAGTGCCCGTCTGTCGTATATCATTTTTTTCTTTAAATCTACTGGTAATATTGAACTACTCTGCCCATTTATCCAACTGACATTAGGCGTGAGTACGGGAGAATGACCCGACAGAATATGGCTATACCCCGACGAATATATGCTAGGTAAGGGAACTAAGAACGTTCATTAAATATTTCATCCTAGTCTTCATTCCCGTTAACATGGAGTAAAACCATGTAATCAGGTTTGTACAGGAAAAAAACTTCGAAAATTACATGACCTAAAATGTTGATATAATACCTTTTGATTAATATCATATTGTAAGGGATAGAAAGCAGGCAGGCTAAAATTATTCTTAAAGAAATGGTATTTATCGAATATGTCTTGTTACACGCGACCACACTTTTCTCAAAATGCAGTATTTATTAGAAAGGATTATGAATGGTATAAGGTGGAACTTGATTCTGAATAATGAAACATTGTCAAGGCACTAAAGGTCTAATAACCAAGAGGAAAGACAAATATTTGAGAGGAAAAATAAATAATCACTTTCTTTATTTTTCTAAAATCGTAATAAGCTTTTACATTAAGAACAACGTAAAAAGGTGGAACAGTTTAACTCGTTACAAGAAAAATTATTAAAATTGTTAAAGTTGAAGACGTGTCAATACTGTTTAGATTAGAAGTAAACAATTTCTGAATTTCCTTATACCTCTTCACTTCCATTTTTCAATTGTTTGAATTGTTTAACACTTTGCCCCGGTCTCCCCTACATTTAGAGTCCCCGCTATATAGTGGAAACTGTTTAAAACGATTCCGAGTGACGTTGCAATTTTCTAACGGTCTCGGATAAAGGCTTAATCTGACAGTATCCAACTTCGAGCTATTTGTTACCAAAAATTCAGAGTCCTGTGTTATTTGCGAGGTATAGATTAAGACGGCACTTAACAAGAAATATCATGCCCCCTTTTCAGGGGAAGGCTAGAAACTTGGCTAATCATGAACTTGTCACTGACCATGAGCAATGTCACATTTGGAAACGACATGATAGAATAAAAAAAACCTTCATAAAAATGTAAGAGTTGTTTTAATTTGAAATGTTTCATGTCTTCATCTTTTCTTCGAGACAGACTTATAGAGAAGAAAAAAAACATTATTTAAAAAGAAAAATAAATCTAAGCTCGAATTTCGCTCTTGCCGGGCCCTGAACTTCTGACGGTGACAATCTAGGTACCCAAAAGCATTGGTATCAAATAAATCATTTCAGAAAAGAATGATTATCTTCATTGAATATTTGTATAACAGATTTATAATCTTTTTTTTCATATTCTTGATTACTAAAGGGATTCAATCTGGTTTAATGAGATTTTAATAAGTTCAGGGCAATTGTCTCCCCTCCCAAGAGTGTATTTTTCACTTTTTAAAAAATCTGACAGACCGCCGGCAGACGGTTATAAAATCACAACACTGGAAAATTTAGTTTCCAACGACAAAAACAAGCGTTTGTTTCCTTGGAGATTACTTAATATTATACAAATTAATTAGGTAAAGTTTATATTTACTCATTTGTATTTAAACATCTTTGCTATGGCGTTGTCAATCAAACATTCGATCGTTAACCGTGTGATTTTCCACAAGTCTGGACCATTCTCTTCCTTTTAGAATGGAGGTCACATGTGCGGAAGGCCTGACAGCGAATTAAAGCTAGGATGAGTCGATTGATTGTGCTGTCACGACCTTACCTTACCGTCTCAAGTCAATTTCCGCTTGTACTTCCAAGCGGTATATTTCTGCATTTTTGAAAGAAGAATACACATTTTCTGCAGATAATCTTTTGCTGTTAAGAAGATTCTGCAGAATATTTTTAGAATATAGGCTGAATTAAAAAATAATTTAATTTGGTTACAAGTCAACTCTGCCCATTGAATAACTCAGCACGATCAACTCAGCCCAAATGTTCAGTCTATTGTAACTTTTTGCTTTATAATGCATGGAATATGTATAGGGGACTTCGGCACAGGTAGTGATGACGTCATCAAAATATGAGTGGTTGGCGTTTCCAACCATTTTTACATACACAAAGAGCAAAAAATCCAATTTTCAAGTGGTAAAATTATACATTTGTAATGATTTATTCCAAGTGATGAAGGTGTCAAAATGTAGATAAATCACCCCTTCTTCTGGTTATGCAGTTGTCATCATGTGACAATGTCTTTGAAACGAATTATTTGTGTCGAAATATAACCACCCGGAGAGTCATACGAATCCCAATGATTCGTAGTTGAGCAACCAAAGTATCGGAAATGGGACACGAATAAAGCTGTATTTACGGCATTTTTGGCCACACAGCAGCCGCCACCATAGCGCAGTTGGTTAGGCATAAGACTTCCAATCTGGAAGTCGTGGGTTCGATCCCCGGTGGCGGCAAATATCCTTTCCGACGTTTGTCTTTCACCAATGGGTAGATAATCGTAAACCTATGTGAAATAGCAGTCGGAGGCTAGGAAAGGATGTAATGGTAGTACTGGCGTGAGAAATACCAGGAATCCATTGTTAGGTGCTCCGGCCGCCGCGATATAACTGAAATAATGTTGAAAGCGGCGTAAAACCCCATTCAATCAATTCAATTGGCCACACAGCAATGAAATATGTAAGTTTGAATTTCACTGCTGATTTTTTTTTATTTTTTTTTTATCTCAGTAACGATATTCATCCCGTCTCAGAACATCCAAACATAGATTTAAGTTTTGTATTTATCCTTAATGGTCTTCACAACATATATCCAGTCATTTTAACCTAGGAATATTGAGAATCGTCCAAAGCTATCTAAATATTAAATCCAAATTGATAAAAATGAAAAAACACACACGTTTAGAAATTAGGTCATGTTAGATAATAAGCGAACGTTGCAAATCCAAGATATTCGGATTAAACGGCTTTTCGAACACGTACTGTTAGGTACAAAACCCTAACAGAGAGTTTACATTATGCGACATGAAATACATTATCGGCACTCATCACACAAACATGTGTCACACAGATTGTCATTCCTAACCCAATGATCTATACTACACGGCGAATCTCTTTGATCTGACCATAACCGGATGCGCCAATCAATATTGTCAATGTCATAAAACGGTAGCCGCTTATCCCACACACGTGCACGGGTCATTAAGATCGCCCTTACTTACGCAACGTTTTATACCACATTCCTAATTTTCTTTGATCTGCATCAATCAAGCCATGTCATTTGCCACTGATTGGTTGCTTTCATTATGACACAACTAGTCTTTGAGTCCAATGTGTGAAAGCTTGATTTACACATCAAATATTATGCTTAATCAGACATGGAAATAATATGCTGTCATATAAAAAGTCAAAATATTCCACATGCTTCAAAACATTGCAACTTTAGAATTGCAACATTTGACTGATTACAATCCTCCGAAGGCCATCTCGTTGATATTATAGAACTATAACAGTCAATCAAACGCATACTTTTTGTAATCTTTGTAATAATTAGCAGAAGTGTAAAATTTCAACCAATCAAATTATTGACGGATCCTGAGGGGGATTGCAGTGAGGGGTCGAAGATGTGTCATTAAATTATCATAGAGAAATTCGATTTAAACTGGGCACTTATAGGAAAAGGCACCATCTATATTTTAAGTTCCAAACCTCTTTACAGAAATCCTGTATCCACCACTGCAAATGATAAAAATGTTTTCGAAATGATAAAATCAAATTCATTTATAACTTACTATATTCATTCATTCATTCATTCATTCATTCATTCGTTCGTTCGTTCGTTCCTTCCTTCCTTCTTCCTTCCTTCCTTCATTCATTCATTCGTTCATTCATCCCTCCCTCCCTCCGTCCATCCGTCCAACCATTCCTCCATCCTTCCGTCCATACATCCATCCGTACGTCCGTCAATCCATACATCCGTCCGTCGCCGCCGTCATAGCGCAGTTGCGTCGGACTGTCAATTTAGAGGTCCCGGGTTCGATCCCCGACGTCGGCACTCATTCTTTCCGACTATTTGTCTCTCACCAATGGGTTGATAATCGTAGACCTATGCGTGACAGCAGCTGGAGGCTAGGAAAGAATGTGATGGTTGTACTGGTGAGAGAAATACCAGGAATCCATTGTTAGGTGCCGCTCCGGCCGCCGGGATATAACTTGACTGAAATAATGTTGAAAGCGGCGTTAAACTCCATGCAATCAATCAATCAATCCACCGTCCTTCCATACATCAATCCATCCGTCCTTCTATCCGTCCATCCATCCATCTGTCCGTCCATCCGTCCGTCCTTCCGTCCATTCGTTTGTTTGTAATTTCGTTCGTTAGTTTGTTCGTCCGTCCGTCTGTTTGTCCGTCCGCCTGTCTTACTAGCCGACTTTGAATTCATACGTCAGTCGGTCATGGAACATTCTTAGTACCATAAAAATCTTCAGTTTGAACACTTTGTATTTAAACAGGTCAATTAGCCCAAATCGAATACCTTTTCACTGTTTTCAATAAGGTGAAAGGGTTTGTCTAAAAAATAATCGATAATGACACCACTTGTCATTCAAGAATCAATATTTCCTAATTAGGGAATGTCATTAGGCATCTAAGGAAAATTGTAACATGCCGAAATATTTTGTTACAGTGTTACAGATATTGTTTGGATGTAAAATGGCTAAATTTTGAGTGATTTGAAAAGACTATCAATGCCGATTTACCGAACGATTTTGTTCGCATAAACAAACAAAACATAAACCTATTTTTTTTTTTATAATAATAAGATATTAAAGAAAAAATAATAATCAGGATTTAATAAAATCAAGATAAATCAGCGGTAAAAATGATAAATCTTTGCAAAAAATCAACCAAATCGATGTTATTCCTTTTTGATATTGGTGTTTTCAAAGCATGGTTATTAATTCTAAATTCGTGTTATTTTCTTTATAAACATGTTTTCTGAAAAGTTCGAATGATTTACTTTTCAAAAATGTATTGTTTTGATACCCTTTTCCTCAAGTAAAGCGAAAAAAGTGATTTAGATTGGGCAATATTTACATAAATTAAATAGAGCGAGGCGATTCAACGCCAACCATTTTTATTGGCTAGTGGGCTATGACGTCATACCGAAGTTCCCTATTAATTTTAGTACAGTATTGTAAAGTTTGGTGAGATGGCTTGATCGGGCATTATTGCCCAATGGGGCAACCATTGCCCGATCGGGCAACTTGAAATTGAAAGAAAAGTGAAAATTTCCCAAATACTACGAAACGCCGTAAAAGCGCATTATTAAAGTTTTTGGAGACCATAAATGCGACTTCAGCTATGAAATACTATGCTACATTAAGCTAAGTTCGGTCGTGCGTCCGTGCTTAAGCTTTTTCTTTAAACATCTTCTCCTCCCAAACCAATGGGCAAATTTTAACGAAACTTGGTAGAAATGATCCTTGGGTGGCCCTCTTCTTAAATTGTTCAAAGAATTTTGATTGGCCCCCAAATATGGGCGTGGCAGGGTGTGGCATTTTTTCACTTTGAAATTTTTATAAAAATCTCCTCCCCAAAAATTGGGCCGATTTCAATGAAACTTGGCATGGATGTTTCTTAGGTGACTATTTACGTAAATTGTTCAAGAAATTTTGATTAGTCCATAAATATGGGTGTGGCAGGGCGGGGCTTATTTTGAGCCTGAAATCTTTGAACGACATGTCCTTCTGAAACTTATGTTTTAATAAGATGGGTAAAGGGCTGCAGGTTCATTATGATTGAGTATTTTGGTGCAATATGGACCAGAACCAGTTAATCATTATAAAATAGGTCTTAGGAGATTTTGGAGTGTTAATCATAAATGTATTCATTCAAAGTAAGCTTTATTCAATGAAAGTCTAATGATTTTAAAGGCAGTAGAACGATACAGGCCCTCTTGGGCCTCTTGATGCATACTTAAATTTCCTAACAACTGAATGTCAATTGACAATTGAATTATTGTATTTATAACAATTATACTTTAGAAATAAAAGATTATAAAATCCATTTTTCATGAAATGATCCTGGGCCGAGTTGAAAAATAGGCCAAGTTGACTGGTCACCTTTTATTCTTTGTCATGAAAATAGAAACACATTAGAACTGACCCTTTCACAGCTAAGCAGAGGGCTGAAAAACCAAATGGGCGGGTCAAGGATGCACTAATTTGGGGAATGTACAGCATCATGGATGATATGATCAATTGTGTCAAGCTGGAAGTGAAATAGGATAACAGAGCCGTCCAGTCCAATAGACCTACTTATCCTTGAATGATGATAATACTTGCGAATAGTTCAGCCTGGTGACATTGCACTAATGCTGCTAAAAAAGATTGCAGACGGCATAGAAAAAAAAAAAAAACAGATGGGCCAAATGGCATGCTGATTTTTTTACATACAGCGTCGGCAGAAAGACGACTTCTGTGACATTTTTGTTGCGTTTTAGCCTACTCCAAAATAAAAATCGCTATGGTCACGGTGCCAAGCTGTTGAATCGACAACTCATTATCGAAAATTTAAAAAATTAGTTGACATGTTTCTGAGGAATTGATCAAACTAAAAGATGTTATAGGACTGTTTTTGTCTTTTTTAAAATACACTTTGACCAAAACATAGCGAGTTTATGATGAAGTTGATTCTTTCGAACCCTGATTGAGTCCTCAAAGCCCTGGTAAGGCTTCATTACCATCCAATGTCGCAGATTTTCAAGAAATCTTTCAAAAGTTCACTAGATGAACAGCTGAATGCTTCGCATTAAATAACTCTGCAAATCAGAAAAATAACAGAGCCAATTATTTTTATTACCCAGTAATTTGAATAATGTTACTGGTAATATAACAAAGAGAAAAATGATGTGAACATACGGTAATTTTGACCTGTCAACACTGCCCATTTGCAACTCATCCAAATTATAACCCCAGTCTAGATATTATTTGAGCCTGTGCATGACATTTCCAACGATTCACACTTGCGCGAGGTACTAAGGTTGAGTAACGTTGACAACGACACAATGCAATAACAATATATGCTGACTGCATGAAGATGGGTAAAGACCTTATCTATCCATAAAGATTCTGGTCAGACTGTGCGGCTGCCTGGTCTGGCCAGAAGCCTTGCGTTGTGCAAATTTGAAATTCTAGGAAATGCCATGCACAGGCTCATTTTTAGTAAATTCAAATTATTATTATATATTTTAATATATAACTATTATTAATATATGTGACCTGTCATGCTAAAAGGGACCATCCGTGAACTTCATAAATAAATATTTGGAAAAGAGATTGGATCTAGGCAGGCCATCCTGAGGTCACATTTCAAAAATTCTTTCATGGGAAGGCATGTTGATTATTCTAGATGCAGAAAATTAGTAAAGTGTGAAAAGTTTTGACCCTAGTCAGTCTGCACAATGACCAATGTGTCTTAAAAATAACTCAAAATATATTTACAGCTGGTCACTCTGATGCCTCAGCCCTGTAAAAACAAACAGATCAGTATGCATATGTGTCAAGATGCAAATAAAGTAAAGGGTCAAAAAGCCTAATAGTCCAGTAGGCTTACTTATCTTTAAATGATGCAATAGTGCTGACTGGAAACCTTTTGTTTATTGTAAATACTGGTAAGGCCCCACAATTTCTGAAATGGCCCACTTTTTCTAAACCAAATGGGCCATTTGGCCCCATTGATTTGATTCCTGAGTAGATCCCTGCTTGTGAATACCATTTGAAAATGAAACAATTTGGTAACAGCCATCCCCCCTCTGGATCTGCCTTTGCAAATTGTCCATTTGACTTGCATGATGTCATGTTGTGAATCTTTGGATGCTGGCTTCTTATTTGTCAGTCCAGTGTTGGACAAGGATCACAGGGTATAACGTGCCACATCGACACCAGAAGGTTCATGGACACCTGATCGATTTTTTCGATACGGAACTAACGGTGGGGCAAATTTTTGACTGATTTGTAAACCAAAATAATCATTTTTATTTCAATTTTTAGTATCACTGTCGAGATAAGTGGTTCTTCTTTTAGGAAATAAAAGTAGAAGGTAAAAACTAAGCCAAATGAGCGAGTTCTAGCCCTAGGAGTGAGTGACTTTGCTCGTTTTTTAGGTTTGTCATTAATTTTTTTGTCAAACAACCTGACTATTCGTCATTGTTTGTGTTTGTGTAAGAGCATTTATGTATCCTCTACACACATTCCAAATTTCTCGACAAAAGACCCACATAAAGCGAAGTTATTCGTACTTTTATTGGCCTGGGTAGGGAAAAATATGATAACAAGACACCCCATGAATTTTTTTCGATTGGAAATCGACACCAGAATTTGTGATAGGGGGTGTCTAGTTATCATATTTTCCGCTACCTGGGCCAATAAAAGTAAGAATATCTTCGCTTTATGTGGATCTTTCGCCGAGAAATTTGGTATGCGTGTAGAGGACACATTAATGCTCTTAGACAATGACAAGCAATTAAGAATAGTCAGGTTGTATGACAAAAAAATAATGAGAAACCTAAAAAACGAGCAAAGTCACTCACTCCTAGGGCTAGAACTCGCTCATTTAGCTTAGTTTTTACCCTCTACTTTTATTTCCTAAAAGAAGAATCATTTATCTCGACAGTGATACTAAAAATTGAAATGAAAATGATTATTTCGGTTTATAAATCAGTCAAAAAGTTGCTCCACCGTTAGTTCCGTATCGAAAAAATCGATCAGGTGTCCACGAACCTTCTGGTGTCGGCGTGGCACGTTATACCCTGTGAAGGATGGCCCACTTTGTGATTGTCAAGTAAAATCCTTGTCTGGATGAAAACACCTGACAGATATCAGCCAGGTACACCAAAATTGGCCTAGACATTTATCTTCAAGTTTAAATGATCCATGTTGATTTGGAAATTAATCTGTCTAAAAGGTCTCTTTTATTCGTATATTTTTGTTTCTATTTGTAAATATTTTCTGGGTAAATTTAACTCATTTGAGCTTTAATCACCAAAATTTGAACATACATTTGTCTTTCTGCTACCTTGATCTGTATTGATTTATAATTTTATATAGTTAATTATATAATCATTGGATTGTTTCAGTCTATCAAAGGTCAAATGTATTCTCATCATGGGTAGATGTGCCTATGAAAGAAATTTCCAGAAATCTCTATAGTCATAGGTCAAGTTCAAAATGACAAATGAAGATTTTGTGAGTTTAACAGAATTACGTTTGTTTGTACATTTTAGGGAGGACGGGCAGTAGCTGCTATGTTTCAGGTCCGCCAGGCCTGTAGATATTGTTCAACTTTATTTCTACACATAGCCGGTGTGAATATATAAATTTACTGTTTTCCATACTCATACTTTCATTACCCATAGTAAAAGATTTGAAAAAAAAAGATGTTAATTGTGACAAGTAATTCCATCTTCTTTCACATTGTTAATATGTCAAAAGGCCCAATATTTTGCTTTTCTGTTTGACTTATGATAATATCTACTGTATATTTTGATATTTTTCTTAAGAATTTTACTTTTTCTTAGGAGGATCTGTAGTACCAGGGAGGAACTGTAAAAATTAGAACCAGAAAGTCATGCAGGCTTTTTAGCTCACCTGAGCACAACATAATAAAGGGGAGCTTTTAGTATCACCCTGCGTCTGTCCTGCATCATCTGTCCTGTGTTGTGCGCCATCAACAATCTTAAAAACTTCTTCTTCTCCTTTTGAACCACTGGGCAACTTTCAATGAAACTTTGCCAGAATGTTCCTTGTATGACCCTTTTCAAAATTGTTCGGAAAATTTTGATTGGCCCATGAATATGGGCATGGCAGGGCAGGGCTTATTTTGAGCCCAAACTTTTTGAAGGACATCTCCTCCTGAACCAACAGGCCAATTTCAATAAAACTTTACCAGAATGTTCCTTTGATTGCCTTCTTCAAAATTTGTTTGCAAAATTTTGATTTTCCCATAAATATGGGCATGGCAGGGTGGGGCAGGGCTTATTTTGAGTCTCCTCTGTAACGGGTGGGCAGGGTCTTTTTTCACTTTAAATTCTTACAATAACATCTCCTCCTCGACAATGGCAAATGTGTTAGACTTAGAAATTACTTGGATGAGTTCCACTGGACCAATAAAATTCAGGTGAGCGGTTTAGTTTCATTTTATTTCTAAAAGTACCCCTTTACAGAGGTACCGATAAGAGGGGAAAGCCAGTCTATAATATTTATTTCTCAGTGAAACCCTATGTTGTGGGTACTCATTGGAATTGGCTTGAGACAATTCCAATTAATACCAACATTATATGTTTTGTGTTAATAATATTGTAATACTTTGATCTAAAATCAGAAACACCCTCTCTAGCTGTAGCTCTGCCCTTACTGTCAAACCCTAATGAAAGGAAGAATGTTCACTATCCATCATCTACAGTCCAGTATGGGATTCCATTTATGAAGCCCTCTGGTTTAATTATTCAAATTTGTTGTCTATTTATAGCCTATTTACTTTTACTTTCCATAATTTTAACCCAAACTTCTCAGTTTGATTTCTGTTATCTAAAGACAAGCAGAGGTACAGATAAGAGGGTGTAAAGCCAGTCTGTAATTTTTGTTTCTCAATGAAACCATAAGTTGTGGGTACTCATTGGAATTGTCTCAACAAGATGATTCCAAAGAGTACCAACAATATAGGGTTAGTGTAATATATGTAGAAAAACTTTGATCAATTTCCAAAATACCTCCTCTCTCTATAGCTCTGACAAGTCATTCTGAAAGAAATGAAAAATGCGTGTTTACACTTCTTGTTATCGGCAAAATATAAATCATGTTAAACATTTTATTCAAACAAAGCTTTGCAGGAGGGAAGTTAACCCTTGTCATGCTGAATATTTGTTTAAAATCAAAATTACATTGAAATCAAAGAGCTTTAAGTGCCCAACACCCTTACTTTGGATCAATATTTATTTTGAAAAAATGATTCCTAATCTTTTCTGGTTTAAAAATGTAAACATGTGGTATGGACTAGAATCAGACTGCGCATACGTGCAGGCTGATCTTTGTCTATACATCCTGTCAAAAAAAGGAATATTCCGGGTTCAGCATAACAAGGGTTAAGATGCTTAATCAGAAATATTTCATCAAGAAGCTGACCCTCTTCATGCTGAATAAACCCCTCAGCAAAATTGCATTAAAGTTCTGAAGGTTCTGAATGCACTAGTTGAGAAGTTGTGAGTCAGTATATATTTGAAATATCAGAGATAGAAAGATAGAGATAGATATCTGATATTTTTTTTTTTATTTTGGATCAAAGTATTTCAATAATTATAACCTATGATGTTGATACTCATTGGAATTACCTGTATATAATTTAAATGAAAACACACAGCATAGGGTTTGATTAATGAACAAAGATTTTAGACTGGCTTTACTCCTTCTTATCTGTACCTCTGATTATTTTGACGATGCAATTTTTAAAATCTTCTAGTTTAGAAAGGAAAACCAGGAGGTTAAGACTAAGATCAGACTTACTCTAGTCTATATGTGCAGACAGGCCCTTTTTTAGGCTGTTTTTAGTGCCAAAATTCAGACCCAGTTCATGTATGAAAATATATACCCCCTTCCCCAATTTTAGTAAAAGTAAACCATATCTAAAAAGCCATTACCATGGAAAAAGATTGCTATGATATTTTAATCCCAAATAATGATCTTATTCTAAATGGGCTTCTTACATGCCTTAATTATTGATTATTTATAAAACAGACATTTAACACACAAATAATCTTTAGCTAGATCTCCGGCCAAATCAGTAA
Source organism: Fragum whitleyi (assembly GCA_948146395.1). Taxonomy (NCBI): domain Eukaryota; kingdom Metazoa; phylum Mollusca; class Bivalvia; order Cardiida; family Cardiidae; genus Fragum; species Fragum whitleyi. The sequence continues at coordinate 34,232,405 of OX411558.1, forward strand.
TACTTAAGGTTCAGCATTATGAGGGTTAATACTGTAATTTCATAATTTACTGAATGAAAATATTTTTCAATACTTTCATAATGTTTCAGATAAATTGATGTCATAAAGGGAGTTATTTAGATTTGAGATTAAAGATTTTCAATACTTCTTACCTAAACCTTGTGTTGAGATAAATCATAGAAATTGATTTGATTTGTATCCACTGAGAAATAATGGTTTTAGATCGGCATTACCTAACCAACTGTATTCCATTTTCCTTAATTTTTAGCTCACCTGAGCACATCGTGCTCAAGGTGAGCTTTTGTGATCATTGAATGTCCGTCGTCCGTCGTGCGGTGTGCGTCGTCCGTCGTCCGTCGTCAGGCGTCAACAATTTAAGTGTTTACACTCTAGAGCCCACAAATATGATCCAATCTTCATGAAACTTGGTCAGAATGTTGGTCAGGGCACAAGGATTAGCCCTATCGAAAATGGGAAGGATCCATGCCAAATCACGGGAAAAGGGGCCTTATGACCAATTTTCTTGTTTACACTCTAGAGACCACAAATATGATCCAATCTTCATGAAACTTAATCAGAATGTTGGTAAGGGCACAAGGATTAACCCTATCAAAAATGGGAAGGATCCATGCCAAATCATGGGAAAAGGGGCCTTATGACCAATTTTCTTGTTTACACTCTAGAGACCACAAATATGGCTCAATCTTCATGAAACTTGGTCTGAATGTTGGCCAGGTCACAAGGAAGAACCCTATCAAAAATGGGAAGGATCCATGCCATATCACGGGAAAAGGAGCCTTATGACCAATTTTCTTGTTTACACTCTAGAGACCACAAATATGGCCCAATCTTCATGAAACTTGGTCTAAATGTTGGCCAGGTCACAAGGATGAACCCTATCAAAAATGGGAAGGATCCATGCCATATCACGGGAAAAGGAGCCTTATTGACAATTTTATTGTTTACTTGCTAGAGGCCACAAATATGGCCCAATCTTCATGAAACTTGGTCCGAATGTTGGCCAAGTCACAAGGATGAACCCTATTGAAAACGGGAAGGATCCATGCCATATCACAGGAAAAGGAGCCTTGTGACCAATTTTCTTGTTAACACTCTAGAGACCACAAATATGGCCCAATCTTCATGAAACTTGGTCTGAATGTTGGCTAGGTCAGAAGGATAACCCCTATTGAAAATGGGAAGGATCCATGCCATGTCACGGGAAAAGGGGCCTTAATGACAATTTTATTGTTTACTTGCTAGAGGCCACAAATATGGCCCAATCTTCATGAAACATGGTCAGAATTTTGGTCAGATCATAAGGATGAACCCTATTGAAAATGGGAAATATCCATGTTATATCACAGGAAAAGGGGCCTTTATGATAATTTTCTTGTTGTAACTCTAGAGGCTACAAATTTGGTCTAAACTTCATGAAACTTGGTTTTTTGTAGAAATTATCTCCTTTATGACATCTGCCTATTTAATTGATGAGATGTCAGTCAAAGAGACTCAGGGGAGCGATCTAGGACCATCTTGGTCCTCTTGTTTGTCCTGCCAAGCCTGGAATACTCCTGCTTTGGCATGAGATACAGATAAAAACAGAAATCTTAGTCTATACCACCTGATTTTGTTTTTAAAACAAGAAAAGTTTGAAAATTATATTTTCAACATGAATACTGACCCACAATAAATGCACCAGGTGCTCTCAGGGCTTTGATTCAAATAAATTTTGCCAAGACTATTCAGCAGGGTAATTTTTGATTTGAAGAATTTACCTAGCATGTATTTAAATGTTTTGTGACCATTGATTTGAGATTATTCTCAAAAGTCCAAAAAAATGACGTAAATTGATTATGTGAAATCGACAGATCATCATTGCAATCTGACACCTTGATTTTAATGTCAGAGAGAATGTCAGTTGCAGCTTAACTGGTGTGTTTCGTAGATTAAGATTCTTAAGAATCTAATTGAGATGTTTAAGATATAGGATTTTTTAGATTAAGATCTTTAAGCGGCTTAATAAGAATCTAAAGATATCTGAATGAGGAAACAAAGATGGCTTTGCATTGGCTTAAAACTAGTAGAATTGGCAACTTTGAATGTTTTCACTCAAAAAATTGAAAATCATTTCTTAACCCTTTCCTGTTTTACCAAATTTTGGACCTGTCCAAATTCAAAGGTTTTGCAGACGAAAATTTAAAGTGGATTTAATTTGAAAAATAACCATTCTGTAGGGTAGAAAATTTTGTAGAAAAAGAAGAAATTGTTCGTCACAAACAATTTCCTCTTTTTCTACAATATTTTCTCAATTACAAAATCTTAGGGACGTAAAAACCAGGGATTGGATAGGAAAGGGTTAAGACATCTTCATAGTCTTGTTTAGCAGAAAAAAGCACCTCATTTATCAGCTGTATGCTGGAGAGATCTGATGTTGTAATATTGGTGAGAGAAATACCAGGAATCCATGAAATGGTTATCCAGTTGGCGATTAATGACTGCATGGAAGATGATTAAAGTAGCATTAATCCCTTTTCAAATGAACAGCCTGATTCAGGTTGTCTACCATACCAACTGGCATACATTTCAGACACTGATTCATATATTTACAAAATTAACAACAATGTCCTTAAATTTGTCTGAACCCTTGTCATACTGAATCTGGAGTATTCCTGCTTTGGCAGGAGCTATAGACCAACATTAGCCTGCACATATGTGCAGTCTGATGTTAGTCTACACCACCTGTTGTTCACTTTCAAACCAGAATTGTCAATAGATTTAGTTTTTCAAATAAAAATTGACCTACAGTTGGAACTTTCAGTGCTTTTTGCCCTTTGTTTTTGATGAAAAATTTTTGCCAAAATTTATTCAGCATGACAAAGTTTAATTTGCATTAATTACTCACCAGGAGACAAAAAGTGGAGTACAAAGTTTAAGAATTATACACTATAAATGCTCAGCACAACATTCTTGTAAGTGCATAAAAGTTTTACAGGCATTTTCAACAGTGTCGCATTCATCTCTCCAATATAATATAATGTCAGTACATGAGTTAAATAGCTCTGTATTAGGTACAAATTGTATCATCCGTGATTGAATATGGTCCAAACTTATAAAATTCTTCCTTCAATGTATTCAAAAGCACTTTTCTCTTGGAGTTAAAAAATGGGTTGTATTTCGGATTAAAAGATAGTATAAGAATCTGGATAAAGTACAAATTTGATATGTAGAGTATTGGTATAATGGGCAGATATAGTAAATATTGATTTAGGAAGGTTATAAAAGCTTTACAAGGTCACGGTGAGTGGGCACGAGCTATAGACGATCACGAGATAATCACGTGAAGTGGGACATGAATTGGCGATATTTGATATTGATGGATCTTGAGTGTAACAAAAATTGTACAAAAAAGAAATAATATCACAAGGTGTCTAGATACAGGATGAATGCTCTATATTGTGACCTGTCATGCAGGAAGGGAAATGTGTAGAATAAATATTTGAAGAAGAGATTGAATCCTGCAAATTTAAACAAGGGACAAGATTATTAAACTTCTCATTCTCAACTGCAAATTTCTCAAACTTATATTTTTAATAAATGTATGAACATCACAGATAATATTAATATTTTTTTTTATCAATAAAAACTTATCAATATGCTCTTTTATGTTCATTCATTTATATTAGATTTAAACATAATTACAGCTTGTCCCCAAGTTGAAATGAGGATATTTCAGTTGAGAATGAGAATAGTTTTACAACCTTGGGCACTACAAGTCAGGTTTCAAAATAGTTATAGAGGAAGTTTGAATTATCATTCAAGATTTAGAAAACTAGGAAAGAGAGAAAACTTTTGACCTTAAAGGAAAAATGACTAGCAATTTATCTTCGGGGCCCTAACTTTCAAAATTCAATATTTAGCATTAGGGGTATAGGCATTTACCTAAAAAGTCAAGGAGCCCAGCCAAAAATCTAGGGGCCATGCTAGTCTTTTACCCTGTCTTATGGTAAGCCTGTGCATTTCATTTGGTTGGTCTAGGGTTGACACTTTATTAACAACCTAAGTGGTCCCTTTTTGTCTGATGGATCACATTGTCAAAACTGGTCCAAGTTAAAAAAAAGTAGATGATCATAGGAAATGGGTTCAGGTCCTAAAGGCACTGAATGCAATAAGTTTTGAACTTTTATGGAATCAAGTGGTTTAGACTAAGATCTACTATAGCAGGACTGCTACTAGCTAGTCATGTTCAGCATGACAAGGGTTATCATTTATATATCAAACATTATCTATATATAAAATTATATCAAAATATGGGTGCAAATGAAAAGTGAGGAAAAGTTAAGAATTCAATAAATAAAATGTAAAACATTGTTGTTAAGATCATTAAATTGATGGCAATTCAGATTTTTAGCTCACCTGAGCACATCGTGCTCAAGGTGAGCTTTTGTGATCATTGAATGTCCGTCGTGTGTTGTGTGTCGTGCGTCGTCTGTCGTTCGTCGTCCGGCGTCAACAATTTAAGTGTTTACACTCTAGAGGCCAAAAATATAATCCAATCTTCATGAAACTTGGTCAGAATATTGGTCAGGTCACAAGGATGAACCCTATTGAAAATGGAAAGGATCCATGCCATATCACGGGAAAAGGGGCCTTAAAGACAATTTTCTTGTTTACACTCTAGAGGCCACAAATATGGCCCAATCTTCATGAAACTTGGTAAGAAGGTTGGCAGGGTCACAAGGATGAAACCTATTGAAATTGGGAAAGATCCAAGCCATATCACGGGAAAAGGGGCCTTAATGACAATTTTCTTGTTTACACTCTAGAGGCCACAAATATGGCCCAATTTTCATGAAATTTGGTCAGAATGATTTTCAGGTCACAAGGATGAACCCTATTTAAAATGGGAAGGATCTGTGCCATATCACGGGAAAAGGAGCCTTAATGACATTTTTCTTGTTTACACTCTAGAGGCCACAAATAAGGTCCAATCTTTGTGAAACTGGGTGGGAATAATTGTCAGGTCACAAGGATGAACCCTATTGAAAATTGGAAGAATCTGAGTCATATCAAGGGAAAAGAGGCCTTAATGACAGTTTTCTTGTTTACGCTCTAGAGGCCACAAATATGGCCCAATCTTTATGAAACTTGGTCAGAATGTTTGTCAGGTCATAAGGATGAAGTCTAATGAAAATGGGAAGGATCAAGGCCAAATCACAGGAAAAGGGGCCTTAATGCTCTAGAGGCCACAAATATTGTCCAATCTTCATGAAACTTGGTCAGAATGATGGCTAGGTCACAAAGATGAACCCTATTAAAAATGGGATGGATCAAGGCCCAATCACAGGAAAAGGGGCCTTAATGACAATTTTCTTGTTGACACTCTTCAGGCCACAATTATGGTGCAATCTTTATGAAACCTAGACAGATGGTTGGCCCGGTCACAAGGTTGAACCCTTTTGAAAATAAGAAGGATCTGTGCCATATCACGGGAAAAGGGGCCTTGTTAACACTCAAGAGACCACTAGTTTTAAAAGTACAATTACGACTTTTGCTGGAAAATTTGATAATAGTTTATTTAGACAAAGATACACAGGTGAGCGATATAGGACCATAATGGTCCTCTTGTTTTATAACCATCATAGGTAAGGTTGAATTTTGTAAAATTGTCAGACTTTAAATTTTTATCAGTAATTCAATAGTTTGAATATCCTTAGATTTTTTTAACCAACGAGGAATCACCTTGAAAATAGACCTTTGCCACCATACCTTTCCCAAAATCAATGTACTGTTGAAGTGTATGAAGCAGCTACAAAATTATGATTATCATAGAATTTTTACAAAAGTGCTGAAAGGGCAAAATTTTTGTTAGGAGGATGTAGATATATTTTTTTTGCTGTTGTCAAATTCTCAAAATACACTACTTAAGTATAAATAAAGCTTCAGTTATTTGGGTTTTGAAACAAGTCTAATATCCAATAGTGTGAAACGGATCAGAACGGAAATGCATGAATTACTTTACTATCAAACCCTTTATAAAGCCCTGACAATCATACATTAGAGATGAGTCAAGACAAAAAGACTTTTTCATGGTTAACCCAAAATATTCATATTTTGACAAATAACAAAGACATAGATCAGTGGATTCATGCTTCAGATTGATTAGGTTTTTAGCTTCCTTATAGGTGAATTTAAGCTATATTATCTTCATTTATTCTTATTTGATACCATAGGGTAATAAAAAAAACCTGCCAGATTGAAGAAGTTTTCCTTTAGAACTACTTTGTTAGCACTACATGTTTACAAAAATATAAGCAGTATTTATTGAACTATGAATTTTTTTTTATAGCCAATCAGAAGGCTTAAATCAAACAAAACTATCTACTTGATTATATCACTCTGAGGTATACCTGGACACCTTGGGAAACCTTTGGTATGTGGACAGATAGGTTCATTAAAAAATTGTAGTCAGGGTCTACAATGTTTGGCTTTTCCTAAGCCTTATTTGGATAAATGCATTTTCCTGTTCTGTAGAACAAGTATTATCTGATTTTCAGGTAAAAACTCTTATGGTAATTACAGATGGGGAATTTCCATACCTGACTTGTCTGACGCAGGCTTTTCTACTCTTGGTCAAGTGTATTTTGCTAGGCAACTTGTCCATGGACAAGTAAATACCATTGCAAGTCATAGAAAGGTATCAATTAGATCTTAATGATAAATTATCACAATTAACATATCAAAGGGTAAAAAATATTGATTTAAATGAAGAAAATGCTGAGTTTCAGTATTTTCTTCATTAAAAGCAATGTTTATTAAAAGGTATTAATTCAACATTTTGGGTTTAAGTTTATATTGATACCAGTCAAGTAGAAAATAATTTTTTTGTCAAAGGACAAGTAGAGAAAATCCGTAATTTCACACCCCTGAATACAATTTGAAAATTTTGTTTCTCCTCTTTTTCAGATGGGGTAATCAACACTCAATTAAGCTAAAGACATATCAAAGGAACCAGGAACTTCAGAGGAATGCTGCAGGAGAGAGAGTATTTATCCCCTTTTATCTCTGCTAAATCCTTGAGTACCTTATAAAACCACACGAGGAATTGTTTGTCAGTTCTGTTAAAGTATACAAAGAAAATATTGATTGCACTGCAAACTGAGCAAGTTTTATTTGTCAAGTATCTGAGATACACCCTTAGGAAATTATAATGTTAACTTTTATGTGACCTTATTGTTAGAATAAGAAATATTTGGATAATATTGGTGCAGAATAATTTTTATTGGGGCAAAGAAACTTGGGTAAAATACACATTTCACGATGGGAAAAGGTGGTCAACGACATGAACACGGGTCGCAGAAACAGATCACATGGGATGAAGTTCAAGGCCATTCCTCGAAGGACGATCAGTGGTTGGTAATAGAAGGTGAAGCGTACAATGTGACCAGCTGGGCTAGAAAACATCCTGGTGGATCCAGATTACTGGGACTGTATGCTGGCCAGGATGCTACAGTAAGATAGCTTGCTTACCTCTAAACCCATTCTTATTAAGCTGTTAGTGCAAAACAATTGTAACTGCCTGTATATCTATAGACACTTACTAATGTTTTACACTGACCTCTTGATGTACAGTCCTTGAATTTTCAATTTCTGTGATTATGTATTGGGAAAAAAAATATGTTGGGGGAAAAGTTGCTTTCAACTAGCAATTTGTCCTTTTTTCACAATACTTTTTACCACATTGAATGGTCTCTTTTCACTTAATGAACCACTTTCATTCAGGCTCTGTCTAAAATATCTCAAGATGTGGAAAGGATTATTTACACTGCAATAAACCCTGTTTCTTTGGGTTTTTGTTGGAATCTTTTAGTGTAGGCATTTCAAATGAGTACCCACCATGAAGGGTTTCAGTTTACAATTTAAGAGTGTTATTACCCCTAGGCTTTTTAACTAGACTTCTTACAATGTATAGATACTTAGCACAGTTTTTCATCCATCCAAATATCTGGTATCAATATCAAGAGTGAGATGAAGAATATTTAGATAAGGAGCAAGTCAACCTATATCTATTGTAGATCTTACATGATAAAATCTCCTATGGTGGCATAAACCTGCCACAAACAGGAGAGATAGCAAGATTTTGATCATTAGACAAATTGTCTTCCTCAACAACAGTTCAAATTTCAGCCAAAATTTGCTGGAATGTTCTTTTGATAATTTTCCTTAAAACTAGTCCATGCCATTGTGGGTCAAAATAGGTGATTTGCAAAATAGTGATTATCAGAATTCAAGAAATTATAAATACATAGACCAATTTGGAATAAACTTGGCTTTATTGTTCTTTCAAATCCCATTCTTAAACTAAGGGATAAATTTGACCTGGTAGGGCTGGGCTTTTCAGACTCTAATTAGATATCAAGCAATCTTTGAAAACCATACATTCTTAAACCACTTGGCTAGATCAGGTTAAACTTGGATAGGTTTCTTTATTGATCCTTTTCAAAGCTTCTCATTGAAATCTTGGAATGAGAATTGGAGAATTTGTAAAATAATTCATTTGAAATCTTTTACAAAACAGTCCTGTGCTATATTTGACAGATTATTTCTTTGGTTATATTTTACTAAATTGATGAAATTAGTTTTAACAGAAAAAAAGGGACCTGACATTAAAAAAGGGTGATAACTAGTAGAAATATAAGAATAGAAATAATCAAGTACATTTTAGCTATTGCAATAAATTCTCCTACTTTATATTATTGTGACTGCTGTCGATTTCTGGTGGCATAAATATGCTACCATATACACTAACATTTATTTAATATACCATCATTTACTAAATATACTTCAATTATGTAATAAAATATAAACATCTGTCTTTCTAATTAATCTTTTTTGTACTCTTTAGAAGTAAAAGGCATTTGAATATTTTTGTGGAAAAGTAGAATTTTTAGGTCCCGCATCGTTAGATGGGGGGGGGATACTGTTTTTGCCCAGTGTGTTTGTCTGTCTGTTTGTCCATTTGTCCCCTAAAAACTTTAACATTGGCCTTAACTTTTGATTGGTAAGTGATAGAGCCTTCATGTGCATTGCTTTTGACAAGACCTTTCTGTAGGTACCAACTTCAAGGTCAATGGTCAAGGTCATATTCGCCAGGTCATGTAAGTGTATAATTAATAATTTAAGATGGGCCATTACTTTGTAATGGTAAGTGATACAGCTTTGAAAGTCATGGCTATCAGTCATGGTCAAGGTCATATTCTCAAGGTCACTAAATATCAGCATAATTATTTAATATTGGCCATAACTTGGTTATTTGTTAAGGTCAAGATCATTTCCAAGGTCAAATTTATTCAGAATTTAAACTTAACCATTTGCCATTTCTTTGCAATTGTAAGTGTAAAGCTTTCATATTTCAAGAGTGTATTGCTTGTGGAAAGCTATTGCAGTTGATACCAAAGTCAAGGTCATCAGTCAAGGTCATATTCTAAAGGACACTGTTTCAAAATGATGGCTGTTGAGGGAGCATTGTTGTTTCTGAACACATCCTTGTTTTGTTATAAACATATATTAGCTCCACTTGCCAACAGACCAGCCTACCATAGAAAAGAAAAAAAGTCAGTAGCTTTTTGCAGAACTCATTATCATTATATGACATGATGTCCATCCATTGAGATGCATAATTATGCAGAAAGCAATTTCAAGGTTATCTTAGAAGGTCAAGGTGATTTATCAAGACAGGGGTGTGAAATTTCCATACCCAACTTGTCCGACATGAGCATCTACCTACCTACAAGAACATTTTACCAAACACCTTGTCCATGGACAAATAATTACTTGGAATGGTTCTACAATATCTTAGAAATTAATCAGCCTAATGTTTGTAGCAAAGAGTAGAAGACATTGTTTTTATGAAGAAGATGATGATTTCCAGCATTTTCTTCTTTAAAACAATGTTTTCTCAAAATCCATCTATTCTTTTTTGTGGACAAAGTAATTTTGATCCTGGACGAGTAGAAATAATCTTTTACTTGACAATGGACAAGTGGAGAAAATTGGTATTTCCCCACTCTTTATCAAGATTATTCTCTCAAAAATTGGGTTTTTGGCAATTTCTACATGTCCCATGTACACTTTCATATTAGAAAATTTATTGGTTATAGTAACATTCTATATAACCTTTGATTATCAGATAGGTGTATAGTGAAGGAGGTCAAGCAGCAGCGTTCTACTTATTGTCACACTTTCATTGTTTTTCAGGAGGCGTTTAATGCCTTTCATAATGACTTGGCTTCAGTGAAGAAGTTTTTAAAACCACTTCATATGGGAGCTGTAGAAGATTACAAAGAGAGTCCAATTAAATCAGACTTTAAGAAAGTTAAAGATGCTGCTGTCAAAATGGTAAATTCTATTGTTGTGCATCATGAGCAAAATTTGGATAACTCAGAGTAAATGGTTGTACAGACAAGAAGGGGTAAAGCCAGTCAAAAATCTTTATTTCACAATAGAAGCCTATGTTGTGGGTACTCACTTGAATTTTCTTGACAAGAGTATCCCAATGAATACCCACAATATTGGATTTACACTATTACTTTTGAAATACTTTGATTTTTAATCTGATATACCCCCTCTGTATTTAGCTCTGTGCTTATTAGCTCATCTGAGCACAAAGTACTGAAGTTGAGCTATTGTGATCACTCACCGTCCATCCCTATGTCTGTCTGTCAACAATTTAATTTAAACATCTTCTCCTCCTAATTCACTGGGCATATGAAGCTGAAACTTTGCAAGGATGTTCCTTGGGTGAAGCTCTTAAAAGTTGTTTAACGAATTTTATTCTTTCGAAAACTCTGGTTTCCATGGTAACAAAAAGGCAAAAAAAATGCAGAAAATCTTAGAAAAAATTCTTCTCCTCCTAAACCACTTGACTTATCAAGTTGAAACTCGGCAGGGATGGTCCTTTGGTAAAGCTCTTGAAAAGTTGTGAAAAGAATTTAGTTTCATCAAAAACTGGTTTCAAAGGTAACAGAAAGGCTGAAATTAGCCAAAAATTGACGAAAATCTGTGAAAAAATTCATCTTCTCCTCAACCAATCAGTCAAGGTGAAACTTGGCAGGGTTTTATCTTGGTTGAAGCTCAACAAAAGATGACAAAGGAATTTAATTTCATCAAAAACTCTGTTTTTTATTGTAACAAAAAGGATGAACTGCTGAAAATCATAGAAAAATTCTTCTCCTCTTCAACAACAAGCTGAAACTTGGCTTGGATGTTCCTATGGTGAAGCTTTACTAAACTAGTAAAAGAATTTGTTGAATTAAAAACTCTGGTTTCCATGGTAACGGGAATGTCAAAAATTGCCGAAAATCTTAGAAAAAGTTCATCATCTCCTAAACCATTTGGGCAATCAATCTTAAACTTGGGAGCAATGTTCTTAGGCTGTAGATCTACTAATGTTGTGAAAAGAATTTAATGCAATCAATAACTCTGGTTGCCATGATAACAGAAAGGTTGAACATTTAAGAAAATTTGAGAAAAAAGTCAAATTGCAATAGGACCAACTTTAAGTCTGTTTCTTTCAAAACCACCCTAAATGTACATCAAACAATCTGTGATATTTATAACATAGTTGACAATTTATGAGTTGACTTACTCAGGTGAGCAATATAGGACCATCATGGTCCTCTTGTAAACATATAGGTGTATACAACTGTTTTAAGCTAAGCCATTTAATGTGCTTTTGAAACTCTTGATACTTTTATTCCCTGTCATGATGTGTTGACTGACAAACAGAGTTACCTCTGTCTGTGTGTGGGGGGTGGGTGGATTTGTCCCTTTTTAGCTCACCTGAGCACAAAGTGCTCAAGGTGAGCTATTGTGATCACTCACCGTCCGTCGTCCGTCCATCGTCCGTCCGTCTGTCCGTCTGTCCGTCCGTCCGTCCGTCCGTCAACAATTTCTTTAAACATCTTCTCCTCCTGAACCACTGGGCCAATCAAGCTGAAAGTTGGCAGGGATGCTCCTTGGGTGAAGCTCTTTAAAAGTTGTTAAAAGAATTTAATTTCATCAAAAACTCTGGTTGCCATGGTTACATAATAGGCCAAAATGGCCGAAAATATTAGAAAAAATTCTTCTCCTCCTAAACCACTGGGAAAATCAAGCTGAAACTTGGCAGGGATGTTCCTTGGGTGAAGCTCTTCAAAAGTTGTTAAAAGAATTTAATTTCATCAAAAACTCTGGTTTCCATGGTAACGGAAAGTCTGAAAAATGGCGGAAAATGGCTGAAAATATTAGAAAAAATTCTTCTCCTCCTAAACAACTGGGCCAATCAAGCTGAAACTTGGCAGGAATGTTCCTTGGGTGAAGCTCTTCAAAAGTTGTTAAAAGAATTTAATTTCATCAAAAACTCTTGTTTCCATGGTAACAGAAAGTCTTAAAAATGGCGAAAATGGCTGAAAATATTAGAAGAAATTCTTCTCCTCCTTAACCACTGGGCCAATAAAGCTGAAACTTGGCAGGGATGTTCCTTGAGTGAAGGTCATCAAAACTGGTTAAAAGAATTTTATTTCATCAAAAACTCTTGTTGCCATGGTAACAGAAAGTCTGAAAAAAGGCCAAAAATGGCTTAAAATATTAGAAAAAATTCTTCTCCTCCTAAACCACCTGGCCAATCAAGCTGAAACTTGGCAGGGATGTGTCTAGGGTGAAGGCCTTCAAAACTTGATAAAAGAATTTAATTTCATCAAAAACTCTAGTTTCCATGGTAACGGAAATCTCAAAAATGGTCGAAAATGGCTGAAAATATTAGAAAAAATTCTTTTTCTCCCAAACCACTAAGCCAAGCATGCTAAAATTTTGCAGGGATGATCTTTGGGTGAAGCTCTTCAAAAGTTGTTAAAAGAATTTAATTTCTGAAAAAAATCTTGTTTCCCTGGTTACAGAAAGACTGAAAAATTGCCAAATATCTTAGAACAAATTCTTTTCCTCCTTAACCACGAGGCCAATCAGTTTTAAACTTAGCACAGATATTCTTAACTTGCAGGGTTACTAAAGTTGTTAAAAGAATACTCCATGGTAAGAGAAAAGTTGAAATTTACGAAAATTAAAAAAAACAAGTTGCAGTAGGATGAAATTTTACCAACCTTAATGTATATCAAACAAATTCTGGTATTCATAACATGGTTGACAAGTTATGAGTGACTTACTCAGGGGAGCGATATAGGACCATCATGGTCCTCTTGTTTGTTTAGAGCATAACTTCTACTTTATATTTTATGGATGAATTTCAAAATAACATAGCACAGTTATCTCCTGGGTGAGTACTAGTGTCAGCTGAAGAGTTTGTCAGGATACACCCAAGTTCAAGGTCACTGATGAAGGTCAAATGGGTCATGAGTTAAATAAGTTTGTGGGGGGCGTCCATGTCTGTGACACATTTCTTATTATATAAAGATTATGATTTTTTGTCCATTGCCTTTTTGTGCTTTCTGTGGAAAGATCTTTTTCATGACAAGGGGGCTGCAGTTTTGTGCTAATCCTCTAATAAAGCTGATAATTTCTTGATTTCTATTTTATTTCCAGGGTCTCTTCAAGCCAAGTGTGACATTCTTCACTGTTGTATTGATCCATGTATTCCTACTGGAGGTGTTTGCCTACTACACACTGGCCTGGTTTGGGACAGGATGGATTCCATTTCTAGTTTCCATGTTTCTATGTGCAGCTGCTCAGGTATCTATTTGTGTCTAGTCATATTGAAAGGGACAATCCGGAAACTTTGTTATATTTGTAAAAGGGAATGGACCCAGCAAAGATATGAACAGATCATAGCAATTAAAAGAAAGACACAATAACACAAACTTTTTAACTTGGCTGGTTTCAGGGAATACCTGGGGTATTGCTATAGCCTTGGCATAGTTGTCCCTTTTGTTGTTGTGCAAAATGTTGACATTTTGTGATATCTCAATTTCTAATGTAGGCACCTGCTTGAAACTTTGCACATGTGTCCAGCAACAAAAGAGCAACCTTTACTATCAAGGGAGATAATTCTAGGTACATTTTGTGCAAATTATGTCCCATTATCCAGTGTAGGCACCTGTAAGGCGGTGCTCTTGTTACTTCAACCCACTGATACAGGGGATTTAATCTGGAATTTGAGACACAATGAAAAAAAAAAGATAGAGGTTATGTTGAAGGTACTGATAGGAATGGTCTCATAGAGATGATTCAAATGAATACACGAAACATAGATTTTCATTGGGAAGTAATGATTTTACAATCACTTTACCCTATCTGTATGTTTGATTGCTTTAGAAAATCCACATAGAATGTCACACTAGTGCTTGCACTCAACTGGCCCTGTGGATAAAATTGATGTGGACAAAATGAGTAAAAAAATATTAACGCTTAATGCTTAATGATTTCTTCTCTGTAATCCCTATATCATAACCATCAAAAGAAATAACTATTGTATAACTAGTAGGTTATCTGATGTAACTAACTGCCCCCCAAACCCGGATTTTTGTCCAAGTTAGGTGAAATCAAGTGAAAATCAAGGTTATGGCCTAAGGAGCAAAACATGGTTGTGTCAGATGAGGTCATGATTTGCAATGACTTTACATACTATCTTATGCTCCAAGCTGAAAGGGGCCATTTATAATTGTGATTTGCTTAACCTTATTAATGCTGTTCACGTCATATATCTGTCATATACAAATCTTTGGCAGATACAGAGTAGTATAGACTAAAATCAACCTTCACACACATGCTGTCAAGTCTTTGTCTGAATTGCCTGCTTTCTGCTTAATTATTGTGGGGAAAGATTGGGCGAGGCAAGTTAAGATAGTATGTCCCAAGAATTAGCAATATATTCATTACAAATTTATGATGAAAAGAATTAAGTAATGATCTCTATCCGTCATTCTGTCTTTAAAATTGTCCAGAGCATGTCTCCTAAACTATAAATACTGTCAACTTGAAACTTCATAGATGGATAGGTCTTAATGAGGAAAAGTGCAGTGCAAAAGAACCAAAACCCAATTTGCATAATTTTAGAGTAATTGCCCTTTGGTATTTAAAATACCTGAATTGTTGTTTAGAAAATATTGCTGTAAGCACATTGTATGATAGTTGTCAACTTTAAGCTTAAGAGGAAGAAAGACCTTATTGAGGAGAAGTAGTAATCTAAGAGAAACAAACAGAAATACTGTGAACTCAAGGTTTTTAGCTCATAGAGCACAAAGTGCTCAAGGTGAGCTTTTGGGGTTGTGTGATGTCCGTGGTGCGTCGTCCAGTGTCTGTCGTCCGTCATCTGTCATCAACAATTACCTTGTGGACACTCTAGAGGCCATATTTTTTGCCACATCATTCTGAAAATTGGTCATAATGATTATCTTGATCAAATCTCAAACAAGTTCGAAATTGGGTCAAGTGGGGTCAATAACTAGGTCAAGGGGTCAAATCTTAGAAAAACCTTGTGGATACTAGAGACTGTATTTAAACCCAATCAACCTGAAAATTGGTCTAATTGATAATCTTCATGAAATCTCAGGTAAGTTGGAAATTGAGTCAAGTGGGGTGAAAAACTAGGTCACAGGGTCAAAATTAAAAAAAAAAAAAAAATAATTGTGGACACTAAAGTATAAAATTTGGTCAAGTGGGGTCAAAAACTAGGTCACAGGGGTCTTAATTTAGAAAACCCTTGTGGACACTATACAGGCCATATTTTTAGCTCAATCAACCTGAAAATTGGTCAGGATGATTATCTTGATGAAATCTCACACAGACTTGTGCGAAATTGGGTCAAGTGGAGCCAAAATTAGGTCACAGGGTAAAATTAAGAAAACCCTTTTGGACACTATAGAGGCCATATTTTTAGCTCAATCAACCTGAAAATTGGTCAGAATGATAATCTTCAGGGTTTTCCATGACCCCCTGTTTCTTTGAATTTGGACCCCCCTTTTTTAGCTCACCTGAGCACGAAGTGCTCAAGGTGAGCTATTGTGGTTAGGTGGATGTCCGTCGTCCTTCGTGCGTCGTGCGTCGTGCGACGTGCGTCGTGCGTCGTGCGACGTCCGTCGTCAACATTTGCCTTGTATGCACTCTAGAGGCCACATTTTTGGCCAGATCAACCTGAAATTTGGTCACAATGATTGTCTTGATAAAATCTCGGACGAGTTTGAAATTGGGTCAACTGGGGTCAAAAACTAGGTCACAGGGTCAAATCTTAGAAAAACCTTGTATGCACTCTAGAGGCCACATTTTTGGCCAGATCAACCTGAAATTTGGTCACAATGATTGTCTTGATAAAATCTCGGACGAGTTTGAAATTGGGTCAACTGGGGTCAAAAACTAGGTCACAGGGTCAAATCTTAGAAAAACCTTGTATGCACTCTAGAGGCCACATTTTTGGCCAGATCAACCTGAAATTTGGTCACAATGATTGTCTTGATGAATTCTCGGACGAGTTCGAAATTGGGTCAACTGGGGTCAAAAACTAGGTCACAGGGTCAAATCTTAGAAAAACCTTGTATGCACTCTAGAGGCCACATTTTTGGCCAGATCAACCTGAAATTTGGTCACAATGATTGTCTTGATGAAATCTCGGATGAGTTCGAAATTGGGTCAACTGAGGTCAAAAACTAGGTCACAGGGTCAAATCTTAGAAAAACCTTGTATGCACTCTAGAGGCCACATTTTTTGTCTGATCAACCTGAAATTTGGTCACAATAATTGTCTTGATGAAATCTCGGACAAGTTTGATATTGGGTCAAATGGGGTCAAAATCTAGGTCACGGGGTCAAATCTTAGAAAAACCTTGTACCCACTGTAGAGGCCACATTTTTTGTCTGATCAACCTGAAATTTGGTCAGAATAATTGTCTTGATGTAATTTTTGACAAGTTCAAATTTGGGTCAACTAGGGTCAAAAACAAGGTCATGGGGTCAAATCTTAGAAAATCGTGTACCCACTCTAGAGGCCACAATTTTTGTCCAATCAACCTGAAATTTGGTCACTTTTTTTGTCTTCATGACATCTCTGACGAGTTCGAAATTAGGTCAACTAGGGTCAAAAACTAGGTCACAGGGTCAAATCTCAGAAAAACCTTGTATGCACTGTAGAGGCCACATTTTATGTCTGATCAACCTGAAATTTGGTCACAATAATTGTCTTGATGTAATTTTTGACAAGATCAAATTTGGGTCAACTTGGGTCAAAAACAAGGTCATGGGGTCAAATCTTAGAAAATCTTATACCTACTCTAGAGGCCACAATTTTTGTCCAATCAACCTGAAATTTGGTCACAATTTTTGTCTTAATGACATCTCAGATGAGTTCAAAATTGGGTCAACTGGGGTCAAAAACTAGGTCACAGGGTCAAATCTTAGAAAAACCTTGTTTGCGCTGTAGAGGCCACATTTTTTGTCTGATCAACCTGAAATTTGGTCACAATAATTGTCTTGATGAAATCTCAGAAAAATTTGAAATTTGGTCAAATGGGGTCAAAAACTAGGTCACGGGGTCAAATCTTAGAAAAACCTTGTACCCACTTTAGTGGCCTCATTTTTGGCCCGATCAACCTGAAATTTGGTCAGAAAGATTGTCTTGATGTAATCTCTGACAAGTTCAAAATTGGGTCAAATAAGGTGAAAAAAAAAGTCATGGGGTCAAATCTTAGAAAATCTTGTACCCACTCTAGAGGCCACAATTTTTGTCCAATCAACCTGAAATTTGGTCACAATTTTTGTCTTCATGACATCTCAGACGAGTATGAAATAGGGTCAAAATTGGGTCACAATGCTTATTTTGAAGAAATTTTGGATGAGTTTAGAAATAGGTCTGCCAATACAAAATCTAGGTCAGGGGATAACATCTTAAAAAAAAATCTTAAAAAAAACTTGTATGCACTCTGAAAGTCACTTTTTTTTACCAATCAACCAGAAAATTAGTATAATTGAATATTTGTACATTACAGAACATTCAAGAATCAAATGAGTACTAGGTCATTCTATAAAATCTGTATTCTCCTTTTTTTATATTTTCAGATTCAGATGAACCACACTTAAAGCCAAGACGGAATTTTTTCACATCATTTTCTTTATGTATTTATCACTGTACCCGAGTAGTCCATTACCATTGCCTCAGTAAAAAAGTCTGTTTTTTACATCTTAAAAGGAGGTTCTATGAATTACAAAATTAAAGTTGAATTTTAATCTACCTGTTTTAGAGGCAATGTTACATAACAGATGTATTTTCTTTATCATTAACATAAAAACTTGTACAAAATTATGTATAGTTATATTTCAACGATAAAGAAAAAACATGTCAGACGTCAACCCGTACCAGGTGAGTGTTAAAAACTGCTTCAAATTTTGTTTGAAATAAAATTCACTGTATCATTATTTTGTAATCATTTGTATGATGTATAAATTGATTACAGGAAGTGATACTGACCAACAGAAAATCAACTCACCTGTGCATCAGAAGGGCCTCAGACTTGGTCATATCGCCTTGTTGATAACGTTTTCCCTGATATCTATCATTGCTATTGATTCTGTTTTATTTTTTTGGCCAAATTAAGAATAATTAATTCAACAGTTATTTTCTAAATATATTCCTACTATAAATGTTTCCCATGATAAAACAATCAAAGAGACTTATTTCAAGATAGCTCCAAAGTTTCCCAATACAGTGTAACATGTACTTCTAAATATCTTAGACTTGTAATTAATATTTTAGTATTAATTTATAATTTATTTCACTTATCAAATTTTAAATTTCTTCCGCTCTCATCAATAAGATTAGGGCCATATTGTTTCACTAGTGTCCAGCTGTTTGTCCAAAACTTAAGCTATCAAATTAACATGTGAACTGAAGACAACATCATTTTCTATTTCTGCAAAAGTATTCTATGTAAAATTATCATATTTGTCATGAAAGTACATCTCTTTTAAATCCATCATTTGATGTCAAGTTGATAGCTCAGTATCAGAAATCAAAACCAAGCTTGAAAAAAGCTGTTAAACCTAAGTACTTGGGCATTAGTGTTCCAGAACATATCTTGTAAGATCAATTATTCTTATTTCAGATTAAAAAGTTTTATCTACTAGTTTCCAAATAATTCAGATTGACCGAAAATCTTATGTTGAACTATTATAATATATTTGTGATATGGTGACAATTAATTCTATATAACATTCAAAGTGCTTTGTGAATCATTGTGAAGTTCCTGATTTGACTATTTACATTATTGTGATTTGTGATAAAGTGTGTGCAGGAGAGCTGTTTATCAGTACAGCAGGTCAATTTGGATTTTATTGTTTTCTTCATACTGTAAGTTTAATGTATAATTATTAATTATTATTTTTATTATAATTATTATTATTATTATTGACTTTCAGAGAGGTGATTTAATGTAGACTTTTGGGTTTTAATTTTCATAATTTCAGTCATAAATATTTCCTTTAATATTATCAATTTTGTGTTTTAGATTTATTCATAATATGATTAAAAAGGAAATGATAAAGAATAATGAACAAAATCTTACGCTTAAGTCAGACTGATTAAAAAGGTATTGAAATGGCTTTTTGTTTGAAATGAAATATAAATATAATAGGATAATACTGATATTACAAATATCATGATTTTCTTTTCAGGTAAATCATGCCCAGGCTAAAGAGAAAGTCATCTTCCCAGCGTGCTTCAGAGAGACGAGTTTATATTAGAGAGAGACGAGCTGCAACAAGGCATACAGATGAAGAAAACGATTCATATGCAAGCCCTGTCAATGTGCAGGCAGTGCACCCTGTCCATGTGCAGGGTGCAGCACAAAGTCCTGTGGGGGTGCAGGCAGCTGTACCAAGTCCTGTCGACGTGCAGGCAAGTGAAGATTGCTATGTGACTTTGCCAAATGAAGAGTGCTTTATGAATTTGCCAAATGAAAATTGCCATTTAAATTTGTCAAGTGAAGATTGTAATGAGGATTTGGAATCAGTTAATGTGTCTGCAGTTAATCATATTGAAGTATTCCCAGACAAAGATCTGAAAGAAACTGCATTGCATGAGAATGGGTCATTGTTCAATATTGAAACATACACAATGGACAGAGAAATACCTGATGATGAATTTGAAAATATTTCAATTGCAACACCCTTTAGTAATGTTTTAAATGCCAAGAAAGTCATTTTTGGTTCCTTTCATCAGGCAGACACAATGTTTAATCAAAAGTCTCGAGGAAGCCAATGTGTTATGAACTGTGTTTGTGCCATGTTTTATGCAAACAGCATTACTGGCACCAAAACTTTGGATAAAGTTTTAATTGAGGGTGATGTTTTGTATCAAAAAGTTATTTCTGATTATGCTAGTTTCAACAACAGACTACTTAGTTTTGATGAAATTCCAGCTGAAATAAATATTTCAAATAAATCATATAAAATACTGAAGTCAGATGTGATATCTGGTTTAACAATTCAACAAAATACAGACTCAGCTCTGCCTACCTTGCAAGAAACTCTTTTGCTTTCTTTAGATATTTCAAGATATAATTTAGTCATGACTGGAGCAATCTGCTCTGCTGTTTTCAAAGACAGCAATAATTTCTATTTTTTTGATTCTCATTCACATGGTAACGATGGGCTTTCTAATCCAGATGGTCAATCTATATTTCTTTCTTTTGCTTGCCTTGAAGACTTGGTTTGTTACTTGTATGCACTTTATGAAAGTATGAGAATTGACCTTGAATCACAGTTTGAAGTTCTTCCAATTAATTTCTCGCCTTGCAATGTTTTGCAAAAAGACTCTACTAATGAAAATGTGGTAACAGATTTTAGCAGTCCAACATCAAAAAAGCAGTCTACAAAAGACAAGATAGATGTGTCAAGTAATAGCAAGGAGGAAAAGCTAATACATGAATATTTTATTGATCAACAATTAAAAGAATCCTTGAAACAAACTACTAGATTTATGAGTAGAAAAGAATATCATAAGAATTATAAAAGAAATCAAAGGCTTTCTTGTGAATTTAAAAGAAGAGAATCACAAATCAAAATAAAGACAAGGAAGAGTTTAGAACAAAAACAGAGAGACAAAATTCATTCAAGATTATCAAAGAATAAAGCTAGACAAGATAGAGATTTCAAAGTAAAGGAGCAAGAACAGAAAAGAAGGACAAGACTGAGTTTGGAACAAAAACAGAAAGATAGACTTAGTACTAAGCAATCAATGGACAGATCTAGATTGAAAAGTGATTTTAAGTTAAAGGAACTAGAACAGAAA
Organism: Fragum whitleyi; assembly: GCA_948146395.1. NCBI lineage: Eukaryota > Metazoa > Mollusca > Bivalvia > Cardiida > Cardiidae > Fragum > Fragum whitleyi. Next base: position 34,253,669 of record OX411558.1, read on the forward strand.
AAAATGACAAGAAAGAGTTTGGTGCAAAAACAGAAAGATAGACTTAGTACTAAACAATCAATGGACAGATCTAGATTGAGTAGTGATTTTAAGTTGAAGGAACAAGAACAGAAAAAAAAGACAAGAAAGAGTTTGATGCAAAAACAGAAAGACAAAATCAGTACTAAACAATCTATGGACAAATCTAGATTGAATATGGATTTTAAGTTAAAAGAAAAAGAACAGAAAAAAATGACAAGAAAGAGTTTGGTGCAAAAACAGAAAGACAAAATTAGTACTAAACAATCAATGGACAGATCTAGATTGAATAAGAATTTCAAGGTAAAAGAGTTGGAATATAAAAGAAAGGCAAGATTAAGTGTAGCACAAAAACAAAAAGAGAGGGCTAGAACCAGAATATCAATGCAAAAGGCAAGGGAACATGATGATTTTAAAATTGCTGAACTTGAAGCTAAGAGAAAGGCTAGAAGGTCACCTTCTATGAAAGCAAAAGAGATAACCTATCAAAATGCATCAAAAAAGAGAGCTAGATCAGACCCATACTTTAAGGATATAGAACGTATAAAGAAACAAGAGTGGCGATCAATCAAAAGGAATGTTCAATTGGAAAAAAATGCGGATGTTGGCAGAAAAAGGTTGAAGAGGAAAGACCTTGATTTTTGTGATCAGGAAATAGCAGCTGCTAAGAAAAGAAAATATGGATCCACAATTGATGTATGTATTGATTATTTCCATCAAAATGTAGCTGTTGGGCCAATATACATATGTAGTTGTTGTCATCAAACTTGGTTTAGACAAGGTGTTTCAGAGGTTTCAAATAAGGATGACAATATTACAGCTAAATTTCTTACTGGTTTGAAATCAGTTGCTGACAAAGAATGGATATGTAATACATGCAAAAGCAGTATTCTTAAAGGAAAAGTCCCAAAGTTGTCTGTTATGAATGGTATGTTTTGGCCAGAAAAGCCAAGAGAGCTTGATCTGTATGCTTTAGAGGAGCGCTTGATTGCATTACGAATACCTTTTATGCAAATCAGAGAATTGCCTAGGGGTCGGCAGCTATCTATTAAAGGAAATGTTATAAATGTTCCAATTGATATACAACCAGTTGTAAATGTTTTACCTAGACCTTTTGATGAGAATGTCACTGTTGCAGTGAAGTTAAAAAAGAAAATTTCATATAAATCTTGCGCATTCTCAGAAAATGTTAGACCATTGAAGGTATTAGTTGCTCTTAATTGGTTAATGAAAACAAGTGACTTATACAAAGACTCAAAAATTAACATAGATAATGAATGGATAGCAAAAGTAACTTCATCTGCAAATGAAATGTCTGAAGAATATTTGGAACAACAAACTGTAAAAGATTGTAAATCACATGATGATTCAGATAAAGATAATGAAATGCAAGGTATTGAAGAACTCTATGACTCAGATGCTGAAGATGTTGACAAAGAAAATGTTGGTAATATTGATACTATGATTCAGGATTCAAATGAGGAAAATAGGAATTATTCATTTACATTTGCACCTGGTGAGGGTCAACAACCTTTGAGTATTTATCAAGACAGAGATTCTGAGTATCTTTGCTTTCCAACAATTTTTTGTGGAAAAAGGAGACTAGAAAATGAAGAAAGAAAGGTACCAATTCATTATAGTGATATTTCGAAATGGGAATTGAGGAGTAAAGATAGGCGTGCGGCAAATAGTGTTCCAAATATATTTTTCAAACTTAAAAAGATACAAATGAAGCAGCTAAGTGATAAGGTGAATCTTGCTGTGAGAAGATGTCAAACAGATGGCCACAGCATTACAGCTGGCAATGCCAAAGATTCTGATTATCTTGAAAATTTTGTGAAAAAAGATAATGGGTATTATATTTTCAAACAACTTCAAAATTCTCCTGCTTATCTAGAAATGAAGAAGAAAGATGTGTTTGCAATGATCAGACAGCTTGGTCTCCCAACATGGTTTATGTCCCTGTCTTCTGCTGATACAAGATGGACTGACTTATTACGGATGCTCGCAAATCTGAATGAAAATGTGAACTATAGTGATGAGGAATTAGAAAATCTGACATGGGAACAGAAAATTAGCCTGATACAGAAAGATCCTGTGACATGCTCAAGATATTTTGATCATAGAGTTCAGGAGTTCATTAACACTGTCTTAAAAAGCGTCCATGAACCACTTGGTAAAGTTACAGATTACTTCTACAGGGTAGAATTTCAACAACGAGGTTCTCCTCATATCCATATGCTTGTGTGGATAGAAAATGCACCAAAATTCAACATGAATACAAACAAGGAAATAGTTGAATATGTTGATAAATACTTGCAGTGTAGTAACTCACAGAATGAAATTAAATCTCTCACTGACCTTCAAGTGCACAAACATTCACGAACTTGTCGTAAAAAGCAAGATAAAATTTGTCGATTTGGTTACCCATTACCTCCTCTTCAAAAATCAATTGTGTTAGATCCCCTTGAAGAAGAAAGGGATAAGTATCAAAAGAAGTACAAAGAGCTTCAGAAAAAAATGAATGACGATAAAGATGGATATGATATGACTTATGAACAGTTTCTTCAGTCTGTTGCAAACATGCCTGAATCAGAATATCTGAAATGTATCCGCAGTTCACTAGCAGCTTCAAAAGTTTTTCTACAGAGAAAACCAAGTGAAATCAGGGTTAATATGTACAATAGAAATATTTTGAAAGCATGGAAAGCTAATATTGATATTCAGTTTGTCCTCGATCCATATGCTTGTGCTATGTACATTGTATCATATATAAGCAAATCTCAAAGAGGTATGAGTAATTTACTGTATGCTGCAGCAAAAGAAGCTCGTAATGGAAACTTAGACATTAAAAGGCAAGTCAGACACATAGGAAATATATTTTCAAATAGTGTTGAAGTAAGTGCCCAAGAAGCAGTTTACCTTGTTCTTCAGATGTCTTTAACAAGAAGCACTAGAGATGTGACTTTTATCAATACATCTACCCCTGACAAACGTATTCAGCTTTTAAAATCAAAATCAGCACTTGATGAGTTACCTGATCAATCAACTGATGTTATGTCAGATAATGTATGTAAAAGGTATGCAAGAAGACCAAATGCCTTGAATGGTTGGTGTTTAGCTGACTATGTTTCTCAATTGGATATTACTTACCCAAATGAATCAGAATTAGAGGACTTAGAAAATAACGAGGATGAACATGATATTGGCAATGAGCAATTCAGTTCAGATGAAACCATTTTAAGACTCCGGAATGGGATAACTATCAAACGGCGTAAAACTAATAAAGTTATACGTTATGTTAGATTCAATATTAAATCAGATGAAGAAAACCATTTCATAGAAAAGATCTTATTATTCCATCCATGGAGAGATGAAGAAAAAGATCTTATTGGTTCTCATAAGACATACAAAGGGCATTATGAAAGTATTAAACATACGATTGATCACAAATGCAGCCAGTATGAGCATCATGTTGATGAACTTGAATTAGCAAGAGAGCAATTAGAAACTGAGTATGATGCATATGATGAAATTGCTCCAGGTACCCAACAAGTAGAAGCTGATACTGCTGAGGAACAGATAGTTGAGTCTGAGGAATTCATATACTTCAATCCAGATAGAGTTAATGAACACAGAGAGTATGATATTGGTCAAGAAATAGGAATGTATGTTTCAACATCCCAGGTTAATGCAAATGAAAGTATTTTGTCAGAAGATGAGTACCGAAAACTTCTGCAATGTTTAAATTTAAAGCAAAGGCAATTTTACAACCATGTTATTCACTGGATCAAGACAAATGATACGCCATTATATGCATTTCTGTCTGGCGGAGCTGGTGTTGGAAAGAGTGTAGTTATCAGAGCATTGTATCAAACTTTATATCGGATGCTTAATATGAAGGAAGGTGAAAATTCAGATTGCATCAGAATTCTTTTGTGTGCTTACACTGGTAAAGCAGCATTTAATATTGGAGGGTCAACTATTTCTTCAGCTTTTAAACAGAAATATAAACAGTCTAATCAAGCCTTAACATGTGATAGTCTAAATACATTCAGATCGAAATACCGCAATTTGTCAATTGTTATAATTGATGAAATATCAATGGTAAGCAGTACTATGTTGAGTTTTATTGATCAGAGACTACAAGAACTGAGAGGTACAAGAATACCATTTGGTGGTGTAAGTGTAATAGCCGTTGGTGACCTTTACCAGCTAAAACCTGTAAGTGGGGATTGGATTTTTAACGATCTGTCTCAAGGGGCATCATCACTATCAATGAATTTGTGGAAAGAATATTTTAAGGTATTTGAACTAACAGAAATAATGAGACAAAAAGATGATAAAGAGTTTGCTGAATTATTAAACAGGCTAAGAGTAGATGCTTTAACAAAAGAGGACAAAACCAAATTACAGCAATGCATTATTTCAAAAGACCAAGATCATTATCAACTTGATTCTCCTCATCTTTTTGCTGAAAACTATTTCATGCATTTATTTAATGATTCTATAATCAGTTCCCTCGATACAGAGAAAGTTGTTATTCCTTCTCATGATTCTGTGACTGCACCTACTCTATCTAAAGAGAAACAGGACCATGCTTTAGCAAGCTTACCAACTGACCCAAACACTACTGCAAATTTACACCATTCTTTGACCGTTGTTATAAACATGATATATGACCTGACTGTCAATATTAATACAGAAGATGGTTTAGCAAATGGTGCCTCTTGTACTGTGAAATTTATAGAAAATAGACAAGTTGAAACAAACCGCCCTAGTATCATATGGGTTCTTTTTCATGATGAAAATGCTGGAATTGAAACAAGATTAAAGTATAGAAATAGAGGATTTTACAAAAATGACATTGAAGAAAAATGGACACCAATTTTTGATGTAGAGAGGACTTTCATTTACAATAAAAAAACATTTCAGAGAATTCAGTTTCCTCTTCAACCTTCAGCTGGGCGATCTGTACATAGAGCACAAGGAACTACTTTAGACAGTGTTGTAATAGACTTGTCACAGCGAAGAACAAGGAAAGTTCCTCATCTGCATTATGTTGCAGTCAGTAGAGTAAAATCTATGGAAAAGCTTCAAATTCTGAATTTCAATGAAACAGCATATAAAATAGATAACCAAGTAAAGTTAGAAATGGACAGGTTACTGAATGAAGCTAGGCTTGATTTATGTTATACCCCTTTAGAATCAGTGAATCCAAATGATCACTTTAAAGTTGCTTTCAATAACTGCAGATCTTTACATTTACATTATGAAGATGTCAAAGCTGATCCAAATTTAATCTCAACTCATATTTTTGGTTTAGCAGAGACTAGATTACACAGTGAAGATCAAACATCTGATTATAACTTGGATGGATTTCATTTGATAAGGAATGATCAAGATAATCATTCAAGAAAAAGACCTGCGCATGGCTTATGTGTCTATGTAAAAAATGATGTGATTGTCAATCAAAGTACAAATTACAGTTCTAAAGATATAGAATTCACATTAGTTAGCTTAACATATGGATCACTAAACATTCAGGTAGCATTTGTGTATAAATCTCCAGGTACATCAAAGCAGCATTTCATGACTTGTCTTGAGCGTAATTTCATACCACATTTAAACAAATCTATACCATTAGTTATAATAGGAGATTTTAACCTTAACTACTCACCTGAAAATAATGAAATATGGAAGGAAATTCAAGATAAATTGTCATGTAAAGTTCTAAATGAAAATCCAACAACAGACTACATGACTATTCTTGATGTGGTGTTGTCAAACACTCATGGTAAAGTTGGTGTTGTAGAAACATACTGGTCAGATCATAAGATTGTATACTTTTATACTGTAGAAATGACTTGATTCTGTTATCATCACCCCACAATATTCAGTCTGTAATACCAACCATGAGTACTGGTTGGTATTTCTGTGGTTAGACATTAGGATGTGGGTGGCCACAAACATATAAAATAATTGTTCATATTCACAATTTTTATGTCCCACATTGATAAATTGGGGCAACTAATTTTACTGGTGTCTGTCTGTGTCCATCAGTCTATCTGTCTGCAAAAAGTTTAACTGCAAAGAAAACTTTGCTCATAATTGAATATCTTATTTACATCGCCTATTTTGAGACAAAGTTTCCTCTCATCAAATTGAATCTTTAAAGGTCATGTAACCAGTTCAATGTCAAATAATGGAGTGAAACTTCTTACTTAGACAATAGCCATTCAAAGGGCATTAGTATTTAAACACATATTGTTTCAAAAATCATTACCAAATGTCATATAATAAATATGTGTTTGAAAAGTGGTAACATTTTTTTAATTACCAGAATCAAAATCAAGTAATGGTCCTACTTAGAATAGGTTACAGATACCTTATTTTAGAGTAAATAACAATTGATTTCTTTAACTCATTACCAGATGAAAAAACTTAATCATTCTCTTACTGTTCACTTTTCATGATGTACTCAATTCTTTGGCAACTGGTAGAGACTAATATCAGCCTGCAAGAGCATGTAGTCTGATCTTAGCCTACACCAACTACACTATTGTGGGGAGAAGTGCCAAGCTTATTTGAAACAACATTTAAATTCAGCAAGATAAGGGTATCATTCTATTGTCTATTGTGTAGAATTAAAGGAATATTTTCAAATAAGTAAACTTCAGAAAAAATTATTTTGTGTTTAGAACACATATTGGAAAAAGGAAAACATTGTTTGTAACAAGAATTTTCTCACAATGTTTTACTCGGGGTAATAATTAGGTTTGTAAAAAAGGGTAGAATTTGAGAGGACTGCAGAGAAAACAGTTTAGTTTGTACATATAATTTCTCTATTGTCATCTCCCAGGTAGCTTTGGCTAACTGGTGTTGGTGTATATGGGCATGATCAACTTTCGCCTTGATCTTGGATACTCCTAATGTCTCAAGAGCAATTCATTTCATCATGAAGTATGACTCTTTTAAGAAGTTTTGATATTTATTTCTTTTGTTATTCTTAGAACTGTTTATATCTAGCTGCATTTGGGAGCCTTAGCATCTGAATAGAGTGATCTTATTTTTCTTTACAATAATTAGGTGACATAAGAAATCAGAATTGTTGAAGAAAAGAATGGAAGTGAATTAATGTCATTACAATGCCTATTCTTGTTTTAAAATAAAGACTATTTCAAATTATCATTTATATACAATCAAGATTATTACACTGTGTGATATAGAATTCATAAGTAATGTTCATTCAGTATTATCTTTGTTTAGTTATGTCACTAAATGTATAATACACAAAGTAAACCTTGTGTGTGGCTCAGTAGTAAGGCAATGGATTTGGATCTGAGTCTTTTGAGGTGTCATTAGGCAAAGATTTCAAAGCAAGCTGGAGCTGCTGATCACACAGGTAATTTGTCATGAATATTTTGAAATTGGAAAATATTAGATACATGTAAAACTATTCTTATTCACAAAGACAGCTTATGTGTGTCTCAGTAGGCAAGGCAATAGATTTGGATCTGAGTCTTTTGAGGTGTCATGAGGCAAGGATTTCAAACCAAGCACATGCTGCTGATCACATAAGTTATTTGACATGAATTATTATGTAATTTGAAGACATCTTTTAAAAAAAAGAATGACAAGTCTATCTTCACAAAGACAGTTTATGTGTGGCTCAGTAGTCAAGGTAATGGATTTGAATCCAAGTCTTTTGAGGTGTCATTAGGCAAAGATTTCAAACCAAGCTTGAGCTGCTGATCACACAAGAAAATTGTCATGAAATATTTTAAAGGCTAGTCAATTTATGTCAATATGGCAGAGAAAGGTTTTCTCACAGGCTTACTCAAAAAATTGAGAGAGAGATTTTATTATGTTTTCATGAAGCTTTTGTACCACAATGGCGATTGTAAAATTTGTTAGAATTAAAAGAAAGTGTTACAAACTGTATTATGAACTTGTTACTTCTATATTTTGTTTGTTATTTACATTTCAAAGAAAAAAATAAAATATGTGGAAAACAGTCATTCAACCTTCAATTAATGTCGTAATTCATACATTGTATAGGAATTTTTCTACTTTTTCAGACCATATTTGTTGTTCAATTTCACTTATTGTTAATCCAATACAAAGAATTTGTTAAGCATATCTCTAGCATATTTTGCATGTATTTAAACAATCAATTGAAATTCAGAAATTAGTACTTAGAATTGATAACGTAGATGAAAGAAAATAAAACTATAATAATGAAATACTTGTAAGGTCAATTCATTTGATAATATTTTTGTACCTTGATATCTGTATTTTTTGATACATTAGTATTCACATTGATATATGCTTGCAGATTATTTTGTTATGAACATATTCAATGATCAACTCTGTTAATGGGCTAAATAATTTTTTGATTGTATCTATTGTTTTGTATCTTTGTAAATATTGTATCTTTTGTGATGTTGGAAATTAAAACTGCTAAAGTTCATATCCAGATTCATGTTGTTTTTTTCAATTGCCTATAACCAGAAATATATTTGTGTGCAATACTAAAAACCAATTTGTGGCATAACAAATGTTTGGAGGACTTTTTTTTCATCCTTATCAAAGTAATGTAATTATGATCACTGCCTTTTTTTAAAAAAAAAAGTAAAAGACAGTAAACTCAGGTGAGCGATTAAGGGCCACTATGGCCCTCTTGTTTTAGCTCACCTGAGCACCTGAGCACGAAGTGCTCAAGGTGAGCTTTTGTGGTCGCGTGATGTCCGTCGTCCGTCGTGCGTCGTGCGTCGTGTGTCGTGTGTCGTCAACATTTACCTTGAAGACACTCTAGAGGCCACATTTTTTGCCCAATCAACCTGAAATTTGGTCAGAATGATTGTCTTGATGAAATCTCGGACAAGTTCGAAATTGGGTCAAGTGGGGTCAAAAATGAGGTCACAGGGTCAAATCTTAGAAAAAACGTGTAGACTCTCTAGAGGCCATATTTTGTGCCCAATCAACCTGAAATTTGGTCCAATTGATTGTTTTGATGAAATCTCGGACAAGTTCGAAATTGGGTCAAGTGGGGTCAAAAATGAGGTCACGGGGTCAAATCTTAGAAAAACCTTGTAGACACTCTAGAAGCCATATTTTTTGCCCAATCAACCTGAAATTTGGTCAGAATGATTGTCTTGATAAAATCTCGGACAAGTTCGAAATTGGGTCAAGTGGGGTCAAAAATGAGGTCACAGGGTCAATTCTTAGAAAAACCTTGTAGACACTCTAGAGGCCACATTTTTTGCCCAATCAGCCTGAAATTTGGTCAGAATGATCATCTTGATGAAATCTCGGACAAGTTTGAAATCGGGTCAAGTGGGGTCAAAAATGAGGTCACGGGGTCAATTCTTAGAAAAACCTTGTAGACACTCTAGAGGCCACACTTTTTGCCCAATCAACCTGAAAATTTGTCAGGATTATTATCTTGATGAAATCTCAGACAAATTCAAAATTAGGTCAAGTTGGTTCAAAAACTAGGTCACTGGGTCAAATCTGAGAAAAACCTTTTGACACTCTAGAGGCCATATTTTTTGCACAATCAACCTGAAAATTGGTCAAATTGATAATCTTGATGAAATCCTAGACAAGTTCAAAATTAGGCTAAGTGGAGTCAAAAACTAGGTCATGGGATCGAAATTGAGGAAAAAACATGTGAAAAAATAAAGACCATATTTTTAGCCCAATCAACCTGAAAATTGGTCAGGATGATTATCTTGATGAAATCTCACCCGAACTGTTGCAAAATTGGGTCAAGTGGGGTCGAAAAAAGGTCACAGGGTTAAATTAAGAAAACCCTTGTGGACACTTTAGAGGCCATATTTTTAGCTCAATCAACCTGAAAATTGGTCAGAATGGTTATCTTGATGAAATCTCGGACAAGTTTGAAATTTGGATCAAGTGGGGTCAAAAACTAGGTCAAGGGATCAAATCTTAGAATAACCTTTTTGACACTCTAGAAGCCATATTTTTAGCTCAATCACCTGAAAATCAGTCAAAATGAAATCTCAGACAAGTTCGAATTTTGGTTTACTGGGGTCAAAAACTATGTGATGTGGTCTTATCTTAGAAAAACCTTGTGGACACTCTAGAGACCATAATTCTAGCCCAATCAACCTGAAAATTGATCAGAATGATTATGTTAATGAAATCAAGGACAAGTTCAGAATTTGGTCAAGTGGGGTCAAAAACTAGGTCACAGGGTCCAAATTAAGATAACTCTTTGGCCACTCTAGAAACCATATTTTTAGCCAAATAAACATGAAAATTGGTCAGGATTATTATTTTGATGAAATCTCAGACAAGTTCGAAATTGGGTCAAGTTGGTTAAAAAACTAGGTCACTGGGTCAAATCTTTGAAAAACCTTTTGACTCTCTACAGGCCATATTTTTAGCACAATTAACCTGAAAATTGGTCAAATTGATAATCTAGATGAAATCTCAGACAAGTTCAAAATAGGGTCAAGTGGGGTCAAAACCTAGGTTGTGGGATCAAAATTAAGAAAAAACCATGTGAATACTATAAAGACCATATTTTTAGCCCAATCAACCTGAAAATTAGTCTTAATGATTACCTTGATGAAATCTCACCCAAACTTATGCGAAATTGGGTCAAGGGGGGTCAAAATTAGGTCACAGGGTAAAATTAAGAAAACCCCTATGGACGATCTGGAGGCAATATTTTTAGCCCATTGAACCTGAAAATTGTTCAGAATGATTATCTAGATGAAATCTCCGACAAGTTTGAAATTGGGTCAAGTGGGGTTTAAAACCAGTTCAAGTGGTCAAATCTAAGAAATACCTTGTGGACACTCTTGAGGCCATAATTTTAGCCAAATCAACCTGAAAATCAATAAAAATGATAATGTTATTGAAATCTCGGACAAGTACGAATTTGGGTTGACTGGGGTCAAAAACTATGTCATGTGGTCTAATCTTAGAACAACCTTGTGGACACTCTAAAGAACATAATTTAAGCCCAATCTACCTGAAAATTGATCAGAATGATTATTTCAGTGAAATCCCGCACAAGTTCAAAATTTGGTCAAGTGGGGTCAAAAAACTTTGTAACAGGGTAAAAATTAAGATAATCCTTGTGGACACTATGGAGACAATATTTTTAGCTCTATCAACCTGAAAATTGGTCAGAATTAGTATCTTAATGAAATTTCAGACAAGAATAAAATATGGTCAAGTGGGGTCAAAACTAGGTCACATGGGTCTTAATTTAGAAAACCCTTGTGGACACTTTAGAGGCCATATTTTTAGCTCAATCAATCTGAAAATTAATCAGAATGATTATCTTGATGAAATCTCGGATAAGGTCTTAATGGGCCAGGGGTCAAGTGGGGTCATTTTGAGCCAAATCAACCTGAAAATGGGTCAGGATGATAATCTTGATGAAATCTCAGACGAGTTCGAAATTGGGTCAAGTTGGTAAAAAAACTAGGTCACTGGGTCAAATCTTAGAAAAACTTTTTGACACTCTAGAGGCCATATTTTTAGCACAATCAACCTGAAAATTGGTCAAATTATTAATCTTGATGAAATCTCAGACAAGTTCAAAATTAGGTCTTGTGGGGTCAAAAACTAGGTCACGGGATGGAAATTAAGAAAAACCATGTGAACACTCTAAAGACCATATTTTTAGCCCAATTAACCTGAAAATTGGTCATAATGATTTTCTTGATGAAATCTCGGATAAGGTCTGAATTGAGTCAAGTGGGGTTATTTTGAGCCCAATCAACCTGAAAATGGGTGAGGATGATTATCTTGATGAAATCTTAGACAAGTTCAAATTAGGTCAACTGGGGTCAAAAACTAGGTCACAGGATCGAAATTAAGAAAAAACCATGTGAACACTCTTAAGACCATATTTTAAGGCCAATCAACCTGAAAATTGGTCATAATGATTATATTGATGAAATCTCACACATACTTGTGCTAAATTGGGTCAAGTGGGGTCGAAAACTAGGTCAAGGGTTAAATCTAAGAAAAACCTTGTGGACACTCGAGAGGCCATATTTTTAACCCAATCAACTTGAAAATTGGTCAGAATTATTATCTTGATGAAATCTTGGACACTTTTGGAAATTGGTCAAGTCGGGTCAAAAACTAGGTAACTGGGACAAAATTAAGAAAAACCCAAGAAGAACATTTTTAGAACAAATTCAGATGAGCGATAAAGGGCCGCTATGGCCCTCTGATTCATCAAGGTATGAATATTTTTTTCAAGAAGCAGAATTGTATTGATTAATGGACAGTAATAATTTATGGTTCATATCTTACTTGTATTTAAAGGTGCAGGCAGGTTGGACGCAGCATGACATTGGTCATCTATCTGTATTTAACAACACAACTCTACACCATGTGGTACAACAGTTTCTTATGACATTCTTTAAGGTATGTAGAGTATGACTGTATGTTAAGTAGCACATTATTAGATCATTGTTATACACCTGTCCAAAGAGGAGACTATGTGATTTCCTGTCTGGTGTGCATCATCCACTTCTTTGTCTGAAGCATAACTCATTTACCTTATGTCAGATTAACTTGAAACTTAGTAATTTTGGCCTCCCATGATTATTGAGTGCAGTGCATTGGCTCCTCGAGTCTGTCAGAAGAACCTATGGTACGAATTTCATCGTAACTAACTCTCAATCTAAGGATGTAAACCATGCTTAATTAATACTCCTACTTGAAAGGTCACGCATTCCTTAAACCTTTAGAATTAATAAGAAGTGCTTTGGATTCAGGTTGTAAATATCTTGCCAAAGTTTAGTACAAAAAGTTAAAATATCCTTCTAACAATGAAATATGTTAAGATCTATTACATAAACAGCATTACTCTGATGTTTATTTCACCTTTTACTATTTTCCCACAATGTTAACCCTTTTGTTTCCAAAGAAAAACGAAAAACAAATGAATAAATCACTTGGACAAGGGTTAATAATAATAAAAGTGTAATAATAATAATAATAATAATAAAATCTTTATTTAAAGAAGGTAGCTCATTAAGCTGTCATCATACAAACAATACAATGAAGAACTTATTTACAATGAGGCCTTCTATAACAATAGGAGGTATTGATCATCATATAAATTCATGCATTTGAAATGATATATGTAATGATTTAAAATTATGCTAGTAAACATGAATATGACGATAACGTGTAATGATTGGGAATGATGATGATGATGATGATGATGATAATGGTGATGATAATTATTTTGATTATAACAACGATCAGAAATGAAAAGGATATTAATTATTTATAAGACATACACAGTAATGAATAAAAGGAACCGTTCTGGTTAAATCCCGTTATTTTCCATCAAATAGTTTTTCAAATATCTTTTAAAGCAAGATACATTTTCAATCATTCGTAGGTAATGAGGAATAGAATTCCAAAATTCCATACCTGTATATGAGAATGATTTCTTTAAAAAATCTGTTTTGGGAGCACATTTATGAGATATTTGGTTGCAGTATTCAGATCGTAATTCATAAAATTGGTTATGACTAAGTGTTACAAATTTCGACATATAGGAGGGAGCTAACCCGTGAATGGTTTTGTAAACCATTAGAATCGTGAAATATTTATGTCTGTTTTCAAACGTTAACCATTTCAAAGAAAGGAAATTTTTCTCAGAATTAGACCGTTTTGGCTGGCAGAGAATAATTCGTGCAGCTCTTTTTTGAATCTTATGAACTCTTTGAATAGATGAGGATTTACAATGGCTCCAAAGAATACACCCATAGTCAAAATACGGAGTAATGTAAGAATTATAAAACATTTGTTTCGTGTTTTGTAAAGTTGTATATATTGTAAAACAAGACTATAAACCAAACTTTAACTTTCATTGATATTAATGACCATTACAGGGAGCCTCAGCAAGCTGGTGGAATCACATGCATTATCAACATCATGCTAAACCTAATGTGGTAAGAAATCTTAAAATAAATCGATGAAGACAAGATTTTTTGGCTCGGCTTTTTTGGAGAAAACCTGAGGTTTTGCTATAGCCTTAGTAGGTTTGGCTAGTTGTTGCGTTTCTAAAATAGGACAATCATTTGCTAGCTCACCTGAGCACAACGTGCTCAAGGGGAGCTTTTAGGGTGGTCATGAGTACTTTGTTCATCGTCCGTCGTCAACAAACTTAAAACTTCTTCTTCTCCTGAACCACTGGGCCAATTTCAATGAAACTTTGCCAGAATGTTCCAAGGGTGACCCTCTTTAAAAGATTGTTCGCTAAATTCTAATTGGTCCATAAATATGGGCGTGGCATTTTTTCACTTTGAAATCTTTGAATGACATCTGCTGAACTGCTGGGCTGATTTCAATGAAACTTTACCAGAATGTTCCTTGGGTGACCCTTGTCTTAAATTGTTCGCGAAATTTTGATTGGCTTATAATTATAAGTGTGGAAGGGCAGGGCTTTATTTCAGCCCGAAATCTTTGAACAACATCTCCTCCTGAACTATTAGGCCAATTTCAATGAAACTTTACGAGAATGTTTCTTGGGTGACCCTTTTCTAAAATTGTTCGTAAAATTTTGATTGACCAATAAATGTGGTCGTGGCAGGGTGGGGCTTATTTTGAGCCCAAATTCCTTTAACAACATCTCCTTCAAAACAATTGGGCAAATTTCAGTGAAACTTTACCAGAATGGTGCTTGGGTGACCCTTTTCTAAAATTGTATGCAAAATTTTGATTGGCCCATAAATTTGGGCGTGGCAAGGCGGGGCTTATTTTGAGCCCAAAATCCTTTAACAACATCTCCTTCAAAACCATTGGGCCAATTTCAGTGAAACTTTACAAGGATGTTGCGTGGGTGACCCTTTTCTAAAATTATTTGTGAACTTATGATAAGCCAATAAATATGGGCGTGGCAGGGCAGGGCTTTATTTCAACCCTGAAATCTTTGAACATTATCTCCTCCTGAACCACAGGGCTGATTCCAATGAAACTTTACCAGAATGTTCCTTGGATGACCCTTTTCAAAAATTGTTCGTAAAATTTTGATTGGCCTATGAATATAAGTGTGGCAGGGTGGGGCTTATTTTGTGCCCGAAATCTTTGAACAACATCTCCTCCTGAATGGGAATGTAAATGAAACTTTGTCAGAGAGTTACGTGGATGGCTTCCACTGGACAAATGAAATTCAGGTAAGTGGTTTAGGGCCATTCTGGCCTTCTTTTTTTGTTCAATTTTCGTTTCCGGACTCTAACTCAAGAACCAAGCGATTTACAATCATGGAACTTTTATGCAAATGTTGCCTATGATTCAAGAAAGTGCCCTGTTATTTTTGGGTCGCAAAGGTCAAGGTCATTGTCAATTTTTGTTCAGTTTTGTTTCTGGACCCTTACTCAAGAACCAAGCAACCTACAATCATAACCTTCAAGCAAATGCTGCATAAGACCTCAATATTTGTTACAAACACATCCTGCACTAATAGCACTTACATTTTGACAAAGTGCTGGTGGGGGGTATACGTCCGCTCTGTGACAGTTCTAGTTTGAATTGTCTCATTGTGACAAGTCCAATAAGTACCTCCAAAACAGGGTTTAACCCTTTGCTGTTTTATCCCTGCTTTTTACATACCTGTGATTTTATGATTGAGTAAACATTGTGAAAAAAGAAGAAATTGCTTCTGACAAGCAATTTCTTCTATTTTCACACTATTTTCTACCCTACAGAATGGTTATATTTTAAATTAAATCCACTTTAAATTTTCGTCTGCAAAACCTTTGAATTTGGACAGGTCCAAAATTTTGTAAAACAGGAAAGGGTTAAGCAAGGACTAGTTTAATGTTTAAACTTAAAATCCAAAATACCCCCTCTATCTGTAGCTCTGCTCAGTAATATGAATTGTCCCTTTTGCATGATGAGCCATAAATGATTTAAAATTCAATTTATCCCTGTGTTTGTGTCACCATGAAAAAGATTTTTGTCTTCAGCAATGAAATGGTTTTATTGAAATCAATTTTGGATGTTTGTATTTTATTTCAGATTGGCAAAGACCCTGATGTAAGAATTGATGCCTTGTTTGTTGTAGGGGAGGAAATGCCCATTCAGGTATAATGTAACGTAATTTTACTGTTGCACACTACTTTTCAATGTCATTTAGGAATCCATGTAACATTAGGCAGACCTAGATCAAAGTATGAAGATTGTTAAGATGGCAGCACTTGAGTCAAAACCTGTAAACTAAACATTTTTGAAAATCAACAATATTCAAGTAACAATATTCTTATTTTCTGCATCATTTAGTTATCAAGGTAAAAAAATATATACAGTCAAACCTGTGTTAAGCAAGCACCAAATGAACATTCAAAAAGTACATGCTAAATTAAGCTGGGTGCTTGTTTAGTACAGGTTGTTTGCTGAATACAGGTGGCGGCTCAGACAGGTTTGACTGTATATGCTGGTTTTGGGTCATTTATATTTTGTGTACACATCCTATTTTCATTAAGATATTAATTCCTGACCACTTAAGTTTTAAAAAAAAACATTTCCAAGATACACCAATTTAAACAAGATAAGAGTGAACAAAATGAAAAATATGTTTAGTTTGTTAAAGAAATGTTTATTGAAAAACAATAATTTAATACTAAATCTTTGAACATTTACTTACCTTCACAATTATAGCTTGAATGAGATGTAGTTGTTTTTAGCTCACCTGAGCACAAAGTGCTCAAGGCAAGCTTTTAGGGTTACTTGATGTCCATCGGGTGTTGTGCGTCGTCCGATGTGAACATTTACCTTGCGGACACTGTAGAGAAATTTTTTTTAGCCCAATCAACTTGAAAATTGGTCAGAATGATTATCTTGATGAAATCTTGGACAAGATCGAAATTGGGTCAAGTGGGGTCAAAAACAAGGTCACAGTGTCAAATTTTAGAAAAACCTTGTGGACACTCTAGAGGCCATATTTTTAGCCTAATCAAGCTGAAAATTAGTCAGAATGATTATATTGATGAAATCTTGGTGAAGTTTGAAATTTGGTCAAGTGGATTCAAAAACTAGGTCGTGGGGTGGAATTCTAGAAAACATTGAGGACACTCTAGAGGCCATCCTTTTAGCCCGATCAACCTGAAAATTGGTCAGAATGATTATCTTGATGAAATCTTTGAAAAGTTTAAAATGGGATCAATTGGGGTCAAAAACTGGGTCAGAGATTCGAATCTTGGAAAAAAATTTATGGACCCTGTATAGGCAATATTTTAGGATCAATCAACTTGAAAATTGGTTAAAATTATTATCTTGATGAAATCTTGGACAAGTTTGAAATTGGGTCAAGTGGGGTCAAAAATTAGGTCATGAGGACAAATTTTAGAAAAACCTTGTGGACACTCTAAGGGCCATATTTTTAGCCCAATCATCCTGAAAAATGGTCAGAATAATTGTCATGATGAAATCTCGGACATGTTTCGAAATTGGATCAAGTGGGGTCAAAAAATAGGTCATGGGGTCAATTTTTAGAAAACCTTGTGGACACTTTAGAGGCCATATTTTTAGCCCAATCAACCTGAAAATTGGTCAGAATGTTTGTTCAAAATTGGTTCTAGCAGGGTTATGGGGTAAAATCTTGTATTTTTTTAGATTTTTTATTCAGGTGAGAGATTAAGGGCTCTTGTTTAATGGTATTATAACTTCTGATAATGAAAATATTTGATATGAATGTAATTGGAGCATACAGTAGAAATGAATGCAGTGATTGGCTAAGGAATTATTTGTTTAATGAAAATTTTCCTCACCCTTAAATATACTTCCCCCCCACCCCCTCAAAGATAAATGCTATAAGGAAAGAGAAAACAGTTGACTTATTTCCATTCTCTTTAGTTAATGAATTGTCTTTTGCTATGCAAATTTAGGGGACATCGCAAAACTATTGTAAGTGGCTTTGTATAAATAGGCTTCTACAGTTTTAATTCATGGTAACTTTTCTTACAGGTTGCAAAAGAAAGGAAAAAGAGCATGCCTTTCAACTGGCAACATAGATACTTCTTTGCATGTGAGTATATATATGGCTTGTCTTATTATAGTTATATCTAATTTTAAAGATTTTAAATGAATTTTGTTGAAAAAGGGAAACATACAACTTTAAACTTGTTCTTTGTTCTTAGAAAAAGTCTACAAGCAGTTTAGATTTGAATTTAATGCAGATATTTTATTCAATGCCAAACTCCGTCAATTTATTTTGAAACTAATGGTTTCTATGTGGGGTCACTTTCAGACCTTTTACTTTTTGCCCACAGGAACAGGGGCCTTTAGGATAGTGTTTTAGCTCCACTGGCTGAAGGCAAGTGAGCTATTGTCATGGCAGAGTGTCCGTCATGTGTCTCTGCATAAACTTTTCCTTTAAACATCTTCTCCCCCCAAACCAATGTGCGGGTTTTAAAGAAACTTGCTAGAAATGATCCTTGGCCGACCCCCTTGTCTAATTAAGAAATTTTGATTGATCTGAGTATTTTGGTACAATGTTGGCTAGACCCCCACTTACAAAGTAGAGGTGGGGTGTATAGGTGTATTTAGTTTCCAGACTCTAACTTAAGAACCAAGTGACCTAGAATCATGAAACTTCATGCAACTGCTGCTTATGACCCAAGGAAGTACCCTATTGTTTTTGTATCACAAAGGTCAAGGTCACAGTCAATTTTTAAATTTTTGTTAGACCGTTTCCAGACTCCAACTTAAGAACCAAGTGACCTAGAATCAATCACAGGCATACAGTGCTCTCAATAAGGGCCAAAATCAGGAATTTTTGTAATTCCTTGTTGGAATTTCAGGAATTTTTTTTCGAAGTAAGGAATTTTTACCCCCCCCCCCTACCCCCACCCACCATATTTTTTTTCTGCACACCTTGTAAATGCTGGTTTCCATGGTAAATATTAGTTAAATTTTTGCTTAAAGTCCATGATTCTAGTTGGTTCTCTAAGGATAAACGACTTCAAAGCCTTGTAGCTTTGACTTATAGCTGTAGGTACAAGCTTTTGTTTCACAATCACCTTTTATTATTTTCATTGAATAAATAATGTAAACTAATATGAGAAAATGTGGAGTTTCTATTTGGAATCGGTCCTTAGATGTATCTTGCGCGGTGAGCCTAGGAAATGCGGCTTACTCAAATTTTAGTTACGATGTTTTGGTTTCCGGCGATATTACGGAAATTAATGCAGCTTTAATTTTCCTCGGCCAGTCGTCCCAAAGGTGGCGAACGTTCTAGGTAGTGTGCCAATAAAAGTTCTAAACCTATTTAAACTTACCCAGAATAATCCAATTAGTAAATTCGTCATTTCAATTCTCTCGTCAGCCATGTTGCAGACAACTTAAATGACGTCATTGGGATTTCCCCGCGTTCTCCGAAGATGCCGATTCTAAACGTATTTAAACGAGGACAGTCGAATGACCTTTTGTAAATGTTTTCCGGTAGCGTCTTTTTCACTTCGGATAAATTACCCGTAGATCTATTCTAAGACTTTAAGGAAGCGATATTTCGAAATTTTATCGGTCTGAGCTGCATGAACTTCGTTTGATATTCCCCTGACTTGAATTTTGTTTGAATCAATAATCCTATCAAAGGACCCACGCGATCTGCATCCGACGAAGAAAGGTAATGACAGAAGCGGTAATGACGCGTCGCTAACCCGACAAGAACTACCGGCGTAATCAAAGACTGATTGTTATAGCGACATTTAATACCCCGCGCGTTACACATGACTTGTTTTGGTTGTATGCTCGCGCTGATTATCGATTTTTTGCACATGTAGACTTACGTTAAATCCTTAATTAGGTAAATTCGTTAAACGTCCGGGGTCAAATTACAGGACGTTTTCCTTGAATCTCGGACGTTTTTTTTACGTCCGGGTTTGATTTTTCGGACGTAATTTTTGAAATTCTGGACGTATATTACGTCGACGTCCGCTTATTGAGAGCACTGGGCATATAACTTGAATTCTCAATATATGTTACAAACCCATCCTGCATTTATAGCACTTATATTTGGTGGGGGTATTAGTCTGGTTTGCGACAGCTCTTGTGTTACATTTATGTTATTTACCTTCATTTCAGTGGGACCTCCAATCCTGTTTCCAGTTTATTTCCAATTTATGTTGTTTAGACATATCTTCACCAGAAAATTATGGATGGTATGTGTCACACCTCCCATACACGGTAGAACTTCATGATAATTCACACCAAAAGAACTTAAAAGATTCAGTTGAAATTATATCCCCTATCCAACAGAATTCATTTTCTTTTTGAAAAAAAAAACCTGCTAAATTTTGGGATGTTTCAACCAGTCTTACTATTTTCCTGGCAATATTTAAGTAGAAAATAGGTGGTGAAGGAAAAGATTACACTGCATGCCTTAGACTGCATGTATGTGAAGGCTGATCTTCTGCTAGAAATATACTGTGAATAGCTTAAGAAAGTTTCAACTGTTTTCAGAAGTCTGATATAATAACCTAATAAATAAGATTTAACAAATTTAGAAATTATTTAGTCCAATTTTATAGAACAAAAGTTAGCTAGGTTTGTCAAGTGTATGTCTAGGCCTAAGGTATTAACAATCTTGTCATATTTTTGAATATTTGAAATTTTGCATGTATGATAAGCTAAAGATGTGCTTGCCTTATTTTGAGGGAGATAATTCTGTTCATGATAAGAACTAGATGTTATGAATGCTCCTTTTATAACTTAGACTAGTTGTCAACAACTATTTGCTGCCTAAAGGGCAATTAAGATAATAAATTGTGGATAAAACAAATATCAGTGTCAATGCTGTTATTTTCTTCTAGCTATTTTACCTCTTCCCTCATCTTCAAAAATCTCCCTGTATTTACACTACATAATTAGTGGCTTGAATTCAACATATTATTTCAGATATCTATATACATATGTATTATATATATTTCAGGAGTTTAGTTTAGTAATGTTGTATTTCCTGAGGTACTTCCTCATGACAGTACCAATTCTAGGATGGGGATGGTCTATTGTCTACTACTTTCTAATGAGGTAAGAGGCCAAGTCAATTGGTTCCTTTTCTGTTATTTAAGTTTGAATCCAAAAGCTTTATAGACATTCCTTTGTATTTGAAATGATAACATAAGTGTCCCATTATGCAAAAAACCCAAGGAATTGTGAAAAGACTAAAGGCCTTGCAATACAGCTTGAGGCATTCACATTTTTTTGTTCTTAAAAGTAATCTACACAATCACACATGCATTTTGTTGAAATTATGCCCCTTTGAATATTAAAAATTGTTCCTGCATAATCAATGATATTATCAGACAATATAGAGAATTAATAAGTATAGTTTTATCCGTTTTTATGCCGCCGTCATAGCGCAGTTGGTAGCGCGTCGGACTATCAATCTACAGGTCCCGGGTTCGATCCCCGACAGCGGCACTCATTCTTTCCAACTATTTGTCTCTCACCAATGGGTTGATAATCGTAGACCTAAGTGAGATAGCAGCTGGAGGCTAGGAAAGGGTTTGGTGGTTGTACTGGTTAGTGAAATACCAGGAAACCATTGTTAGGTGCTCCAGCCGCCGTGATATAACTGAAATAAGCGGCGTTAAACTCCATTCAATCAATCAATCAATCATTATCCGATTTTATTGGTAATATTATGGT